>JAJMCR010000001.1:37500-388747 GCA_030573095.1 Pichia paraexigua | reverse complement strand
CACTAATAAGCTTATTAGTGATTCAGAATATTAATCAGTGTGTCTCATTAATATTGTCCTGGAAAATTTAGTTCAACAACCACGAGATCTGTTAAATAATTAATAAAGATCCCTTGGCCCAGTTGGTTAAGGCGTGGTGCTAATAACGCCAAGATCAGCAGTTCGATCCTGCTAGGGATCATTTTTTAAATTTTCAACACTGTGTTTTAAAAAGGGGCTGACGTGTTTTAATATATTTTACAGGTTCACATTTTTTTATAAAGCATTGGTCTCTAGAAATATAAGGTAACTAATTATATCCCTTATTACTATGCTGGAATACTGTAAAAAATTACAGGTTGATGGCAGACTTGCGTGAGAGTGGAAATAACCTGGATGAATCAAAAACTTTAAAATTACTAGTGCGCTTCGTCAACAAACAAGTATCGTCATTAACTGGAGATTAGATTGTTTTTGATGATTGGACTTGGAGTGTACTAAAACCACCAATTATATCCAAAGTATGCCGAAGTTAGAACAGTGGGAAATCAAGAAATATTGGGAAATTTTTAGAGGCTTGAAGCCTGAACAAAATAAGTTAAATGGTGACAAATTAGCTCCCGTTTTCAAAAATTCACGACTTGAACAAGATAAACTTACGAAGATATGGGATTTGGCAGATATAGATGTTGATGGCCAACTTGATTTTGAAGAATTTTGTATTGCAATGAGATTAATTTTTGATTTAGTTAATGGTAACACAAACAATCTTCCATCTCAATTACCGGGTTGGTTAATACCTGGGTCTAAACGTCACTTAGTTGAAGCAAATGATGCAGTTTCAACTAAGGTTAACAATGTTGGTAACGAAAGTGATACAGATGATGAATATAGTTTAAGTTCTGATTTTGATTGGTATATATCGCCAACTGATAAAACATCCTATGAAGATGTTTATAATGCTTCATGTGATTCTTATGGTAGAATAACTTACAATTCATTAGATGGTTTGTACAAAACGCTATCAAATGTACCAAAAACAGATACTAGTTACGCATGGAATATAGTTAATCCAAAACAGTCAGAAACAATTGATAAAGACCAATGTCTTGTGTTTTTGCATATTTTGAATCAGAGATCAAATGGTAAAAGAGTTCCAAGATCAATTCCACCATCTTTAAGAGCAACATTTTCCAAAGAAATTCCTGAGTATAATATTGAGTCTCATCAAACTGAAATAAGTAATATACCTGTAACATCTGTGCCAAAAGCTGATCAGTCATTTGCCTCAAGCTATCTTAACAAGTTAGGTTCAACGAAACAACCACTGGTATCAAATGGAACAGATTTTACTGAAACAAAGGGGACAGATTGGGAAGAGGTCAAACTCAGAAGAGAATTAGAAGATTTAGAAAGTTTACTAAAGAAAGCAGAGTACGAAAAAAATAATAAAGCTGAAGATAATAAATTGGATTTGATTAAATATGAATTCGAACAGCTTTTTATGTATAAAAAAGAACAAGTTAAACAAATGAATAGTAATTCTGGGGGTGCAAGTAGTTTAAGTTCTGTTATGCAGAATATTGATTCCATAGGGGCCCAAGTTAGTCAATTAGAATTGTTTTTACAATCTAAAAAGGATGAATTAAGTGAATTAAATAAACAAATAGAATCTTTAAAGTAGATTCCACTTCGACAAAACTATAATACTTATTTTTTGTACTATGTAGACTTTTTATAACTATTATCAATAATAGAAAAATCAATTATCAAACCAAATTTATTAAAATAAAAAGATTTATAAGGAAATGTTTCAAGTCATATATAAGAGAATGTATCTACAAGGTTAAGAATAAGTTATGTAATTAGAATTATATAAAAAAACAACTAGTTCATATCTTTATTCATAAAGTTACGAGTCATTGTAGGCAAGGCAACTCTAATGCCATCTAATTCCTTAGTCATAACAACTTGACATCCTAATCTTGAAGTTTCGGTTAAACCAAACGCCAAATCTAACATATCATTTTCATCATCATCAGGTTCTGGAATAGCATCATAATATTTAGGATCAACAATAACATGACATGTCGAACAAGCACAAGAACCACCACATGCACCTTCCATGTCTAAATGATTAGCTTGCGCAATATCCAATAAATTATCACCTTCTGCAACTTCAAAAGTCTTTTGATCTCCCTCTTTAGTTATAAACGTAATATGCAATTCTTCACCTGGGTTTGGTTTCTTTAAGTGCCCATGTAAAGAAATGGATGAAGTTTGAAATGATCTTTTGAAAAATTCTCCACTTTGCTGACGAATTAGTGTTTGCAGCAATACATTATGGTTGACGCTTTTCCCTATGCTTACTATACTTCTGAACATCTTTTATCACTAATCCGATGTATTTAACCTCAAGGTTTTGGTAGTGCAACTGTTGATGTACAAAAAATAGCCTTGGTTCAAGTAATAAACATTAAACTTTTCGATGCAAATTGTCAAATTTCGCAGGTCTCCATGAATCATCATCAATCATTATAAATTTTATCTAGATTGAGAATCAGTTCGGCTGTCTTTAATCCTTTTTTATACCTACCTAATCAATAAACATATTATCATGTCCGACCTTTTTGATGGATACGAAGGTGATTTTAATCTTGCTATTGCTGATGCACAATCCAAATTAGAACAAACCTATGGGTTACAGGATGAAAATCATCGTGTTGAACTAATGAAGCTTATCGAGTCAGCAATTGATGATTGTCATGACTTGTTAGATTCAATGACTTTAGAAGTTCAACAAATTGCAACCCATGAACGTGCAAGCTATAATGCGAAAGTTAGGGTTTACAAGTCCGATTTAGATAAGATAAAAAAAGAATTAAAGAGTTTAATGGATGATAAAGATAGACGCCAGTTGTTCAATGGCCCAATTGTTGAAAACGAAGAAAACTTTAACCAAAGACAAAAGCTATTAAATACAAACGCATCAATTGAAAGGTCGTCGAATAGGCTTCAAGAAGCAACAAGAACAGCACTAGAATCTGAATCTGTTGGTAGTTCAATCTTAAATAATTTAAGAATTCAAAGAGATCAGATTTTGAATGCAAGAGACACATTAAGCGAAGCTGATACATATGTTGATAGATCATTAAGAACTTTAAAGTCCATGACAAGAAGAATGGCGACTAATAAAATCATTACTTATGGTATTATAGTTGTTTTAATTTTGTTAATTATGTTGGTACTTTACAGTAAATTTAGTTAAATTATATATATATATATATATATATATATATCCTTTCATTTTTATTTTCATGGTTTTCCTTCTTTTTCTTTTTTATATTACGGCTTTCTTTTACACATTTAACCTTGACAAATGAAATTATGGATTAAAAAAAAAGACAATTAATAATATTATAAAGGGATATAAAAATAAGTAAAATTCGAGTTCTCTAAAATATAGTGACGACAGATGCAAAAAATTATAGTTTGAACGAAACCTACAACTCAGTTATTGGTTTCATATTCATCAGAGTTAATATTAACATCATCAGAAACTTTATAACGTGACATCGCTTCTCTAACAGAATTCAGAAAATCTTCATTACCTGAATGTTCAGACGTCATTGTTTTAGCTGACGAGTGTCTCGTTAGACCCGGTAATCCAACATTTCTTTCATCATCATCTAACTCTAATTTTTGAGCTGCTAAATTTAACAGTGATTTACCAGATTTTCTGCGTAAAAGTAATTGATATGGTGTTGTTTTTGGTTCATAGTGTTGAATATCATTTTCATCAATTGCCGATTTTCTTCTGACTGGGGTATTTGGAGTTCTACAATAGACACCAACATCTTGAATCATTCTCGCTACTAATGCAGTCCATCCACATTGCCATTTTGCACCCAAACCTCTACCAGTATCACCATCAAAATATTCATAGAAATTCATTAAATCTTTAAAATATTCATCTTTATTTAATGTTTCTAAAGTATTATTATAATTAATTTGATCTTCAGTTAATTCAATTTCATCCTCATTATCTAATGAATCAATCGGTCTACCTAAATATGCGCGATAACCATCTTTATCTGGCATGAAAAGATGAATTAATCTCTGTTGAATTTCCTCAGCGGCCTGGCCTAAATTTAACATTTCACCACTACCAGCTGGAACTTCAACTTTTAATGATGACCCATAGTACAAATAAAATCTTAATAAAGATTCAATCAATAAGAAGTTCATAGGGAACCAGATTGGTCCTCTCCAATTCGAATTACCACCAAACATACCTGAATCTGATTCACCTGGTAAGTATGCCACTCCATATTCTTGTCCATTAATATTCATGTGAACAGGATGTTCTGCATGATACTTTGAAAGAGATCTAATACCGTAAGCAGATAAAAATTCAGATTCATCAAACAATTTCTGTAAAATTGCACCCAATCTATCTTTGTTAACTAAGGAAAGTAATAATCTATCACAATCACCCCTCGTATCCATTGATGCAATATGTCTTTTAAATAAATAATTTTTATTCTTAATTAACCATTCCAATCTTTTCTTAAATGATGGGAATCTTGCCAAAACATCAGGTTCAAGTGTTGTTGTGGCAAACAATGGAATCAAACCAACTAATGATCTAACTTTAACTGATGATGTATGGTCACCACTCCATTGAATTTTATCATAAAAAAAGCTTTCTTCCTCATCCCATAATGAATCCTTGGTCGGATCACAATTTTTTTCAGATTTATTCAAAAATGTCATTGCATCAGCTATAAGTAAATAATGTTCAAAAAATTTAGATGCTATATCTTCATAAACAGGATTTTCCTTTGCCAATTCTAATGCAATATTCATCATTGTTAACGCGTACCATGCAAGCCAACCAGATGCATCTGATTGCAATAATTGAACACCATCAGGTGGCTCAGATCTATTAAAAATACTAATGTTGTCAAGACCTAAGAAACCACCTTCAAAAATACCATTACCATCAATATCTTTTCTATTAACCCACCATGTAAAATTAATCAGTAATTTTTGGAAAACTCTTTCTAAGAATGCTCTATCTGCAACACCCCAATTTTTCTTTTCAATCTTGTAAGTTCTATATGCAGCCCAAGCTTGAACCGGTGGATTAGTATCAGAGAAGTTCCACTCATAAGCAGGAATTTGACCATGAGGTGACATATACCATTCTCTTGTTAATAAATCTAATTGACTTTTAGCAAATTCTGGATCAATCATCGCAAGTGGAATTGTATGGAATGCAGTATCCCATGAACAATAAAATGGATACTCAAAACTATCAGGCATTGATAAAATGTTTTCATTATATAAGTTTTTCCATTCTTTGTTTCTTTCATTTGCTCTACCAATAGTTGGAGGTAAGGCAGAATCCGGATCACCCTTATACCAATAATCATGAATAAAATGATAAAACTGTTTTGTCCATAATAAACCAGAAAACGCCTGTCTTTGAACATTTCTTAAATGTTGAGGAATTGGCAATGGTGAGACATTCCAATAAAATTCATCTGCCTCATTGATTCTAGCGGTGATTGTGTCATCTAATAATTCTTCATCAAGATCCAAACTTTCGTTAGACAAATCTTTTGTAATTTTATAACGAATTGTAACATAATCACCAGGTGGGACACCCCCATTATCATCAAACGCAAACCATGCACATGCCTTTGTACCCGTTCTTTCTGGATTAACACTGTGTTCAGCTTCATCGACGATATAGTCATGGAAACCATCCTTACAATAATCTGATTTATTGTCAACATTATATAATTTCTTGAAATTTGTTTCATTTTCACAGAATAATAATTTTGGTTCAATATCGTTTTCCGAGCCTTCATACCCAGGGGAAGGTGCAAAAACAATTCTTCGTTCACCTAATTTGTAGTGCCTGAATCTAATAATATTATCAGTTTCTGCATACAGTGTTGGTTTTTCTTTATCTAATTCTGATTCTAAATTCCAAGACCAGGTATTTCTAAAAAACATTTGTGGAATTATATGAAGTGGAGCTGGGGCTTTTGATCTATTATAAGCAGTGATTCTAAAACTAATTTCTTCTGGGTCATCATTATCCTTTGCCATTTCAAAAAAGACATCAAAATAATTGTTATCCTTAAAAACACCAGTATCAGTGATTTCAAATTCAGTGTCATGTTTGGACCTTTTAGAGTTTTCATCATATAATTGCTGATATGGAAATTTTGAAATTGGATATTTATATAGAAATTTGGCGTAAGAATGCGTCGGTGTATTATCTAAATAGTAGTACAATTCCTTAACGTCTTCACCATGATTACCACTTTTAGCAGAAGCACCACCTGGCAAACCAAATAAATTCTCCTTTAAAATATCATCATTTTCATTCCATAAAGCCATTGTTAAATTGAAAAACTGATGAGAGTCACAAACACCAGCCATACCTTGTTCATTCCAACGAAAAACTCTGCTTTTTGCAGTTTCAAAATCAAATTGCCATGCATCACCTTCGTCTGTATAATCTTCTCTTGGAACACCCCATGTTCTTTCAGCCAGATAAGTCCCCCATTTTTTCCAATATTTGGTTCTTCTTTTATCTTCATCAAGACGTTTTTCTTCCTCAGATAATTTATTTCCTAAAGGCATGATTCAATGTAATTTAATTGCCTAGAGAAGTCACAAACATTGCAAATTTTTGGGGGAGGAGGAAAACCATCTCGTTTTATAGACTGAATCTCACCACTGAAGAAAAAGCTAGAAATCGAAACGCATCAAAAGAATAAATTAAATCTGAGATAAAGATCAGAGTGAGAAACGGATCAACCGTTCCCAAGTCGATCAGATGATTACTATTTTCTATTTTTACACAAAAAGTAATTAGAAGAACTGGGACATCAACTCATCATCTTGGAGGATACTTTCGATCAATTTGTAGACAACAAGAAGCATTCGAGGAAAACGGCGGGCAAAATAACAGTAGAAACCTTCTGGTAATGGTCCCATATCAACAGCAAGGTCCTTTGGAAGATCTTGATAGTGGTGGTACTTATTCCTGATAGCACGCAGAAGGTCCATCAGCTTGTGTGGGTTATATTTCCTATATTTACCTAAATTTTCAATGAAGTTGTCGTTAAATTTTACAAACCATCCCTGTTTCCCCAATATTTCTTCGGATACTGATTCTAATTTAAGTAATAGTTCACTTGGCGGATCTCTTCTTTCAACTTCAAATCTATCTGAAACTTTCAATAAAAAATCTAGTTTCCTTTCTGTATTCCAAAAATAAGGGTGTTTTAAAACATCGTTAATATCTGGTCTCAAAATTGGATTTTTTTGAATCATTGAACCAATAAGATCCTTAATAGTAAATGAATCAGGTAAGATATTGAGTTGTGATAAGTCATATTCATTTTTAATGATATTACCTTCTCTGATATATCTATCACCAAATGGGTGATAGCCCCCTGTTAAAATATAGAAAAAAACACATCCAGCTGAAAAGGTATCTAAAGATCTTGTTAATCTTACACGATTCTTAGGATTCTCTTCCGCATATGCTGGTGATGTATCAAGTAATAATTCAGGGGCTCTCCAACCCGACGTCCCAGCTGCATTTGCAGTTGTTCCTCTGAATGATGATTGGTCATTATCCAATTTTTTACACAATCCAAAATCAGAAATCAGAAATCTGACAGTAGTTTCAACCTTTCTATTATTCTTATCATTATCTTTAATCGTTCTCTTTGATGTTGCAACTAAAATATTTTGTGGTTTAAGATCTCTATGAACAATTTTTAATGAATGTAAATGATTAATACCATTTGCAATTTGATAGAGAATTTGTTTTCTTTCAATATCAACTTCTAAATCTTTTTTCTTTTCAATAATATCTTCTAACGATGCAGAGCATAGTTCTAATGCTATGTATAAAAATTTATTATTTTCCTGTGAACAAAAATATCTAACAACATTTGAATGATCATCACTTTCCTGTAATAAATTGATTTCATGTGAAGCAACATCATAAAAATCAAGCAACATTCTTTTAACTGCAACTGGTCTATTTTCAAAATATCCTTTAAAGACAATTGTACCATGAGAACCAAAACCTAAAATATCGTCAGTGATTGATAAATTGTTGCTAATTTTAGTAATTATAGGCCCCGAGTTATTACTTACAATTGAATTGGATCTGCTATTTATTTCAGTGTCATAATCAGTTTTATCCTGCATACCTATTGAGGATGATGAAACAACTTGTGATAGTTTTAAATCTAATAGATCTTTCCTTTTACTCTTTTTACCACCACGTGAACCCCTCTTACGTTTTCTTTTACTCGTATCGTCTAAATCATCATTTTCGTTTTCTATAACTTCTACTGTTTTCAAATTCTTTAAATCGCATGTATTAGTATTGTTAATACTAATGGGTATATTTTCTTCAATGTTTTGTTTACTATTTTCTTCTGCATTCCTATAATTATTCTCAAAATTTTTTTCCTTGTCCAAAGATTTAGATTCTAAATTCAAAGCTGGTATCTCTACTAAAGTGCTGCTTTTCGCTGCTGTTGTGAGTTTAGCTGGTTGCTCATAATTTTCAGTAAGTGGTTTAAAGAAATTCAGCTTTGATAATATAAAAAAAATACCAAAACATAATAATGCAACAAAAACGTTTTCAAATGCTCTATATAACAGATTTGAAAACGATGATTTTTTAAACGTTATGGTTGGTGCCTTTATGTCATCAGCATTACCATCATTACTATTAATTTCACTTAATTTTTTGTCTGTATTTACATTAACCAACCTTTTCGAGTGATCCATCCGGTTATTATATTTTGCTGGTACATTCATTGCAGTGGCAGACTGATAAACTGCTAAATGATTATTGTGAATGTTATTCAATTTATTCTCTTTATTCAATTTATTCTTTAATGAATTATCATGAACACCAGCGATTGAAATTTCCAATAAATCATTATTTGCAAATATTGATGGTAACCTCCATCTTTCGTTGCTTATATACTTAGCTAGTGGAGCTGACCTAACTAGTGATGGATAATGATCCTCACTTAATGCATACCACGACCCTTCTTTTGTTTTATCTATAAATGTAGAATCATGGTTCCTTTCATTATTAGTCGTCCTATGATCTTTTGGATGTGGTAATATTATATAATCGTTTTCACTTTCAATTGTTGAAAATACATCAAAAATACTGACAGTAACATAAGGCAAATTTGAAACCCAAATAACTGATTTTGAATTAACATCTAATGCCAATAATGAACTATCATGAAATGGTTGAATATAAATATCACCCAATGATTCAATATTTTGACTCACTAAACTTGTATGTAAGTTATTTGGACCCCATTGAACGTAAGTTATATTCCATGATGTATTATTTTTGGAATGAATTGTTAATTCATAAATTGTCTTACCCAATGTTACAAAGGGTCCAAAGTCGTTTTCATGGGATCCATGATAATTGACCTCATCATTTTCCTCATTATAATAATAATTATCATCATCTTCATAATTCATATATTCATTTCCTTTACGATCCAAACCATCTAAATCATCAATATATTGACTTTCATGTTCATTCATGGAACAGACACCAACGTTATCCAGACCAAAAGTTTCAACAATTGCACCTGTCCTCGCATTAATTTTAACTAAACCCGATATTCTCTTACCGGTATACATAAATTGTTCATCGATACAATATGGGGAATTTAAAACCAGCTGTTTGATTGATATGGGTAGCTTTTCCAAACCATCGTTACCAGTAAAGTGATAAACTGTACCATCACCAAAAGGCTCAACAATCCATGTTATAGCACTTTTACTATTTCGTACATGATTAGTATTATTATTATTGCTACTATCGTCATTGTTGTTATAGTTGTTATTTCTTCGTCCTTCCGTGTTTGAAAAAAAAAATCTTGAATTCTCATGTTTTGGATATTGATTGTCAATAGTTGAGGATTGTTGGCTTACAACGGATATAGGGGTAGTAAATGTACTTTTCAGAGAGCTATAATCGTCCGACTTGACATACACTAATGGCTGTCCTCCAACTAAAGACCATAATAATTCACCAGTTCTTCTATTCACAGCATTTAAATTACCTTCAATGTCCGAAGTTAAAACCAAGTTGGTGATTTGAAAATCCTCGATTTGTATCACACCATTATTCAATATAAAGCTGTCTAACTGTTGGTAAGTAGTATATGATTGATCTATTTCAGGTTGAACAATAAGTTCTTTGTTATTTCGTGATTGTTGGATTTGTTCAATTGTAGTGGCGTAAACGGCCATAAAATCCAACAAAATGAGACAAAAGCACAAGAGAGTATTTCTCCTGCATCTATAAAACATTATTGATCGCTGTTATATAAATCTAATGTCTATGCAGACTAATAGAAATCTTTAGAAAATAGGTCACTGACTTAGTTAATAATCTAAGGAATGAAAATTGAGAAGCAAAAAATAAAATTTATGAAAAAAATCATGTTGCAAAATTGAATTTCAATATTTATTTCATAGCATGTTTTTGTCCGTTGTTTTTTGTGGGGAATGTCAATCTGTTTTCTTTTATTAATTCTTGGTTAAACAAATCATTGACAATTATATACATACATTTAAGTCTTTAGCCATGTCTACTTTGGCCTTGGAAATGCTTGATTGGTTTCTACAGGCTGTTCTTGATATTTTTTTTAGGGAGATCTCTGTCAGAGGTTCATTTAATTTCCCAAGTTCCGGCCCAACAATTGTTGTTGTTGCTCCTCATGCCAATCAATATTTAGATGCTGCAATCTCTATTATTGCGGCTCATACTGTTTCTAACAGACAAGTATTCATGATTGAAGCTGCTTCTTCTTATCGTAGTAAATGGATGGGCCTTTGGAGTAGATGGTCCGGTGCAATTCCTGTTGAAAGACCACAAGATTTACTGGTTTCTAAACAAGGTAAAATACAATTTGAGAATTATCCTGAAGATCAATTAACTATTATAGGAAGAGGTACACATTTTTTAAACGATTGTGAACCAAAATGCTTGTTGGGTATTCCAAACAGTGGTGGTAATGTCAAAGTTGCTGAAATTATTAGTGACACAAAATTAAAATTAGCAAGCAAAATGAAAAAGCAAGCTGGTATTGATGCTTTGGTTAAAGGGACAGCTTTTAGTGTCGCCCCAAGAATTGATAATCATGAACTTTTTGATAAAGTGTTTGATGCTTTACATTCAGGGAAATGTATTGGTATTGCACCAGAAGGTGGTTCACATGATAGGCCTGAATTAATTGAATTCAAACCAGGTGTTGCACTAATGGCTTTAGGTGCAGTTGCTAAATATCCAGATTCAAAGGTTACAATTGTTCCATGCGGCCTTAATTATTTTCATCCTCATAAGTTCAGGTCAAGGGCAGTTGTTGAGTATGGTACTCCAATTGTTATTGATCAAGAAAAAGCTGCCGCTTATAAAGAAGATTCAAGAAAAGCTGTTAATGAATTGATGTTTGAAATTAGTGCTGCAATGAATATTGTCACAACTCAAGCTCCTGATTATCAAACTTTACAAGTTATTCAAGCTACCAGAAGATTATATTCTTATGGTCGTTTTAAACGTCCACCTTTACCAGTGGTGGTTGAAATGAATAGAAATCTGTTAATCGGTTACAATAAATTTAAAGATGATCCAAGAATTGTTCATTTAAGAAATGCAGTTTTGGAATACAATAAACAGTTGAAAACTTTTGGATTGAAAGATCATCAATTAGAAACCGCAACTGCTGATAGATTTAAAACTTTTTTCTTGCTTATTCAAAGAATCATTCAATTATTTTTTTTCTCCATTTTAAGTTTACCTGGTACCATCTTGTTTTCTCCAATTTTTATTGTTTGTTCAGTTATTTCCAAGCAAAAACAAAAATTAGCATTAAAGAAGTCTATTGTTAAAATTAGAGCAACTGATGTTTTGGCATCTTGGAAAGTTTTAATTGCGTTGTTTTTTGCACCGGTTTGTTATTTCATTTATTCATCATTAGCTACTTATATTATTTATCATTATCAACTTTTGCCACCATTTATAGGTTCCTCAATTTTTAGTTTACTAATTGTCTTTTGTTTATGTTGGGCATTTTTTGTTGGTACCACCTATTCTGCATTTAAAATCGGTGAAGTTGGTATGGATATTTATAAATCGATCAAACCATTAGTATTGGCATTATCTGCATCATCACATCAACTTTCTGAACTTCAAGAAGAAAGACAAAGATTATCAATTGAGGTGACTGAAGTTGTAAATGAATTAGGTCCCAAAGTTTTTAAGAAGTTTAATGAAATTCATTTACAAAAAGTTCAAGAACAAGTTGAACTTGAACAAGAAGAAATTACCGCAAGATCAAGATCAAGATCAAGAAGTGCTTCTAGATCAAGATCAGCTTCAGCGTCATCACGTCCATCACTAAGCAGATCAAGTTCCAATTATTCTGGATTTTCTGCCTTTGATGGTGAAAATGATAAGGGTAAACTACCTAATTTAGGTGATGTATCAATTTTTCCAGATCAATTACAAATGGCAGACACTGCAAGTGGTTCAGCATCCTCAAGTATTGAAAATATACCAGTTTCATTTAGTGCAACATCCACAGGTGTTAACGCTAACAGTATTAGTGACAAGATCAGACAAGCTGTTATCCAAAGAAACAAAGAAAATGAAGAAGCTCAAGGTTGACTCATCAATTTTTTTTTCTCCTATTATTTCGATAGTATGTATTATGTACGTATTTTTGTATCTTATTCTTTATTAATGAATATAAGAATTACTCGGATTGAATGCAATAGCTATACAAAATTGAATATCATGTGAAACAGCACCTAGAAATCATATCAAAAATCGCTTACGTAAATTCAAAATAAGATCAAATATATGAAAATGAAACATCTTTAAAATGTAACCACCAATCGGTAAACGGTGTTTATCCGCCAGTTTATAAGTTTTGTAAGGAATAGACATCTATAAAGTGATTCTAAATTGGATTATAATGTGGCAAGCTATGCTCATTATAGGAATCCTACTTTTGGTGGTGCCTATTTCAATAAGGCTATTTTTTCAACTGCCTTATATTATATCTGGTTCCTTAATCCCGTTATTTTTACTTTTATTAGCTCAAAATTATATCAGATTAGAACCATTCAATGAAATCGAATATTTGAAACAGAGATCAAGTAGATTTTCATTTTATAGAGAAAAAAATTGGTTGAACAATGTCGAAATATTAAAAAAAGATCAATCAATATCAATAGATTCACAACAAATTTATCCTGAGAATTTTATAATTAATGATACTTTAAACAATATAATCACTCTGATATTACGTGATTTTGTACAAATTTGGTTTCAGAAAATATCATCAGATCAATCGTTTATATATTCTTTAAGACATCAATTCAGTCACATAATAAAAGTTTTACATAATCGATTTGTGGAAGTCGATTTTGCTGATTTAATAGTTCATAATTTAATTCCAATTTTAAATGATCATGTTGAAAATTTTCTAGTTGCACAGGAGGTTACAAAAAAGAAGAAAGTTATTAATAAGTCAACGAAAAATGACAATAAAACCACAGATATTGATGATGACTCAATTCTTGCGTCAAATTATAACAGAGGTAAGTTACACCCGGGAACAAGATACAATTCAAAGAATGCCGAATTGGATATGGGTATTTACTTGAGTTCTTTGATGAATAAAATTTTGCCTCAGTTAGTTGAACCAAATGAGCTTAAATCTTTACCTGTAAAAAATTTGCTTAGAGAATTATTAGCTTCAAACGTTTTAGGTCCTATTTGTACAATGTTTTCAAATCCTGACTTTTTCAATCAAATCATTGAATCAACATTAACTAAACAGATGAGGGAAAGGAATGATGTTAAACGGTTGAGACATGTTTTACGAAGACATTCGATGACTTTTGATACTTCACAATCCGATTCATCACTTGATCTACTTCAATATAAGTTAACCTTAGATACTTCAAAATCAGATTATGAAGTGATATTAAAAACAATTCAAAGTTGTTCAAATAAAGAAAACTTGTTAAAATATAAATATTATACACTGTTACAGAATGAAAAGACATTAAAATTTCAAACTCCAATCCAAATTGAGGAGTCAAAAGTCATTCAAAAATATATTAAACGTTCAAACAAATTGATTAATATTATAGAGTACAAATTAAACAAGAATAAAAACCATATCAAAGATGCTAAAGCTGGATCTTTTGCATCAAATAAACCAAATACGGATCTTAGGGCCGTTACTAAAGATTTCACCTTGCATGATGTTTTAACATCTTCGACAAAATTGAAATTGTTCACATTATTTATGGAAAAAAGAGATGAACGGCAAAATTTACTAGATTTTTGGTTATCTGCTGAAAACCTAAGAAATCCATTAGAATTTAACATATCAACAAATAAGAAAGATTTACCATCAAATTATATGGAACTCGAAGACGAAGATTTAGAAAGCAGTGATGATGAAACTTTGATGTTTTTAGATAAAAACCTTACACAGTCCAATGATATAAAAATTATATTTGAAAAGTATTTCCAGCTCTCGGTTATGAAAATTTCACCTAAAATTTTTTATAAAGTCAGTGAATTTATTGAAGGAAGTTGTACAAATGTACTGGCATACCATCGTGCAAGAAAGAACATCTTTAAATTACAAGATTTTGAATACGATAGAATGAAGAAAAGTGATTTCGTTGCATTTAAGAATTCGGATTTGTGGTTAAAATTGTTAGTTGAAGAAGCTGTCAGCAATAATAAATCAATGCTGTTGAATGAAGCTAATGATTCTGCCACCTCCAACACCCCCGAGCATAGTGTACTCTCTGATGACATTAAATCAACCATAATATCTTATCAAGTAAAAGAATCATTGGGAGATCCCTTAGCTAAGTATTCTGAAAAGGAAAACGATGGGAGTTATCTTGATGTTAATATGACTGGTAAAGTTAGCGATAAAGTTGTTAAAGCTGTTGAAGATGCATTAAACGAAATTATGAAAGATAGTGGTAAGACTGATATTTATAATGAATTTAATAATACTAATGATAAAAGAAGTTCTAGACTTGTTAGTGATGATGTAGTAAAAGATTTATTTGGTGCTGATAAAGAAAGCTTATTTGGAGATGAAGATCGCAACGATGAAAGTAGTATTAAAAACAATACTCTCGATTTGTCAAGTAATAATAGCCATGTGAACAAACCTGTCGATTCTGAAAGTATTAAATCTAAAAACGAAGATATTGAACTTGAATTAGCTGATGATTCAAAAGTTTTTGAGCCAAAAGTTCTTAATTTATCAACAGAAATTGAAAGGCTAAATTCTGAAATAAGCAAGTTAGACGAACAACAACTAATTATTAATACTTTATTGAAAAAGGCTGAAATCATTAATAATGTTCCCGAGTCAAGGATTCTGAAAAAATCATTGATTAGTTTAGAGAAGGAAATCAAATTTAAATCAATGCAAAAAGAGCAGTATATTGTTCAAGAGGGAGAAAATAGTCTTTATGGAAGATCGATAGTCACGATTACAAGTTATATTTCGGCTAAAGATAAAAATGGTAAAAACTTTATGCTCTATGTTATTAGAGTTATTAAATTATCACAGTCTGATCCAAATAAAGTTAAGGCAACTTGGATGGTTACTAGAAGATTCAGTCAATTCTATGAATTGCATAACTATTTAAAAAGTAAATACCCGGAAGTCAATAATTTAGAGTTTCCAAAGAGGACAGTTGTCATTAAATTTATTCAGAGTTCAGTTCTTGAAGAACGACAAAGAAAATTAAAAGTTTATTTGAAGGCATTAGTTAAAAACAAAGATGTCTGTTCGGACAAAATTTTCAGAGATTTTCTATCAAGTGAAAACTTTGATGCATCTGAAAGTACAACTACAGAAAGCAATAAGAATAAAAACAATAACAACAATAATAAGATTACGGATGTAAGACAAAGTGCTGATGGTTCAGGTACAAAACTTTATAATATTGTTTCAAGTCAAGCTTTATTACCATTATTATCATTGGCGAATTCAAAAACAATTAATACTCAGCTTGATAATAGCTTGTTGATGGAGAAAAGTATTGATGATTTGTCTAATATGTCCGATTCAACCGAAAGTTTTGCATCAGATAGTAAACCTAAAGATGTTTCGTTTATTAAACCGATTTGTGATTTGATTATTTCAATTTTTCAACTCAATAGTTCAATAAGTTGGCTACGAGGTAAAGCCTTGATTTTATTATTTCAACAAATTTTTGGATCAACACTGGAGAAAGTTTTGCGAAGTAATATTGATGGTAAATTAAAACAAGAAGCTAATGTATCACAGTTGCTTACGGAATTGCAAGTTAAGTTATGGCCTGATGGAAGTTTCAAGAAAACATCTATTCCAAGAACACCAATCGAAAAACTTAGAAGTAAACAACAAAGCAGATTATTGTTGCATGCTTTCTTAACAGATACAACTTCTAAAATATTTGGACAAGCTGCTTCTAATGAAGCAGCTGAAACATTTTACAATATATTTCAAAATGAAGTATTAAATAGACATCTTATTTTAGTTCTTTTAGACGAGATTTTTCAAGTTATTTTCCCTGAGATTGTTGACTGAAATATTCTGCTCTAGTATCTCTCAGAAATTTAAATAAATATATATTTAATTATAAAATTTTGAGAAATGTTTTTTTAAGCCCGACCATTTTTTAGATTATCATTTTTATATATACCATCCCTTCCATTAGTTGGTCTTTCCTCTGTTGTATTTATATCTAGATTTAAAAAACTATCCAAATTATAACGGATATGATTATTTTGTTTTTTCATCATTTTAAGATAATTTGGATGTAATTTAGAACTTTTAAATATTGACTTCTTTTTAGAAGTAATTTTTTTTGTTGTCTTATCTCTATGTAATTTTGCTCTTGCAAACAATTCAAAATCTGGCGAATAATTATCGATTGGTCCATTAATTATATCTTTATCTAATTTTAAGTTGAATAACATCATTAGTAATAACTTTGATTGTTTATCATTATTATCCAAGCATGACAATACATTCAACCAATTCAGACCATAATTTGGAACTTTTAAAGTAGAATTTTCATTCAGTCTCTTCATTTTTTTCTTTATCCCTCTTATACTATTTTTACTATTATCATGAGCTTCAACCATTCTATCAATAATTGTGTCTAATTTATTGATTATTTTATTTTTTAAAAAAGGATTCAAATTTATATCTTCAGGTGTATGTCTTTGGTATTTTTCTTTTGATAACGAACCATATTTATCTAACTTTTTAGATTTAGTTTCAGAATATTTGCTTATTTGTGAATTTATTTTTCTTTCAAAAATTGAATCAATACATTCATTTAAATCGTCTATTGGACTTATCTTGGGATGCCAAAATTCTAACATATGATTCGAACAATTTGATAGTTTATTATTCTCTTTATAGTTAATCAAGCTATATTTGGATTTTTTTATTGAATATGATAGATCGTTGGCGTTTTTACCTAAGTTTTCAAAAGTTGTTGTTTTTAAGTGTAATCTTGGTGCAATCAATTCATCAGTAGGTAATGGCCATAGAGTGAATTTTGGATCAGGTAAATTTTGGTTTCTTGTTTTTAATAAATAAACACTGTAAAGATGTAATGGTAAGTCAGTTGTAAAATCTATATTTGCATCATTTAGAATATTACAATAATTTTTAATCTCTTTAGATTGCTTTATTTTTGGAAATGATAATAATGTATTCTCTGGTGATAGTGAGGTTTTAAATACATTAACTATTTCTTTCAATAACTCATTAGTTTGATGAGGATCATTAATTGGATTATCATCCAAGTTAAATGTTAGATTAAGGTTAGATCCATCTTCAGATAATGGATCATTTAAACCAATTGCTAAATCGTTTAATTCGGATCTTTTTGTATTTGATCCCTTATTGTCATTATCTAAAACAATAGGTTTTTCAATGATGTCCTTACCACTGAAACCAATAGAAACAGATGATCGATTTGATCCTTTCCGTAACTCCTTATCAGAAGATATATCTGATACATGTAATATTTCTTCATCTGAAGATTCCATATTATCTTTTTCTTCAGAATCATCAGGAAAATTTCTTGAGTAAGATTGAATAATATTATCATTTTCTGACGCATTTTTTCTGGCTCCTAAATAAATATCTGACATATAGGCCTCTTTATCCGATAAATCATCTACTTGCATTCTATTTGTTGTTTACCAACTATGAAGTAGATCAGATCCAGGCAAAAGACAGATAAATAAAATGAAGAATTCATGATGCGGTCGTTCGTCGCTCAGATTGTGATTTAGTGCATATTCTTTTTTGATTTTTAACATGAATTCGACGATTCAATACTAGAAGAAAGATATTGATCTTCCATTAAGGTAATATTTTCATCAATAAAAAGTACTTCAGCTAACTTATATCATGCCTACTTTAGAAGAAATAGATGATATAGAGGATATTGACAACCTCGATATGGATTTAGCTGAGTTTGACCCAGATTTAGTTACTCCAGTTGCACCTGCAAAGCCAAAACCTCAAGTGACCAGATCACAAGATTCAGAACCAATGTCCCAATTTCCTGTACCTGATATGTTCAAAGGAATGGGTTTTGACATGAATGAAATGATGAGCAAACAAAAGGCAGCGCAAACAGCAAGAGACAAAGCAGCTGCTAACTCAAATATGAAAATGTATGATAGTATGACACCAGAAGAAAGAAAAGAATTCAAAATGATGCAAATAGTTTATCCATGTTATTTTGATAAAAATAGATCAACAACTGAAGGAAGAAGATTGGCATTAACCAACTGTGTTGATAATCCATTAGCTAAAACAATTTTAGATGCATGTAAATTATTAAGAATTCCAGCAGTTTTTGAACCCGAAAAATGTCATCCACAAGATTGGGGTAATCCAGGACGTGTAAGGTTGGGATTAAAATATGAAGGTACTTCAACACATAATGTATTGCATACTAAAAAGCAGGCTCTAATTGCAATTTCTGAATATATGAAATCTCATCCAACAACCCTTAAAAACGTCAAAGATTTACCAGGTCCACCTGAATTAATGGATGGTAGTTGGGAAGCTAGTGAAATTCCAAAAGTTAAAAGTTTCAGAATGAATACAATTGTACCAATGCATTCGTTGTTAACAATGAAAAATCCTGAAACTGCAGGTGCTTATGTTAAAACTCCTGTAACTAATGAAACATCAGATAAACCAGCTGAACCAAAAAAAATTAAACAAAAAGTTCAAAGAATAAGAGGTTAATTTTAAATAATGAACTATATATAATGTATACTAAAATTTTTTATTTAATTTGATGGAACATATTGTTTTCTATATTGTAAAATACTTTCCATTTGTTCACTAGTTAATTGATCCTTTAAAACTTTAATAATATCATCAAAACAAACAATAGATAAAACAGGAACTCCATATCTATTAGAGACAGTTTTGGTTGCACATTCATTTGAATCCTTTGTAGTTTCCATTCTATCGAGTGCAATAATACAAGCAATTGGGTTACCACTTTCATTTGAAATAATTTCAAAAGCTTCATTAATTGCGGTACCTGCAGTCATAACATCATCAATAATCAAAACCCTTTTATCCTTTAATGGACATCCAACAATTGAACCACCTTCACCATGGTCCTTCTTTTCCTTTCTATTGAATGAATATCCAATATTTGCATATTTTGCACCACCAATTTCATATAATTTAGTAACAGTAATAGCAGCCAATGGGATACCTTTATAAGCAGGTCCAAAAAGAACATCGAATTCAATACCAGATTCAATGATTGCCTTTGCATATGCTTCTGCTAATATACTTAAAGTTTGTGCAGTATTAAACAATCCCATATTGAAAAAATATGGTGAAACTCTACCACTTTTGAGTGTAAAAGAACCGAATTTAAGAGCTTGCGCATCTAAAGACGCTTGAAGAAAGGTTTGTTTGTATGACATATGTATAGTCCTTGAATATTTGTTTAACTAAAGAGTGTTAAATAAATTAATTAAGAAAAGAAATGAATAACTTTAAATTAAAAAATTGGAGGATGAGGGATATTTTATCATAGTTAACTGACTGATTAGAAGCTCTCCACGCAAAAATAAATTTAAATAAAATAAAAAAATGATTATGCCAAAAGGAATGTATATGAGAATAAAACGTTCATCTGTAATATTAAGAAACGTTATATTTTTATCACGTATATATTTTTTTATAATCAATCAGTAACCTTGTATATTAATCTGTGAACAACAAGCGGTTATAAGAGTAAATCGAGAATCCCAAAAAATTATCCATGAACAGTATGAGCATTTCGAATACACTGATGGGAAACACTACTGATTACAATGTGTTATACAAAAGAATAAATAAGGAGGATTTCAGCAAACTTGTTGAAATTACAGATAATTATAGAAATACTATCATACATGAAGATGACGATAATCGAATTACTGTGAGGATTCCAAAGCCGCACATAAAGACGTTGAAAAATAAGAAAAATGAAAATTGAAACATCATAATGAAATTCCTAATGAGCTATTTAAATGGAAGAACAATAAACAGTCCCGGTTACTTCAGTGACCATTTTTTACTATAGCCATGGACATTGATATAGACTACATAGCCAAAACTAGAACCTCTTATGAAGAAACAAGAATTAACTCCAAGGAAAAGGAATCAAGCCCAACTATAAATGTTGAAAATGATACTGATGATAATCAATCCTTAACATCACCTACAGCAAAATCCATTTTAAATATATTACAACAAATATCAATATCACCACCGGAATCATCATCTAATGAGTTATCATATCCATTTATTACAGTTTCAAACAATAGGTCGACATTACAACATTTACACTCATTACCAAAGTCAATTATACCCAAAAGAAAATTATCATCATCGTCATCATTTGATGGATATCCAAATAATATTAATGACAGTACAAATAGTTCCAATAATATACATAAAAAGCAATTGATTTATTTACGAGGGAATAACCCAAACAATACCCCGAATAGTTTATCAATTAGGAAGATTGCAACACCATCACCACTGTCAAGAACATTTTTAATTAATAGATTAAATACATTTTCAGTCTTCAATTGGACGATTGATAGTCCTAAATTATCACCACTATTATGCGCCACTCAGGGTTGGAAATGCCATTCAATTAGGAAGAATGAATTATATTGTACATCATGTCATTCAGGAATACTTGTTAAATTACCTGAAGTCCCTGATAATTATTTTAATAACAATAAAAATACTCATAAAGTTTTCAACAATTTACATCATACCGATAATTATAATCAGATATTAAATAATACAGAAAAATATGAATTACCATTCGATTTTCAATTTATAGATGATTCGGAAAATGAAAACGATGAAGATAATGATGATATTCATGTTTATGAAACTTTGATAAATTCTTATGTTAATAGATTAACTACTGATCATTATCCTGTTTGTAAATTTTTACCATTTTTACCGTTAACTCCCAAGGATGAAAATTATTATATTACAAGGAAGGACATATCAAGAGAAATTTCAAAGTTTTATAAAAGACTGAATAATTTTAAGATCAATAAATTTCAACTGAATAATAAAAATTTCAATTTTAGTTTAAAATTTTTAAGTTTTGATGAAATAAAATTTTTTGTTGAATTTTTAAAACAACAAAAAGAAGAAGATAGTGATGAAATTGAAATTGATATAGACACAGGTATTGATAATTCATTGGATATTTTATTACCTGGATTATTAGGTTGGGAATTAAAAATTCAAAAGTTTCATAATGAAAAATTCTTACTTTTAAAATGTGAATATTGTACACGTAGAATTTTAATATCAAGGCATATGACTAATGAATCGAATGAAAGTGAAACTATTGAAGAATTAAAATCATGTCCACATAGAGCTGAAATACCTGCACGTGAACAATTTACGGAATTTGATGATAATGGAAATAAATTTGATGTTGATGATGAAGATGAAGAAGACATAGATCTAGAAGAAGAACATGATAATTGGTGCTGTATGAAACAAGGATGGAGAATCGTTTTAGAAGGTTTACGAAGTTGTACCGATATAGATTTAAAGGGGTCAACGAGTCGGAGTAGTAGTATTAACAATGAGTACCAAAATAGTATGGAACATTTGAGGATGTTATAGAAGTTGACATTATAAACATTTAGCATACAGAAATTTGTGTTTGTTATTTATTATCTTATTTTTTTCTTCCAACGAATGGCCTGTTTTAAAATTCGTGTTTTTTATTTTTCATTATTTTTTTAAGTGAATTTTTCAAATTCTGTTATATTTTACTAAAATAGCATGCTTTATTTGTTTTGATCTGTTTTGTTGGGTTCCTGTTTTCTTCTTCTTCTTTTTTTCTTGTTCTCCGATCTTTAAGAATGTCGTTACCACTTTTTGCAAGAGCAACAGTTGAAGCTCACAACACAAAAGATTCATGTTGGGTTACACTTTTCAATCGTAAAGTTTACAATGTTACCAGTTTTTTAGATGAACATCCTGCAGGTTCTGAACTAATTTTAGATTATGCTGGTAAAGATGTAACTAAAATTTTAGCAGATGCAACATCTCATGTTCATTCAGAAAGTGCATATGAAATGTTAAACGATGGTATGCTTATTGGATATTTAGCTACTGAAGAAGAAGAAAAAGAATTATTATTAAAACATCAAGATATTAAAGTCAAACCAGAATATGATGCAGATGGTTTAAGAGTTGCTGATCTAACCGAATTTGGTGAAATTCCAGATGACTTATTACATTTAAAAACAGATCATTCAGAAGATTATTCAAAACATAAATTTTTAGATTTAGATAAGCCTCTTATTATGCAAGTTTTAAGATCTAATTGGACAAGAGAGTTTTATATTGATCAAATTCATAGACCAAGACATTATGGTAAAGGTAGTGCATTATTATTTGGTAATTTTCTTGAACCTTTGTCATTAACTCCATGGTGGGTTGTGCCATCAATTTGGATACCAGTTGATTTATATGTTCTTTATTTAGCAGCAACAAATTTAAATCCATTTGTTACAATTTTCTTTTGGGGTGTTGGATTATTTGTTTGGACATTAATTGAATATTGTATGCATAGATTCTTATTTCATTTAGATGATAATTTACCAGAAAATAATATAGCATTTACATTACACTTTTTAATGCATGGAGTTCATCATTATTTACCAATGGATAAAATGAGATTAGTGATGCCACCAACATTATTTATTCTCTTAGCAATTCCATTTTATAAACTAATTTTTGGAATTTTACCATTTTACATTGCATGTGCCGGATGGGCTGGTGGATTCCTTGGTTACATAATGTATGATGTTACACATTATTCATTACATCATGTTAAATTACCATCATACATTCAAAAATTAAAAAAATATCATTTAGAACATCATTATAAAAATTATAGATTAGGTTTTGGTGTTACTTCAATGTTTTGGGATCATGTTTTTAATACTTATTTAAATAGTGAAGATGTTTATGAAAAGAAGAATTAGTGGGGATGAAGAGCATCATGGATGGATTATAGATGAATTATTGTTTTTTTTCCTAAAGGTTTATAACTGTTTTTTATTGTTGTGGTATTTACAGAATATATATGTGTATAAATAAAAAAATAGATAAGATAAATAAATAATATATTTTGATTTAATTAAAACCATTTTCTACTTTTATTAGCAGGTTCAGTAGTTGCAGATTTACCTAAACCGTATTTATTTAACATTCCTTTAATATCACCAAAAGATTCTCTGTCACCTTGAACCAAAATTGTTGGCTCAGAACCAGTAAAGATCTTTTCGGCGATTTTAATAATTTCATTTCTATCAATACTATCAATTTTTTCACACATTTCTAAAACGTCAATTCTTTTACCATATATTTGAACTTGTCTACCCATATCTTCTAATTGAACCATTTTACTTTCTAAATTCATCATTAAACTACTCTTTAATTGATTTTTAGCTCTCGAAACTTCTTGTTCGGAAATACCACCTTTACCAATATCATGACTCATCAATAAATTAAATTCATAACCAATTAATTCAGACATAACTCTATTTGCTTGTGGTACACACGATAACGAAATGCCAAATAAACCAGAATCTGAAAAATTATGGATGAAACTTTTACAGCTTTCAACAAAACCATATTGATTTAAAACTCTTGTATAAGCTCTGGAATACATACCTTTACCTGGACCACCAGCACTGAATGAACCACCACCACCAATCAACATTTGTAAAATTGCTAATTTATAAATATCATCAGATTGGATATTAACACCTTCAAAACCAACATAAATATTATGAAATTCTTCACCTCTATATTCTAAGCCTTGAGGAATTGGAATTGATAATTCACCACCTGTATAATTTGCAGGTTCTTTTAAAATTGGATTTTTATTAGTTGATTTGAAATTTGATAAATATTTTTCAATTAATGCATGAGCTTGAGATTCTTCAACTCCTGAAAATGCAATAACTAAATTTTCAGGATTATAAAAAGTATTTCTATAGTGTAATAATTTCTCTCTGTTTATAGATTTCAAATCATTTGAAGGACATAATAATGGAGAACCTAAATTTTTATTTGAATAAGCAACTTGTTGAAATAATTCTGGTAATAGTAAATCACTTTGTAACCAGATTTCATTTAATTCATAATCAGCCGAGATTAATTGATCATTAATCTCATCATGAGTCAGTTTTGGTGCAGTTACAGTTTGTGATAATAATTCAAACATTTTTTCAACATCATTATTAAATATACTTGCTTGATAAATCATTGATTCTCTTGATGATGCACACATATAATTACCACCTATTTTATTCAAATTATCTGTCATCTCCTTTAATGTGAAGTTTTCAGTTGATTTGAATGATAATTTGTCTAATAAATGTGAACATCCTGTTAAATGATAGTGATTTTCATATCTACTACCTGCATTAACATAAAATCCTAAAGCAGAAAAATAAGAAGGTGTTGGATCAATAGCTATTTTAATACCATTAGATAACGTATCTATAATTGTTGGAGTAGATACGGAAGAATATGATCTTATGGATCTAGAAAACATCGTCATTTACTAAAAAAAGAAAGAAAAAAAACATGGAATTATTAACGTTTATACACTTATAGTATAAGAAATTACAAATCATCTAGATGTTCAAGCATTTTGTTCACTCTCGCAGTGGTTTTCTTCTGCACTTCGGCATTTTTGTGGGTAAGAATTTCTACGCCGGCCATATCCTGGGCGAGTCTGCATCTAATGTGTTCGAAGGTTTCATGGGCCGCCGTTAAGAGGTTGTGGGCAGATTGAGTGGAAGGTGTAGGGGGTAGAGAGGGTGGTTTAAATGATTTGGAAGGACGTGGGGTATTTGTAGGGTTTGTTTGGGTAGGTGGGGGTTCCATTGAGAAACACGATATCTCCCGGAAAGAATAATGATTTCCCACGGGAGAAACTACACGTTCGTGGGAAAATGCTTTTACGGAACCCTTCAGGGGAAAAAAAATTAAGGGGAAAACATTTCCTTGAATTTCTATTATTATACTATATATATACTACCATATTTATAAATGAAGTTCTTTGTATTTAGCAATTTGTTTTCGAAGTTGGCCTGGAGAAAGTTGGAAAGGATTGAGTTTTTTGTCCCACATCATCTTATCATAATCAGCACCATATTTAGCTATCAATTTAGCACATCTTGACACTTCAACTTCATTTAAATAATGGATTTCCTTTCTTTTCGGAATAGCTGCAACTGCCTCAAGCTTAGCAATGACTTCTTTAGCTTCAGAATTATCTTCAACTTCGGATTCTTCTTCACTTTCGGATTCCACATCTTCTGTTTTCTTAGTAAGTTTTTTTGTACCATAGATAATTTTTAAAATATTTCCATTTTCATCTTTAAGAAATTTGGCAGTACCTTCAAGAATATTAGCTGGATCATATTCATCAAATTCTTCATTATTTTCGTTATCATTGTTATCTTCTTTTTTTGGATCTTCATCAAATAAACTTTCTTCCATATTATTATGATGAATTTTTTTAACTTTAATCCTTTTCTCTTCACCACCAGTAGAAGCTCCTATACGAAAGGTCAACCCCAATTTTTTGTAATTTTGCTTTGCAGTTAATTCATTATCCCAATGTTCTGCAATAATTGGATTTGATTTTGGATTGAATTTGGATTTGTTGTTATTGCTTTGTCTGTTCTTGGAAACACCAGAACGCTTCATCTTTCTCTTTCTAACGGAAACCATGGCTGTGTATGTGTATGTGTATGTAGTTGTGAGGTAACAAGAGGTTAAGTTAATGCAATGTTAATAATATTATGAAGTATTTTAGTATTCTTTTTTTTAATTATGAAATTTTGTAAATTTTTCACTTCCCAAACAAGTAATAGAGAATAAAAAAGAAAATAAAAAAAATAAAAAGATTGCGGTGCACGGGTGCAAACAACAACATACTTTTTCTATATTCCACATTTCTCATTTCTCACCTTTTCCTCTTTACTATTATTGTTTTCTTACGTTATGGAGAAGCAGCAAGATGACGTAATCTACACAAATATTTTGTTTTGTTAGTGTTACTCAAAAATATATTGCAAACAAGAATAGAAAATCCACACATGATGGATATTGAAATTGCCCTCCCCACAGTGGTACTAAACACAACATCCACTACACATACCACATATACACACTCTACATTTTTAAAAGAAGTTGTTAAGGGTCCTACCGGTTGGAAATGAACGTACATTTTTTGTGAAAATAATAATTGCCTGTTTTGGATTTTAACATGCCGCGTTGGGTATCGATTGCCTCTTTGGGTTGGCAACGGCCGCGTTCCGGCGGGAGGAAAAGCGTTGGAACCCCATGGAAGTATGCACTTCCTGAGGGAACACCGCGATCGCCTCGTCCATGTTTGCCAATGCAATTAATGAAGTGGAAACAAGAAGCGGGTATTTTATCTTTCCAGACAATTATGAATAATCTTAAAACAATATGTAATATATTTTCCAAAGGTAAAGAAAGGTCCAAGTATGTCTTTTCAAGATTATGGAGACCTCCAGTCTTTTAATAGCAGTACGTCAAATCCTACTATACCTTCTCCATCTGTAGATAAAAATCCAGATCCGATTTCAAATTCAATTTCAAAATCTGACTTTATTTCAGAACATGGTAGTAGCACTGAATTTGAACATGATACTAATAGTTCTGCTCCTAGTACTGAATCAACCGTAACTACAAACTCAATATTATCCTCAAATGATTCAGGTTTATCATCAAACGCTTCTTCAACTTCAAGCCTGCTTTCAAATCCAGATTCAAATTCAAGATTGAAGAAACCAATCCCAAAATCAGAATTAAGTTTACAACAAATTCCTGAATCTCCTTCCAAAACTCCAACTCCAACATCCTCACCAACATTTTCATCATCTTCATCTTCATCTTCAACTGATTCATTAGATTTAGGTCCACATCAACCACTTAACCAACGTGAAATTGATAGTAGATCAATATTTATTTCAAATTTACCATTTAGAACAACTCCATATAAATTAAAATCTTTATTTAATTTAGGTACGGAATCAATACCTGGTTGTGGTGAAAATGCTGTTAATAGAGTTACAATAATTTGTGATCGTAAAACTGGTTTACCAAAAGGTTTTGCTTATATTGAATTTTCTCACATCGATCATCTGAGTATTGCTTTGAATTTTAATAATTATGAATTAAATGGTAGAATGATTAATGTTGTTCAGAAACGTACTAATCTTCCAAAATTAAATAATAATAGTGCTAGTAATAAAAATAATGCTAATAATAATGCTAATAATAATGCTAATAATAATGATAATAATAATAATGATAATGATGATACTGATGTTGATGCTGATGAAACCAATTCAGTTGATGGTAATTATGGTAAACATATTAAAAATCATAAAAATAGTAATTATAATTATATCAAAAATAATAAACATAAATTCGATAAATTAAAAAATAAGAAATACAACAATTACAACAATTACAACAATTACAACAATTACAACAATTACAACAATTACAACAAGAGCAACAGAAACAACGACAACAACGACAACAATAATAATAATCAAAATCCAACAAACCAACATAGTAAGTTGGTTATTGATGATAACCATTACTTGACTCCATCTTCACGTGTGGGCGTGTATAACAATTAATTAAACATATACATACATACAATGTTATTATATTTAATTAAGATTTTCAACAATTAAAAAGTGCTAACAATTAAAAATTTATCAACCACATAATGGATTCATAATATTTAATAATAATATATTTTAACAATCAAAGCAGGGTCAACAATTAATAACGGATAACAATATTTTTTTTTGTATTTTTTTACGTTTATTTTTCTTTTTCTTTTTTTTTTTGAGAATTTTCAAGTTCTCTTGTATAGGTTTATGTGTGTGATTTCTATATAGTCTAATAAAATCATAATTCGTATCATTTAATTAAAATAACCAGACCCATATAAACCACCATAATAGAATAATTGAAAATCCTAGCCAAATTTTCCATCCAACTCCACTTTGTTCAACGAATCTCCTCATACGTCCCATATTCCATTTAATTTTCTCACTACTTAGTCCCATATCTTCACTTAATTCAACAATACTCCTTTTAGATTTATTAATTTGATCATTCATTGAAAATGATAAATTCTTCAATGCACTAATTTTATATTTCATTTCATTCATTGTATCTTCACTTTGTGATTCTAACATTGCCATTTCCGCATGTTTTGCTGAATAACTTGGAGTATTTGTTCGTGCATATGGATTCTCAATATTAACATTAACATTTGCACTACTGTTCAATTCAGTATTCGATGATATTGTAGAATTTATGTTATCGTTATTAGTAAAGTTTGAATCTATAATTGGCATTGGCGAATTCGAACGTGATATATCATTGCTTGAAAATAGTGCTTGTCTTTCTCGTTTTTGTGCTTTTGCAGAGTATCTACTTGTGCTCATTTTGGATATTTGCTACTGAATTGAAATTAAAAAGAAAAAATATCAAGTTTATCTTTTAAACATATGGAAAGTCGTGTTTGTTTGCTTTTTAAAAATTTCAAAAAAAATGCCATTTTCATGTTGAAAATTAAAAAGTTGGAAACATTGCCTTAAACGAGGATTTCACCAAAATCAAATCAACCACGTATTACATACATATTCCCTTATTATACAACATAATTATCATCAGCAATGAATGCAAAGTCTTTGCGTTTACAATTAAACAACTTGTTAACCATGGCAATGGTTATTGCCAGTGCATTTTCCATTTGGAAAGGACTTTCAATATTAGCTAATTCATCATCACCATTAGTTGTCGTTTTATCAGGTTCAATGGAACCTGCGTTTCAACGTGGTGATATTTTAGTACTTTGGAATAGAGAACAGTATGTAAATGTTGGAGATATAGTTGTTTATAATGCACCTCAAAGAGATATACCCATTGTTCATCGTGTTGTGCGTGAGCATAAAGTATATAATGAACCACAAAATAAATCTAAATCTAAACCAACTTCAAATACTTCTCAACAATATTTACTAACTAAAGGTGATAATAATGAACGTGATGATTTACCATTATATGGATATGGTAAAACTTATTTAAATAGAGAAAAAGATATTGTTGGTAATGTTAAAGGTTATATACCTAAAGTTGGATACATTACAATTTTAATTACTGAAAATCAATATTTTAAGTATGCAATGTTTGCATTTTTAGGTATTTCTGCTTTATTTTCTCAAGAATAAGATAAATTTTTTATATATAATTTTTTATTTATTTGCGTAATGAAATTTTTTGACGTTTTTCCGAATTTGTTAACTTATCATCATTTACTCTTTTAATACCTTGCTTTGGCTTAATTAAATTGAAAATTTTAATTAGTTCTTTATTTCCAAGATCTAAAATTTCATTATTATTTGTCAGTTTCATCAATTCTATAAACTTATCTACAGTCAAATCGTCAATTTTCTTATTAAAATTAATTAATTGTCTTCTTATCAATTCAATTTTTAAATTTAATTTAAGAGTTTCTGAATCTATTATATCCCAATAATAATCGATTGCTGATGATCCTTTATGTCCACACAATTCAATAAATTCGGGTTTATCCTTAATTAGGTTTATAAATTCAAACCATTTTGTATCACTATTTGGAACTAAAATTTTATCTTTAATTAACTGTTCAATCATTGATTTGAAATTTTTTCTTGCAATTTGATCAATTTTGTAATTCTTTTTCTTTTCAAGTTCAAGTTCCAGTTGATGTTTATCTTCAATTTCTTTTATAACATCATCAAAAATATCTAACATTTCACTCTTTGTTAAACTCTTATATTTATCTGATAATTTAAGAACGATTTTTGCAAACTCTGAATCCAATTTAATGGTTCTCAACAGTTCATTTTTCAAGTTTTCTGATTCTTTATCCTTTATTTCTTTTACTGCTTTATCTCTTTCAGATCTTAAATCATTTATATAAGAGTTGAAAAAGTCAATTCTTGTTTCATCATTTTTCAAATTTTCGTAAATTGGTTCATTAGAGATTTGATATCGTATACTTTCCCATCTTGTATAATACTTCACATTATATTTTTTCAACATTTGAAAAAATTCATCCTTATATTGTTTTTTAAACTTCTGAAATTCTTCGATTTCTTTATCCTCTAAATATTGTAAATATAATTTCTTACGTTGTATACTTGTTTCAATATTCCAATATCTTTCATCATTTATACATTTTGGAACAAAATCTTCAAATTTGCATGTGTTTGGAAGATCTAATGATTTAATCATTTCTTTATACTCATTTCCAAGTTCTTCAATTGATTTATCATTTACTTGTTTTGGTTCAGCAGCAGACTCAGTAATTCCCAATATTTGATTGGCTCTACTTTTAACAGATATTTCTTCAACTTTCATTTCATCATCATCGTTAGCTTCATTCAAAACATTCTCATTAGCATCTTTTGAGGATTGCTCAGTGATTGAAACTTCATCATCTTTGAAAGGCTCTTCCTCTTTGAAAATCTCTTCACCCTTAACTTCAGCTTCTGTTAATGTATCTCCCAGGTGCCCTTTTAAATCAATCAGCACAATTTCGGGTATCTTCCAAACACTCTCACCGGATTCCTCATTATAATAATACGTTCTTCCATCAGAATCGGCTTTATTCCATCCATATTTGGTCAATGTTTGTACGTATAAATCCTCAGGAAATTCCCATTGCGTCAACTGCGTTTCCTCATCATAATAATACGGTCTCCCACTTTCTGGGTCCTCTAATCTTGTCCAAGCCATTGCCAATCAAGATGAAAGAAAATAAGAGAAAATATATTTCCATTTTCAGCTTCATCATTTTCCAAATCTTATAAATTCATGTTGCCACCGCGATGTCAACATTAATATCAGCCATTACTTAATTTGTTGCATTATACCACTACTCATTAATCTCAATTATCCTTATATATATCAAATACCAATGTCACAATCTCTTAAACCATACCTCACAGCAGTACGTCATTCACTCAATTCTGCACTTTGTTTACAAGATTTTAGTTCACAACTTGTAGAACGTCATAATTATCCAGAAATTGAGAATAAACATACACCGGAAATTTTATTAAATCCATTACATATTTGTCGTAATGAATCTGAACGTGTTTTAATCGAACCTTCAATTAATTCATTAAGAGTTTCCATTAAAATTAAACAAAGTGATGAAATTGAAGAAATTTTGGTTGATAAATTTACAAGATTTTTAACAAAAAGAGCTGAAAATTTCTTAATTTTAAGACGTGTACCAATTGATGGTTATGATATTAGTTTTTTATTAACTAATTTACATCAAGAAGAAATGATGAAACAGAAATTAGTCGATTTTATTATAGAATTTATGGAAGACGTTGATAAAGAAATTAGTGAAATGAAGTTATTCTTGAATGCAAGAGCAAGATTTGTTGCTGAAGCTTATTTAAATGTGTTCGATTAATCCATTCATATTGGCCATTGATTTATTTTTACAATTTTTCTTAAGCTTATATAACTATAGAAATATTTTATAACCTTTTTAATCTCTTACTCAGTCGCAACCTTTTATTTCTTTCTTTATCATCGACACAAACACATTCATAAAGTATAATAATTAGCAATGCAAACATTAAATGGAATATAATAACAATGATGTGTCCAAGCCCGCAGATAATTCTATTTACAATAAATCCTCCAGCTTTATTAATTATAAACAAACAAATTTCAATTCCATTTATTAACATCCACAGGCTAATGCTTTTAAATCTGAACAGTTACCTTTATTATACATTTCATTACCTAATGAGTCAACTAAATGAATGTCCAATGAAACATTCTTGTTGGAAATTTCATTATGATCCCATTCTATCCATTGAACAATTGAATTATTCTTAATTTTTATTGATCCATGGGATACTTTAATGTTATAATTTTCCTTTTTATAATGATGCTTCGGTACTATAATTATGTCTGGCAATGATTCTAATTTTGGAATCTCACTATGAACCTTTAAATGAAATGATTTCGAAGTTATATCAAATTCACAATTTCTTATAAATCCATTCACTAAATATGGTACAGGTCTAAGTATTGCATTAGCTGCTCTAATACCATCAGATAAATCCAAGAATAAATTTTCATTATTGTTTTCATATTCATATTCCCTCAAACGATGTATACTTGATCTTTTCAATAGATTACTTCTAGTTGAATTATTATCATTATTATCAGATCTTAACAATATACTAGTATTTGAATCTGAATCATCTGTTTCATATGAATTGCCAGTTTCTGGTGTTAAATTTCCAAAATTCTTGACATTTTTATTTAGCCACTCGTCATATGATTTACCTAATTCTAATGATAAATGATTAACATCATCCTTTGACCATATTGAAAAATCTTCTAAATTCCAACAATCTCCCCAAACATGACAATTATCAGGATTATAACACCAATAAGTAAAATTTAACTGTTCGTTTTCTAAACCTGATAAAATTGCATCATTTGCTGATTCTTGAGAATAATAATCACCATTTTTAAAAGATTTTTTATTATCCATATTAAATGGCATACCAGTTTCTGTAAAAATAACCGGCACATTATATCCAACATTTTCATGACTTTCCTTTACCATACCCTTTAATTGCCTTCTAATGGATCTTCTAATAGATTTTTCTCCAAGAACTAAACCAAATATTGGATTAAGATATTTACCTCTCATTATACCTAATGTATCAACATTCATCAGTCTATTCCATTTTTGAAACATTAATGACATCCCGTCATAATAATGTAAAGCAACAATTGTCTTTTCATCAAGATACCTTGGATTGTTTTCAATTGCTGGTGGTATTTGTAAAACAGGAGGTTGCATAATTAAAAACATACTATCATCAATATCTCTCATTGTTGATTTGAATTTATACCAAAAGTCTAAAAATGGTCCATTGATAAATTTCTTTTCAGTTAATATTTCACCAGATGATGGATGTATTCTAAAATAGTCCGGTAAAATTAAATCACCAGTTGTTGAATCCCAAACTCCATGCTGTGCAAATATACAATCACCCAATTTCCAGTCAGGAGATCTACTAAAACCATAATGTTCATCTTTACTTTCTTCAGGATTTATCCAAGCTTTAACACCCTTTGGATCAATCCAATCAGTTCCATACTTTGTTGGTCCAAAAATTGACAATGAATAAACTTCAACCTTTTCTGGATATCCCATACCTAATCTTAATGCTTGAATTGGAGTTGGAGTTTCATCTAATTTTAACTTTTGTTCAGTAGGAAATGTTTCAATGTTTTCAAATCCATATAATCCACTATTTGGCTCATTCATACTTTCAATACCTAATAAACAGCTCTCTAAAACGTATGGAATCTTATTCTTAATGTGATTCATCAAGAAAGAAAATGCATCAATAAAATGTTTTTGCAGATAATCTTGAATATTCATATCATTAATAATTGCCTTTGGAGTATATATCTTACCACTGAAAAACATTGTAAACATAACTTCACTGGCTAATCTGTTATAATTTGTTGCCCAAACCATTTTAGTAAATTTCGATGGATCTTCTGCCAAGTTATGAATCTTTGCAGCTAATGTATTATCAAAATTTTTTGGCTCTAACCCAGCTGCATACAACGTCCAAATTGGTGCTCCACTACCACCACAAAATCTAGACCAAACATCTTGATGTGGATCAATGAAGACATACAATCCACCAATTTCATGAATAATTTCCAATAGTTTAACCACATAATCGACATAATCGACATCATAAATCCCAGGACCTTCGTGTTCAATTGATTCCCACGTTGTAACAAATCTTATTGTATTATAGCCACATTGTTTAATACGTGAAATATGCTCATAAGATTCATTTAAAGGGAAAGGTTTCCCAACAAATGAAATTTGATCAGCAGAATCATAAAAACCACATTCATCAGGTTTATAATGGGTATTTTGACAAGGCTGTTGTGGAATCTTAGTATTGAAGGCAAAATTTATCCCATTGATATGGAATATTCTACCGGTGTCTTTTTCTCTAAATCTTCCCTTATTGTCAATAAATAAGGGCCTAGTTTCTAAGGGGTTGCTTCTTTTAGTTGCAGCTGAACGGCTCATGTTTCTCACAGATATCTTCACCAAACTCTGTTTGTTCCAAAGCATTCACTGTCTAATTCTAGACTTTGCAAAGGAAAAACAACCAAATGTATATAAACCATAACTTACCGATATTATACCAAAAATGGCTCCTTAAAGTTCTATTGTCTTTTATTCGCTGACATGAATCTGGCAACTTTTCACTTGCTTACTCTTTTTTATCAATATTTTTTGAAACATATATAATGGACACATTAAGTAGCCCTATTTTGAGCTGTGATCAAGTATATCTGCTTCCAAATTTACAACAATGCCAATTTGTGCAAGATCAATGCAGGGACCATCCTGGTTTTATTAATTCTTTCTCAGTATACTATTGCTTGGCCACTTCAGACACAACAAGACACTGGATAGGAATACCTTTGCTAGTCACATTTCTTCTTGCTTTATTTGCCTCAATTGGACTTGTTGCAGGTGATTGTCTTGTTCCGAATTTGAATGCACTAACAACGCATCTTAAAATACCGGATAATATATCCGGTTTAACTTTACTGGCATTTGCTAATGGTTCTCCTGACATCATTTCGACATATACATCTTTCAAAACAAATAATATAATGCTTGCTTTTGGTGAAATTATTGGTGCTGCATATTTTATTAATACTGTTGTCATTGGAACTATCTTTATCACTCGACCCTTCGATCTTGTCCCAGCTAATGGAGATGATAGTCAATCTCAGGAACATAAATTATCTTCTTTGAATGCAAAGGGAACTTATTTAAGAGATGTTTTGTTTTTTACTTTATCCACACTAATATTATTGTATTGTGTAAGTGATGGTGTTTTGTCAAGAATTGAAATGATTGTTTTGATTACTATTTATGTCAGTTATGTTATCCTAATTATTGTCTGGCAATGGTATTTCAAAAGAGAATCTCAAAAATTACAACTAGATACACGTGCTAGAAGCTTGTACAACAATCAATCTTCTATTCCCCTTGTACTCGATGAAAATGTGGAATTTCAAGATAGTTATAATTATAATCCACAAGTTATTAGAAATTTAGAGTTTGAAACTATTCTAAGCGGTTTGACTACAAGAAAATATATTGGTTATCACATAGATCAAAATGGTAGAAATTATAGGGATGATGATAATGTAAATGCAGGTAATACTACCAATGAGTTACAAGTAGAAGTTATTGAACCTCCTAAGAAAAGTTTACCTCATTCAATTTTTGACTTTTTAGCCTTGCCATTTGTTAAAATCTTCAAACACACTATTCCGATTATGACAGTTAATAACTATGAAGGTGATTACAAACCTGGCTTGTCCAAGTTATTTGAATTATTAACATCATTGGTTATCTCCCCATTTATAGTTATATTCACATTATTTCCAGAAACTTCAAAATTGACAAAATTTTTACTCATCATATTATCTTTTAGCAACACTTACTTTGCATACCATAATTTAATTCGTTCAAATAATCCATCAACCTTAATCAAATGTCTGGTTTCATTACTTGGGGTTTTTGCATCTATTTCATGGATTTCAATAATTGCATCTGAAATTATTTCAATTTTAACATTGATATCATCTTTAACGTATATCAACCCCTCAGCATTAGGTATTACGGTGTTTGCACTTGGTAACTCAGTTGGAGATATGATTTCTTGTATTGTTATAACTAGAATGGGATATCCATTAATGGCATTAGCAGCATGTATTGGAGGTCCATTGTTAAATATTCTTATCGGATTAGGTATGAGCGGACTACTGGTCGGTGTTGACCATATTGATATTTTGGCAAGTGCATCAATTGTTTTTTGTCTTATTGGTCTTTTATTTAATCTAATTGTCGTTTTACTGATTGTTATACCATTTGGAGGATGGAGATGCGATAAATTTACTGGTTTTCTTATGATTTTCACTTGGTTTATAGGTGTTACTATTGCCATAGTTTTAGAGATTCTTTTAGCTTATTAAATTCCGAGTTTTTTCAGTGATATATAATTATTTTATACCCAAATATTGTGATTTTTTGTTTTGCAATCTGTAACAGTAAAATTTTGAGAATCTCAAAATTTATAACTTGAACATGAAATTTTGTTTACTTTTCAAAATTCTCTTGCAATTACGTGTTTGTGTCTTTTGTTTGTCTACGTGTGTTGTACATAGCAAAGCGATGGGGAAACTTGATTTTAAAAAATACAAAAATAAACCACAGGAACCTATATACGTGACAACTGTTCTGGGAACAGGTGCTGGTGTAAATCCGAATTTAAAACGACGGAGAACACAAACAGACCCATCTGCATTGTTCAAACCATTCACGCCACCAATTTCTAGACCTTCCACACGGACTTTGGCATTAACAGGAACGAATAACGGACGGACGGTAAGACAAGCAAGGTTGAGAGGTCCAAAAACATACGCCGAAGGAATAATACCCGGATCAAAAAATTCAAAAGATTTAGAAGATATACCTTGGTTTGATGAAAATAACTACGGTTTGAATAATTCATTAAAGAGAAAAAATGCATTACATCCAAGATTAGTTCTAGGAGACATAGAAGAGAAAAAAAATATTTTAGCCAAAAAATTTGTGATACCTTTAAAAGATAAGGGCGATAATGATACATGGTCAACACATACAAGGAACCCACCACCCCTAGGAAATAGGAAAAAAGTTTACTTTCCACCTAGAGCATTACATGACCCGTTTAATGAATTGGCAATCGTTTTATATGATCCAACTATAGATGTTATACCAGAACTCAAAGCCGAAGAAGAAAATGCAGCTCAAGCAGCAGCATTATCAAGACCAAAAACTCCAGAAGTTTCACCTGAACCAACACAAACACAAAGACCAGCATCAAGATTTAAACTGTATAATAAAAAATCCCTAAATGAATTACTAGGAATTTCTGATTCAAGTGAAGACCCAGTATCTAAATTCCCCAATGTTCCGGTTGTTATTGATCCAAAACTTGCAAGAATTTTAAGACCACATCAACGTGAAGGTGTTAGATTTTTATACAGATGTACATCAGGGTTAGTCGATGCCAGAGCAAAGGGGTGCATTATGGCAGATGAAATGGGGTTAGGTAAAACACTACAATGCTTAACGCTTATGTGGACATTACTAAAACAAGGTCCACGTGGTAAAATGACAATAGAAAAATGCATTGTTGTTTGCCCATCAAGTTTAGTCAAAAATTGGGCAAATGAAATTGACAAATGGTTAGGTGTTGGCTCACTAAATTCACTAGCAATTGACGGTAAATCTCAAAAAGGTTCAAGCATAGGTGATGCAATTGAGAACTGGGCAGATGCTTATGGTAAAGGTATTGTTAGTCCTGTTTTGATTATTAGTTATGAAACATTAAGGCGTAATATTGATAGATTAAATAACTGTGAAGTTGGTTTAGTATTAGCAGATGAAGGCCACAGATTAAAAAATGGAGATAGTTTAACATTCAATGCACTAAACTCAATCAATTGCCAAAGAAGGGTTATTTTATCAGGTACTCCAATTCAAAATGATTTATCTGAATATTTTTCATTATTAAATTTTGCAAATCCTGGTTTATTGGGGAATAGAAATGAATTTAGGAAGAATTATGAAATTCATATTTTAAGGGGTAGAGATTCATTAGCAAGTGATAAGGAGAAAGAAAAGGGTGATGCAAAACTAAAAGAATTAACAGAATTAGTTCAAAAATTTATTATTAGAAGAACAAATGACATTTTAAGTAAATACTTACCAGTTAAATATGAATATGTTATATTTTGTGGATTATCAGATATGCAAAAAACTCTATATAACCATTTTATTACTTCTCCGGATATTAAGAAATTATTAAAGGGTGAACATTCACAACCTTTAAAGGCAATTGGATTGTTGAAGAAGCTATGTAATCATCCAAATTTATTGACATTACCGGAAGACATAGAAGGTTCTGAAAATTTAATACCTGACGATTATAAAGATGATAGATATGCCTCAGGAAGAAATAGAGAAATTCAAACATGGTATAGTGGTAAGTTTCAAATGTTGGAAAGATTTTTGTACAAAATTAATAAAGAAACAGATGATAAAATTGTTGTTATTTCAAATTATACCCAAACCTTAGACTTAGTTGATAAATTATGTAGACAGCATAAGTTTGGTTCATTGAGATTAGATGGTACCATGAATATTAATAAAAGACAAAAACTTGTTGATAAGTTCAACAACCCTGATGGGAAAGAGTTTGTATTTTTATTGAGTTCGAAGGCAGGTGGTTGTGGTATTAATTTGATTGGAGCAAACAGGTTAATTCTAATGGACCCTGACTGGAATCCGGCATCCGATCAACAAGCATTAGCAAGAGTTTGGAGAGATGGACAAAAGAAAAACTGTTTTATTTATAGATTTATTTCAACAGGTACCATTGAAGAAAAGATTTTTCAACGTCAAAGTGCAAAACTCCAACTTTCATCGTGTGTGGTTGATTCAATTGACGATGTTGAAAGATTATTTAGTAGTGATAACTTAAAACAGTTATTTCAATTTAATACAAAGACAATTTGTGAAACTCATGATACATATAGATGTAAAAGGTGTGATGCTAACGGTAAACAAAGAATTAAATCAATGGCAATGTTGTATGGTGATTCAACAACTTGGAATCATATTAACCATGATATGTTGGATAAGAACGAAGATTTCCTCATACAGAATGAAAGTCAATATAATACAGTTGATTTTGCATTCCAATATATATCACATTAATTTACTGTTTTAATTTTTACACATGTTTATACTACTTAGTTACCTTTAAATATTAGTTGGAATCCAATACTTTGTTTCATGATTTTTTCGTCTATCAAGCCATAAAATACCATTTGTTACTAAATCATCAATTATATTTTGACATCGTAACCTTTTCCAACTAAAATTATCCCTTAAAAGTGAAACGCTTACATAACCCAATAAATCAACTGTTTCTAAAACTCTCATTTCATCTAAATTTAATTCTTGTGGTATACTTTTAATATATTTATGTTTACCAATTGTAACCAAATTTAATTCATCACCCATAATTTTCAAACGATTTAACGATTCAACTATATCATTTTCATTAAAAGTTATTTGCAAGTCATGATTCACCCAAGTATCTGAGTTAATTAAGTTCAATAATTCATGCATTGATATAATTCCACCATTTAGAGGTCTTGTAAGTGAACAAAGCTCGATCATTTTTATACATAATTGATTGGTTCTTTCGTCCTTATTTTTCCCGGTTTTATCACTAGCATTAATAGATGATGCAACAACTAAAGGATCTATACCGAAAGCCATACAGACTTCGGCAAAACAAGCTCTAGCTTGTTCATTTTGAACGATTTCTTTGGAATACTCAGATTTAAATGATATTAAGGCATTTTGAAACACTTGTAATTGTGTCTGAAGTTGTTCCCTTTGTGCATTAAGTAATGCATCACCTAAACTCTGGTATTTCTCATTCAGAGACTTTGAGTTAAGTGAAGACAGTCCTCTCTGAGCCATTATATATCATAATTATTCCCAAAAGAGGATTATCTTTATGCTACCTATTTTCTATTCTATTGTTTCAGGTTGTAAGTCAAGTCAAACATTAATGCTCGCTAGAAGTTTTTGATTTTTGATTTCATTTGCGTGCTCAACTTTAATTCTTGATTGACTGCAATTTGCCACCCAAATCATTCTTTACTTTATATTTAAAATCAACCCACATGACTACCGAAGTTGAAGTTGCGCCACATCCTGTTAATATTGTTGAACAATTGCATACATTTATATGTTTGGTTAAGAATTCAGCCATCAAATTTGATCCACGTTATATTTTAAAGGTATTTCGTGAACTATCTCCAATTAGAAGACAAATCAAAGCAGATGATTTACTCCATTTAATTAATGATGTTTATCCACCATCATACCCAACTGTTGAATATTTAACCGGTACATTAACTCCTTTCAGTACTGAACCAAGTCATGATGAAAAAATGGAAGTTGATAATATCAATAGTAATATCGATGATGTATTACCAGAAGTTGATATTTTTATACATTTATTAACTCAAATCGTTTTACACGATTTAGGTGAAACCAAAGCCTTATTTCATTTTAATAAATTAGTAATTAACACTCTAAAAAGCTACAATAAAAGAACTTTAGATTACATACAAGCAAAAGTTTGGTATTATATTTTTAGATCCAGTGAATTAGCTCATGATTTAATTAATATTAGAACTGATTTAATGAATGCACTAAGAACTGCTACTTTGAGACATGATACAGAAACTAGAGCATCCATTATTACATTGCTACTAAGAGATTATATTTTAACTAATGATATAAATCAAGCATATAATTTGATTGAAAAAATTGAATTTCCAAGTGAAGCAACCAATTCAGTAGTTGCAAGGTATTATTATTATTTAGCTAGAATTCAAACGATTCAATTAGATTATTCATCAGCTAATGAATGTGTCGTTACAGCAATCAGAAAATGTCCACAAACAACTAAAGCTTTAGGCTTTTTACAATCAACGAAAAAATTACAAATTTTAATTCAATTACTAACTGGTGAAATTCCAGAATTATTAAACTTTGACGATTTAAAGCTGAATAAATCATTAAGGCCATACTCAGAAGTTACTAAGGCTGTTAGATTAGGTGATTTAACAATTTTCAATAATGCATTGAAAATTTATGGTGAACATTTTAAGAAAGATAAGAATTATAATTTAGTTTTAAGATTAAGAGAAAATGTTATAAAGACAGGTATTCGTATTATTTCATTATCATATAAAAAAATCTCATTAAAAGATATCTGTATTAAACTTCAACTTGATAATGAATTAACAGCAGAATATATCGTCGCTAAAGCAATCAAAGATGGCGTTATTGATGCAACGATTAATCACACGAAGGGGTTCATGGAATCTGATGAAGTTACTGATGTTTATAGTACAAATAGCCCACAAATTGAATTTGATCGTCGTATTAAATTCTGTATGCACTTGCATAATGATAGTGTTAAAGCAATGAGGTATCCAATGAACGAAAACAATAATAGTGTTGATGTAGATACTCAAGCTCGTGAACGTGAACAAGAATTACTTCAGTTCTTACAAGAAGAAGATTTTTGATTGTCAATCATTTAATAATTGTATAGATTCTCTAACTATGCCAAATAGAAAGTAAAAAGTAAAAAGTAAAAAGTAAGTATAGGAATAAAGTGAAAAAATGAAGAACTCAAACACCGCACTTTTATAGTCCATCCTCAGGACATGAATTTTGAATTTTCAAAAAAGCTTTGAACAACACAATACTGTCTTTTCTATCTAAGTAATACACTACATAATGTTACGTCGTTTGATAGGGTTACAACGCCCTACTTTGAGAACATTTCACTCGTTTAAACCAATAAGGTATGAAGTTCCTGGTGGAAAATCTGAAAAAATGTTCGAATCTCCACGTTCAAAACGTTCAGAATTACCAAAAATGTCGTTACAAGAATATCAATTATTAAGACAGAAATATCGTGGCGAAAAGGATAGACATGACAGACAAACAACAATATATTATTCTTTATCAATGATGATGATTTTTCTCGCATTTTCGTATGCAAGTGTTCCAATTTATAGAGCAATTTGCCAACGTACAGGTTGGGGTGGTACCCCAATTACCGATAAATCTAGATTTACAAGAGATAAACTGACTCCCGTTGCTACAGAGCGTAGACTAAGAGTTTCATTTACTGCGGAAACAAGTGGCGCCTTACCGTGGAAGTTCGTACCACAACAAAGAGAAGTTTGGGTTGTTCCTGGTGAAACGGCATTAGCATTTTATAAAGCAAAAAACATAAGCGATAAAGACATTACAGGTATGGCAACCTATTCAGTTACTCCAGATCATGTTGCACCATATTTTAATAAGATTCAATGTTTTTGCTTTGAAGAACAAAGATTAGCAAAGGGTGAGGAAGTTGATATGCCACTATTTTTCTTTATTGATCCAGAATTTTCAAGAGATCCAGCAATGAGAAACATTGATGATGTTGTCTTACATTATACCTTTTTTAGAGCAAAACATGATGAAGCTCACGGTGAATTATTCGGTAATAAAGAAGATTAAAATTAAATAGAATTAAATAATTGTTTATATATAATAGTTACTTGCACATAAATAAATACTAACTACTTTGGACCTTCAATCATAATTTTAATACTCTTATTTAATTTTGAAAATTGATAAGCTTTAATTGCGTCTTCAAACTTAAATCTATGAGTGATAAGAGGTTTAACATTAATTTTTCTGTCATTCAATAATTGAACAGCATATTTATAATCGTCAACGGAATATCTAAATGCACCTTTAATGGTCAATTCACTTTCCAAAATAGAAGCAATTGGGAACGCGTCAATGGTATCACCACCCATTCCGACTTGAACATATCTACCTTTCTTTCCTAATGATCGGATACATAAATTAATACAACCCTTATTACCCGTTGCATCAATACCACATGACGGTAAATTATCATCGCCCCAAATGGATTTAATATGGGATGATAAATCATCAAAAGATTTACCCATCGAATTAAAGCTATGAGTTGCAAGATTATTCTCAATTGCAAACCTTAATTTCTCATCAATAATATCAACAATTAAAACTTTATTACAGCCAAAAGCTTTAGCAACACCTGCAGATAAAAGACCAATTGGTCCTGCACCAAAAACAATCATTGTGTCACCAAATTGAACATCAATTAATCTATTTGCATGAACCGCAACAGATAATGGTTCAACTAATGCACCTTCTTCTAATGAAACATGATCTGGTAATTTAACACAAAAATCTTCAGGTAATAAATAATATCTACATAAAGTACCATCGTAAGGGGGAGTTGCCGCAAACGCCATATGAGGGCATAAGTTATAATTACCTGCTTTATATTCTTTTGATAATCTGGATGGAACACCAGGTTCACAAGCAACTCTATCACCAACTTTTAAAGTTTTAACATCATCACCAATTTCAGCAATAATACCAGATGACTCATGACCTAAAACCATTGGAGAGTTTACTTTAAATGAACCACAGCATCCTGTTTCATAATAGTGAACATCAGATCCACATAAACCCGTGTTTGTGATTGCGATTTTGACATAATTTGATTCTGTAATTTTAGGAACTGGCCTTTGTTCATAGGTGATTTCACCAATTTTTTGAAGAACAACGGATGGATTATCAGCTTTGAATTCTATAGACATTGTTTATTTAATAGAGAAAAAATGAGGAAAAGAGAAAGCATAATGTGAATCTTGTAGATACATATAAGATTAATTGCGGAGTATTCTTGCGGAGTATGCTTATCCTCAAAAAAGTGGGTCCACTACAAAACTTGACGTAATTAGTTTTCTATTCTTTATGTAGAGATTCGCCGATAAACAATAGGCACGTACTATCAAGCAACTGTACACTATAACGGAAATAGCATACAGAGTGGTTTTCTATTTGTAGGGGTTTGTAATATCTCCTTTACATTAAGCTATTTATGTGTATTTAACGATTGACATCATACACATTTCATCATTTTCAGCCGTTTTGTGAACTGTCAAATTTTGTTTTTAAGTATTTTCTTTCAGTTTTTAGCAATAATTTTTTTCTCTTTATAAAACTTTATATATCGGAACTATTCCTTATAATAAACACCTCTAAAGAAATCCATACAGTTGGTGAAAACAACAAGAAGAATACCACCACCTGGACCTAATCTTAAAACTTTTGGTAGGAAACCCTTATATAATGCAGCAAAACCTTCTTCACGTAAAACAATGCCTAACGAAGGGAATGCCCAATTGTATTTTCTAACTTGACCTTCAACAGCAGTTGTACTTTGAATACGAGATTTAACAACATCAAATGGTGTATTGAACGCGGTACCAACAATACCACCAATCATACCACTAAGTAAATCATTGAAAGTTTTTTGAGTTGAATCTTTTGCTTCTGGTAATAAATCACGAACTTGGAAAATAACACCGAAATAACCTGCATTCCAAATAATATGTCTCCACAGTGTAGCTTCTAAACCATTATATAAAGCTAAAATACCTTCGTTCTTAACAGTTTTAACTAAAACATCAACAGGTCCATTATATAAATGAGCCTTGGTTTTGTCTTGTAATCTAATTTTAATTAATTCAAATGGAACAACAATAAATGACTCAGTTGCACCTGCGCAAGCACCATTCAAAATAGCCAATGATTGATTTAATTGTGATACACCAAAAGTTTTCTTCCAGAATTTTCCCCATTCATCATTTGCAGCAAATTTAGTTGCACGCTTTGGAGCTTCCATAAGTAAAGGAGCAGAAATACCTCTATATAAAGTTGCAGGGCCTTCATTCTTGATAATTTTTGCAAAACAATCAACAACACCTTTATATTCAGCACTTGCACCACTACCAACTTGAAGTTGAATTCTTGTCTTGACAACATCAAGTGGGTACATGGTCAGAATTTCAGAGATACCAGCAATGGCACCAGCAAAAAATTGGTAATGAAATGGAAGTGGACGATTGTCAATGGACATTTTGGATGGTTTTAGAAAGAAAAAACAAAGGTAAGTTAGAGATGTTTTATCACTGCTGATTTCAAAAATATCATCTATAGGGTGAAAAATTTGAGAAAGAATTCTAAAATATTTAATATTTAATGTTTAATTGTGCCCCGGCAATGAATTTATTGCGGTATTTTGCCATTTGTGCGTTTTGTGGGCAATTTTTGGATTTCTTAGCCAGTTTGTAGGGGGAAATTACTAGAATTCCATGGGAAAAGTGTTTTCGCCCTTCAGATTATCCCAACAGACTTTGCCGGGATGGGCGAGCAAAATGTCATTATTATATGTACAGAATTAATAATTTATATACTTCGGGTTTTAGGTTTAGCTTAGAAAAAGAGATCAACACTGGCATCATTGGTTAAGTCTAATATATCTCCATTATCGCCAATAAGTAACCATTGAATAATAGTAAATCTTTCATCAGCTTTCTTTTCAGCTTTTAAAATCATAAGTGCAGAACCTTTATCACCTGCAATTTTAGCAGAACAATCAACAATACCCTTCATAGTATTAACTTCTCCACTGATCCATGGAAATAAGCCATCATACGTAATTTTGTTACCTAAAAGTTCTCTTGCATGTTGACTTCTTCTCAAGAAATACATGGTTGCATTCATAATTGGAGATGAAACTTTTTCATAATTGAAAATACCAACACAAGCCGCAGTCATTCCAAGTGCAAATACAACAAATGTAGCAATAGATTGAAATCTTTGTTTTGGACGTGGATCTTCTGGTAACTCAGTGTTCATGGTCATTGGTTTCTTAAGTGTTTTAACACCTGTTAATGGATCAACAATAATTTGAGATTCTGCTTCATAGTTGTGAATTCTTTGTACCGCATACGAACGGAGTAAAGTGATAGAATGTGGCTGTCTGCAAATGGACCTTCTTGCAATAGATAACATGGTTGATTAAAAAGAAGAATATTTATATTTAATACCTATTTCTTTCACAGTTTTATTTGAAAACATGTTGCTTGTTCGTGCAAAAAAAAAAATAACTTTTGGTGGGAAAAGCAGCAATTTCCCACGAAAGAAAAACCAAATCTAGTGGGAAAAATTTTTCTGTAAAAATGCTATAAATTCTTACAAACACACACCCGTGCACCCTCCAGGGTCTTCTCCTCTTAGCGATTATTAATTAAAAAGAAGCTTAACAAGAAAATATAATACATATTTATTCAGCTTACAGTCATTTCTTTCTTTTGCCTCCTCTTTTACTTTCCTTTTCTCTTTTGTTATTCCTTTACCAATAATCAACATTACAACAATGTTTGCACGTCTTACAAGAACAGCAAGAACAACTACACCATTAAGAAACGTTCGATTCTATCACCCAAAAGTTATTGATCACTATCAAAATCCAAGAAATGTTGGAACAATGGATAAATCACTGTCAAATGTCGGTACTGGTTTAGTTGGTGCACCTGCATGTGGTGATGTTATGAGATTACAAATTAAGGTTAATGATAAAACAGGTATAATTGAAGATGTTAAATTCAAAACTTTTGGATGTGGATCAGCAATTGCAAGTTCAAGCTTTGCAACTGAATTAGTTAAAGGTATGTCATTAGATGAAGCTGAAAATATTAAAAACTCTACCATTGCAAAAGAATTAAGTTTACCGCCTGTTAAATTACATTGTTCCATGTTAGCTGAAGATGCAATTAAGTCTGCCGTTAAAGATTATAGGGCAAAGAGAGGTAGAGTTACTTTAGGTCCTGATGCACAAAAGGCTTAATTTAACTAATAATACCCTGTAAATTTTTCCCTTTTATAATTATTATATAATCATATTCAATTTAATGTTTTTCTAGTAATATAGCCATCAATTTTTTAAAAATGTAAAATGTCTGTCTAAATAAGGTTTTACGATCCATATAAAGTAATTATCCCGCTTTTTTACATTTTTCCCATTTCCGCACTCGGATTTGTAGTGAAATCATGATAATCTCCTTCACTAAATAATGTCCATAATTATAAGTCTAATAGTTAAAAAAACATAAAGTATTACAAACTACCTCTTTCTATGCCAATTTTTCTTCAGCGAGTGATAAAACACCCATTTTTTCAGTATAACTAGCCCAGTCATTAATATTAACATCATCTTTTAATCTTTCTAAATTCCCTTCACTATTAAATTTTTCAGTAATCCAATCTTCAAACCCTAAATCAGTAACATTGCTACCCCAAATTGATCTAAAGCAACCACCTAATGCACATGCATCACCAATTTCAACTTTGTATCCAGAACCTTGTGGTGCTAAAATCTTGTTGTAAATTTTCAAAATACTTCCATTCTTAGATGATCCACCAACATAATAAACATTAATTGGTCTTTTAATAAACTCTAAATCATCATATGAAACGTTATCAATTGTTAACTTTTCACCCACAATTTTAGATAATTTTGATAATACTTGTTTAGTAATTTCATTATTATCAACTGAATCTTCACTCAGCATTGGACAAACTCTTAATCTATTCGACAGTGCTTGTGATTCAATAATTAATAATGCTTCTTCATCTATATCAAGATTACCAATTTCAACGAGATTCTCACCATCATATCTAAATCTACGTTTTTGAGGCTTTGCATTTGGAATGATTTCACCTAATGGAAAATAAATACCAACCTTATCAGTGTTATTCTCAGATTCCAACAATTTATTAAATTTATCCCAACCCTGAGTCCCATATTTTTCATTAATTTCATCTCTAATTTGCTCCCTTGCTAATGCGCCATTAGAATAACACAACATTCCCATAAAAAGTTCTGAACACACAGGATGTTTAAATAAATGATAATTAACACTTGGGATGTACTTTTTAGTCAACAATAATACTGTTGTACTTGTACCCATTGAAATTAGTAAATCATCACGTTTTAATGGTAAGGACATTATTGTTGCTAAGTTATCTCCTGTAATTGGCCAAATTTTACAAGATGGATTAAATCCATAACGTTTAATCAAATATGGTGCAATAGTTTTGAACTCATTTGGTAATACAACTTTACCTAACATTTTTCTCGCAGTTATAGCACCTCTAGCTTGTTCATCTTTTGAAACATTATCAAGTTTTGAGTTTTTCATTACGATTAATGATAACAATTCATCATCCCAATCATTCTCAAGTATATTAAATAAATTTGTACCACAAGCTTCACCAACTTCAATACCACTCAATGAACCGGTTAAAAAGGTATCCAAAAAACTTGAAATTAAGTTAATATTTGAAGTTTGTTTCCAATGATCACTATTTTCCTTAGCTCGACGTCTTATTTGTGGGCCTGAAAATCTATAATGTGCTTTTGAACCAGTTTTATGGCATAAATTTGTTGAACCATCAACGGAATTTTCAAATTCAAGAACTTCTCGAGCTGTTGATCTATCTTGCCAATTTGATGCACATGAGAACGAGAAACCTGGTAATAAATCTTTATACCAATTAGAAGAATTTGGATCAAGATTGTTCAATAGTTCATTAATCGTATTATTGTAATAAATAGTACCGTGTTGTTGACAAGATCCAGAGATTGAGATAACATTATTAAAAGGAAATCCATCTTGTTTCATTCTATCCATTAATGTTTGTAATGCTATAATAAAAACAGCAACTGGGGTAACAATTTCACCAGTTTTATTATTTGATAATACACCTTTTGAAATGCCGAAAATATCTTTAAACTCATCAAAATTTATAAAGTATTTGCAATGGAATTTTAAGTTTGAATAACATGAAATAATTTTTAATTGTTGGGTTGATAAATCAAAACCAAGATATAAATCGTTGGATGTCAATTCTGGTGATGAAGACGAGGTCATAGCGATAAAAGTGATTATATTATATTGATAATTTTTATAAAGAAATATTTATTTTAGAAACTGGTCTTTTCAAAAATTCAACTGGATGTTCGTTATACTTTGTGTAATTAGGAAGTACGACAATTAGAGAAATTCCAATGAATGGTATAAAAGCATATAAAAAAAACACAAGGTCTTGTAAAGCAAACGCAAATATCAGTGAAAAAACAGTGGCTATGGAGATAATAGCGAACGCAAAAGTATCAACTAACTTTTGACCCTGGAAATCCACCGGAAATTCTAAAATTGAAAGATCCATTTTTTTATACAAATTGAGAAGGAAAGAAGAGGAGTGTTACCTATCCAAAAACAAATTGTAAACAAGTGTTCATCATGAGAGGTAGGAACGGTCATTTCGAGTTTTTTAATTTTCGTGGTGCGCATCAATCGAGGGGCGGCTCATTTCACATTTGATGTGGCTGCTTAGTTTGTTTTCTTTGGTATGTAGTTATTAGTTAGTTAATTGTTGGTGAACCAATGACAATCATTCAATTGAGCAAAACCCAGCTTAAAAAAAGAGCAAGGGATCAAAAGCTGAGAAAAAAAATTCAAACGGATTCTTTGCCTCCTAAAAAAAGATTAACTCCAACTCAACAATGCTTATTGGCTATTATCGTAGCTCAATTAGGCTTTGCTGGTTACAAATGGTATACAAATAATTCAAATGCCAATAATTTTGAAGCATTAGGTTTTATTTTAGTGAGTGATGGTGCTGGTAAAGATGATGTGTCCATTAGAAGACCTGTTGAAGCTGGAATTGCTAATGATGTAAGCGTTGTGAATCTTAAGAGTTATTTGAGAGGTTCGTTAAACGGTTATTTTTGGGCAAAAATAAATTGATTACAGAATTCTTTTATTTTAGTATCATTATTGTTAAATTATCCTTTATTCTTTTTTGATATTTGTATTTTTATGTTAGATAAATAGACTTTGTTTTAAAAATTTGTAATTTTTCCAAAAGTTTATGCAAATAAGCACACTTAAGCTAATATTATAAACAACTTCAAGACTTTTTACACTACTGAATACTAATAATCTGAATACGTAAGGTATTGATAATAGGTATATTACATGTATTATTTTTTAGAATATACATTTTCTATCCAATCAGGGAAGTTCGCGTCATAACAGAGTAATACCAATTTCTATCGTGTTGTTATCATATCATTATACTATTGCTAGCCAGTAGTTTCTATCGATTGTTTTTTTAACAGGAACGCTATTGAAAGTCAAAGACTAAATTATATCTTATCTAGGGTATAGAGTTAGCAAAAACAGCAATGAATATAAACCTTACATTTATAGCTGCTACGTTCATTTTTCATTTTACAATCGTTTACTTGTCCAACTGAGCAAACATTAAAGAGGACATCTTCAGAATACAAAAGTCTCTTACAAAATAATGAATACAAGAAATGTAAAATATCTTATGAATATCGTATCAAAGATAAACTCGGAGTAAAAGTGTTCTCCACTTTGGGGAAACTGTGAAATTCAATGACCACTTCAATTTCAAGTTACGTGACTGTCGGTGCAAATACAAAACACAAATAGTTGAAGAGTGTAGATTTTTCGGAGGAACCTTTCCCCGCTGATAATTCCCCCGCGTTTCGGAGTTGGCCTTTTGTCAATTGCAATTTTGAATGTCTTCTTTTTCTTTGTGTCGGTGGGAATTTATAAAAGGTCAGGTTTCCCTGTTTTATTTCATAGCAGTAGTACCACAGTGTTTTTTTCTGTTGTCACACAAAAATGAAATTAACGACACTCCCACAAGTTGCGGAACCTGATCCACAACAACTTATTTGGCAAGAAAGATTACATACAAATTTCCCTTTAAATGAAATGCATGAATTTCTTGAAGGTTCATATGATGCATCCATTCATACATTGCGCTTAATGCAACAAATTGAAAGAGATCCAATTTTGAAAGTTAAACCTGAATATTATGAACTATCTAAAGATGAACATCGTAAATTAACAGCTGATAAAATTGCAAGATTAGCTCAATATATGGAACAAGATGCACCGAATTTTCAAAATTTCCAAGATCGTTTAAATTTAGTTGCTTTGATTGATCCTCAATTAGGTACAAGAGTTGGAGTTCATCTCGGTTTATTTTTAAGTGCAATTAAGGGTAATGGTACCGAAGAACAGTTTAATTATTGGGCATTTGAAAGAGGTGCAATTTATATAAAAGATATTTATGGTTGTTTTAGTATGACTGAAATTGCACATGGTTCAAATGTTGCTGCATTACAAACAATTGCAGAATTTGATTCATCAAATGATAAATTTATTATTAATACTCCACATATTGGTGCAACTAAATGGTGGATTGGCGGTGCTGCTCATAGTGCAACTCATACCGTAGTATTTGCAAGGCTGATTGTTAATAAAAAGGATTATGGTGTTAAAACTTTTGTCGTTCCGTTAAGAGATATAAATCATGATTTGTATCCTGGTATTGCAATTGGTGATATTGGTGAAAAAATGGGTAGAGATGGTATTGATAATGGATGGATTCAATTCTCCAATGTTTCAATTCCAAGAGAGTATATGTTGAGCAAATTTACTAAAGTTGACAGTGATGGTAATGTTGAAGAACCACCATTAGAACAATTAGCCTATGGTGCACTTTTAGGTGGTAGAGTTACAATGGTTACAGATTCTTGGAGAACTGGTGAACGTTTTATTGCAATTGCTTTAAGATATGCAGTTGGTAGAAGACAATTTACTGTTAAGGGTGAAACCATTGAAAATCAATTAATTAATTATCCATTACACCAAAAAAGATTGTTGCCTTATTTATCATGGGTTTATGGTATGAGTATTGCATCGTATCAAATTCAAAATGATTATAAAGAAGTTTTAATAAATTTAGATGAAGGTGTTAAAAGTGGAGATTTCACTATTTTAAGTAAAGCAATCGATGGTTTAAAAGGATTGTTTGCAGATTCGGCAAGTTTAAAAAGTACGTGTACATGGAAAAGTGCAGATTTAATTGATGAAGGTAGACAAAGTTGTGGTGGTCATGGATATTCTGCATATGCAGGATTTGCTAAAGGTTATGCAGATCATGTTGTCCAATGTACTTGGGAAGGTGATAATAATATTTTAGCTCAAAATAGTGGTAGAATTACAATTCAAAAAGTCATGGTATTTTTGAAAAATGGTAAAATATCTGGTAAAAATTATGCATTCCTTAAAAATGCGACAAAAAATGGTATTATTTTATCAACTGCTAAAGATTTGAAAGATTTATCAACATTAAATAAAGCGATTCAATCTGTTATTTTAAGAATTTCAACTAAATGCATTAAAACATTAGAAGAAAATGGTAAAAATTGGGACACAATTGCAAATGAGAAAAAATCATTATCAAAGTTATATGCAGTTGAGTATATTCTTGATAAATGGATTACTAAAATTAATAATGATGTCAAAAATCCAGATGTTGCAAAACAGTTAATCATACTTGCAATTTTATTTGCAATTTCTAATATTGAAGAATTTGGTATCTATTTCCTACAACATGGTATTATTAGTAATGATTGTTATGATATTTTTGAAAAATACCAATATGAAGTTTTGAATAAAGTTCGTGAACAAGTTATCGGATTAACCGATTCCTTCAAGCTTAGTGATTTTTTCATTAATTCAGTTTTAGGTAGTTATAATGGTGATATCTACCATAACTATCTTGACGTTGTTAAAAATTTAAATAATGAAAGTGTTACGAAGGCCGAATATGCTACTGAATTTTTAGCCATGCTTAATCGTCGGACAGTTTCGGAACGTGAAAAAAACCAAAAAAGTCCCGAAGTGTTGTCTAAATTAAGCAATAAAGAATAAATAAATTGGCGATGATAATGATAGTCATTGACTTCTACTAATCAAAGAATATAATGAAAGGAAGAAAATTAAAAAAAATTGAAAAAATGAAAAAATGAAAAAATAAAAATGATCTACTATATATACTAATAATAAATTTGTACTTGTGTGTATTTCGAATGGATGAATAGGTAATTGTTAATAAGAAGAATCTGAAAATAGAACACTTTTTCTCACAGAAACCAGCCTCTGCTGATGAATTCCCTAAAACAGAACTGCGCGGGTCCAACTTGTGATTTGGGTATTGTTGGTTTCCAAAGAGACGCCTTCCCAACTAGGTTTTTTTCCTTTTTCGGTAAATTGTGTTGTGACAACAACATAGCTGGTTTGCACAAGCTAGCACTCAATACAAGGTTCTACAAGAGTATAAAAGATGACTTTGATCCATCCAGATCAACACTCTCCCCACTAATTATTCCCTTTCTCTTTTAGTATCCAAAGAAACTTTTCTTAACAACTATCCAAACAATCAAAAAAAATAAAAATGAGAACCTCCACTTTTTCCGTTGCTACTTTAGCATTAATTGCACATTCTTTAGCTGCTTATGTTCCATCTGAACCATGGACAACATTAACACCAGATGCAACTCTTGCGGCACCTCACACTACTGATTACACCAAGACTTTTGCTATTTCAATTGATCCACTTCCAACTAACGCTTCTTCTTCAGCAGTCGCTTCTGTTGAAAAGAGAGAAGTCGTTACACAAATCGGTGATGGTCAAATTCAAGCTACTACCAAGACTGAAGCACCAGTCGTTACACAAATCGGTGATGGTCAAATTCAAGCTACTACCAAGACTGAAGCACCAGTCGTTACACAAATCGGTGATGGTCAAATTCAAGCTACTACCAAGACTGAAGCACCAGTCGTTACACAAATCGGTGATGGTCAAATTCAAGCAACTACCAAGACTGAAGCACCAGTCGTTACACAAATCGGTGATGGTCAAATTCAAGCAACTACCAAGACTGAAGCACCAGTCGTTACACAAATCGGTGATGGTCAAATTCAAGCAACTACCAAGACTGAAGCACCAGTCGTTACACAAATCGGTGATGGTCAAATTCAAGCAACTACCAAGACTGAAGCACCAGTCGTTACACAAATCGGTGATGGACAAATCCAAGCTACTACCAACACTGAAGCACCAGTCGTTACACAAATCGGTGATGGTCAAATCCAAGCTACTACTGCAACTACTGCTGATGCAGTTACTCAAATTGATGATGGACAAATCCAAGCTACTACTGCAACTACTTCAACTACTTCATCTAAACCAGCAGAAACTTCCAATACAAGTGATTATGTTTTCCCAGAATCTTGTAAGACTAAAGGTGCATTATCAATGGTCTTAAAGGAAGGTATTTTAACTGATGGTGCTGGCAGAATTGGTTCTATTGTTGCAAACAGACAATTCCAATTCGATGGTCCACCACCACAAGCAGGTGCAATTTACGCAGGTGGTTGGTCTGTCTCTGAAGATGGTAAATTAGCTATTGGTAACACTACCGTTTTCTACCAATGTCTTTCTGGTAATTTCTACAACTTATATGATGAACATATTGGTACCAACTGTGACAAAGTTTACTTAAGAGTTGTTGATTTAGTTGACTGTTAAATCTGATGATTCATTCAGACTGCATTCAATTGCATTCACATTAATTGTATATTATATTAAAACACTAAAGTTTGAGTGTTTTGTCATTCACACTATTCAGTCATTATCAAACACAGCATTCACAAGGACATTAAAATAATGTTCCTTTTACCATTTTTATAATTCACAGCCCGTTTCTTTTTAAATTTTATTTACTTTTGTATTTCCTTTATATTTCCAGTTATAGTTATAAGTTATAGTTAAAATGTTATTAAAACAACTAGTAAAAGAATAAATTGTTTTCCTTATGAAAAAATACAACTTTCAATCCTCAATTTCCAATCTCCTCTAGAAATGTTTTTGAATTATTAAATTTTTGATTTTCGCATTTTCGCATTTTTTTTGTCGTCGAGTTTTTCACTAATCCCAAATTTGCTTAAACAAAGTGTCTATCAAACCAACAACTGAAAAATCTATATAGTACATACAACAATAACCATGTTCAGCAAATCTCTTGTCGAAAACAGTACCAACTCAGTTAAGAGTTTTGGTGCACAAGTTTCCCAAGTGCGTTATAGAAGAACACTTGCATATCCATTTTACTCAAAAGCTGGTAACATTCCACCACCTAGAAAAGGTCGTAAACAGACAGTTTTCAAACGTCTTATGGATGAATTCTTAGGACCTAAGAACTATAAAGGTGAATATTATTTAAATAAATATGCATATCCAAAATTAAATCATACAACTAATTATATTGACCCAAGAAATGAAAGAGGTAATGCACTTTTAGAACCATTAGGTGAATTTGATATGGTTGAAGACGTTGATGAATCAGGTAAAAATAGAAGAGGCAAACATACATTACAACCATTTCCATTAAATTCTAAATGTTTTACAAATTTACAAGTTTCAAATGAAATGAAAATCCAAATTGTTAATGATATTTTATTAAATAAAATTCCATCTCAACAAGTTGCATTAAAATATGGACTGAAAATTCAAAGAATTGAAGCAATTTTAAAATTACGTGAAATTGAAGAAAACTGGGAACAAAATGGTTTAATAAAGGGGGATTTGTTAAAAATGTCAAAAACAATGTATAATATGTTCCCACTATATAATCCTGAAAAAAATGCAGAAAACTTAACCGAAATTCCAATTCCAAGAGAAACTCTTCAATCACGTTTCTTAACAATTGCAGAATCTGAACCATTCGGTCCAGTTGATGCAGCAAAGGAATTCAATTTGGAACCTGCATCTGTCACATTAGAAAGATTATCTGAAGGTGGTGAACATTCTGCACATCATGCACAAGCTGGTGTGGCTAAAAAGGATGGCTCATTTATTTCTACCATGTATGAAGGTGACAAATGTGCTTTTAAATTCACACCAGTTAAAGTTGGTAAGGTTGGTTACAGATACGGTAAAGTGTTGAGAGATAATAGAAAGGATAGAAAAATTGCTTACGATGCTGCTGGTAATAAGTACTATCCTCTTGAATAAACTATGAGCTATATAACCTGTAAATAACTGCAAAATAACTATAATTATCATATAAATACAAGTGTTCCAGCCTCAAGATGTGCTTACGTAAAAGAGGCCAAAACTGGTGCTAAGAAAGTTTCGATTTTTCCTCTCCATTTTTTTATTTTTGACTCACACAGAATTTTTTGTGTTCGCCAGCATTTAATTTCAATGCATGGCAATTCGATCTGCTGAGTGCTCAGCCAGTCACAAGATTTTAACTCCCCTTCAATTAGGCGTTGCTTAATCACAAAATTTTACGAAAAACACTAAAGCATTTACTAACAGTGCTCCTAAATCATACCCATTGATACATTAAACCAGAAAACCTTGCGATACCAATTATTTTTTGACACATTGATAACCATAAATCGAGTGTAAGTTTTCAATTGGCATCAATTCAATTCATTAATGTCAATAAAAATGAATGAACAGATGAATAAAGAGCTACAACCATCTAATGATGCATTGAATCGAGATTTCAATATGAATAATTCAGTAATCAGTAGTTCATCAGATCACAATCCCATTTCTCTGGTTCATTTGAAGTCAAATATTGACCCTGCAACGACCACTACTGTCCAGGTTTCAACAACAGCTTCTAACTTAATATCTTCCTCTCTATCTGAATCTGAACAAGATAATAATCGATCATTCAAACATAATTCTCCGACTAAAACCTCACGAAGTTCAACATTCTCATTATCCCAAGATATACATATTAATAATAGTAGTAATAAGCTACAAAATGCATCACATTCAAAGCTATCTGATTTAGCACATAAAGTAACAGATTATCTATTTTCAACGCATAGAAGTATTGATATCCAAAATCCTAATTGTTCTTCATCAACGGACTCTTCCTCGAAACACGGATCTGCAAACCCATCCCCAAATCCATCAAGAGACAATTCACATGTTTCCCTATCAAGTTTAGCTAGAAGTGGTGGTAGGCAAGTGAAAACAAAAAGAAGAAGTTTTTTACTGAGATCAAGTTTAAGTCCTTCTAGAGAATCTAATTTAATTAATCACGGAAATAGTACTCAAAATATACATACCAATAATAATAATTCAAGTACTTCGTTGTATTCAAATTCAATAAGATCGCAACATCATCAACATTGTCATTTTGATTGCAATGAGCCACATGAAATGACCAAACAAAATTCAACACACGTTAAAGAGACACATTATGTTCATGTGGAATACGATCCAATAACACGAAAACGTGTTTTAAATACATATGAAATTTTAAAGGATTTAGGTGCAGGTCAACATGGTAAAGTCAAGCTTGCAAAGGATATATCAACTGATAAATTAGTTGCAATTAAAATTGTTGACAGAACTGGTAAACCTGCCCTAATGCTGAATAGATTAACAAGAAATAATGGACAATCTCAAGAAGACAAAATTAGAAAGGAAATTGCTATTATGAAAAAATGTGATCATCCACATGTTGTTAAACTAATTGAAGTTTTGGATGCTGAAAATTCCAGAAAAATTTACTTAGTTTTAGAATATTTAGAAAAGGGTGAAGTTAAATGGCAATTAACACCAGATGAAATTAAAAACAAAATACAAAATAGTAGTATTAGTGGTGATATTACTAATGACGAAATTATCTCTGAACCTCTGTTATCATTAGATGAAACTAAAAAAATATTTAGAGATGTTATAAGTGGTTTAGAATATTTACATCATCAAGGAATAATTCATAGAGATATTAAACCATCAAATCTATTGGTCAGTAAAAATAATGAAGTTAAAATTTCTGATTTTGGGGTCTCATTTGCTGCAAATTTAGATGGACAACATCAAGATGATTTAGAATTGGCTAAAACTGCTGGCACACCTGCATTTTTAGCTCCTGAATTATGTTCAACCAATTGCAAATCAATGAAAGTCACTTATAAAATTGATATATGGTCATTAGGTGTCACTTTATATTGTCTTATATTTGGTGACTTACCATTCTATGCGGATTCTGAATATCAGTTGTTTGAAAGAATTAATAATGATGAAGTGACGTTTCCTGACATGACACGCTGGCGTGTTGCCAAAAAGCTTTCAAATGAAGATTTTGAAGTTGCTAAAGACTTACTTTTAAAACTATTAAATAAAAACCCTATTGGTAGAATTGAAATTGACGAAATCAAAAATCATCCATTTGTTTTAGACTCATTAATGGGTGGTGCTTGGCAAGATCAATATATTGGTTGGACTAGAGATATGAAAATTGATGTTAGTAATCAAGAAGTTGATGAAGCTGTTGTTGGTTTAGGTAATAGAATTAAGAAAAAGATTACTGATGTTTTACGAAGGAGAAAAACTTTAGAGAATGATTCTTCAAACGATAGTATGCATGATAGTATTTCGAAACATAAAAAAGATACTTATCCGAATCCACTTTCTAAAAATCATCATTTATTTGCACTTAAAGATGATCGTAGCTATATTTTATCTGAAGAAATTAATAAAAACTCAGCATCTTCAATGTCATGTTTGCCATCTGATAGTTCAAACACCAAAATTACTACTAAAGGATCTACAATAAATGAATTTTTGGAAATTCCAACGTCAAATACTGATGATGAACCAACTTTAAAGCAACTACATGCTCCATTGTGTGAAAGTAGTCCATGTAGTAATATTGATGATATGAGTAGTTTTGAAGCAGATGATGTTCTAGTTTCATTTCATAGTACGAATGAACAAGAAGAAGAATATGATTATAGAGAACAGTTAGAAAAAGACGATGAAAGAAGGAAAGATGAATCTGTTCAATTAACAGTCAATCCAAGTTTTGCATCTTTAGACAGTTATTATGATGACGGGTATGCTAAGTTCATGAGTCCAACAGCGCCAAACAATTCAACGTTTAGTTATTTAGTGAGTTATACAAATAGAAATACAGGTTTCTCAAACAGGAATCCTACTAGAATTCCACCAACAACATCAAGTAGAGAATCTCCAAACTTTCAACCGATAGATAATTTTTCACACCATCCAGATACAAGAGATAGTTTAAGTATGGTTCGTAAACATTCAAATAGTCCTTCAATTGTACCTTTTATGCTAGGAGTCTCAAATCAACTGAATAATTTAAGAGGCATTAATGCTAATAAAAAACCATCACCAAACCATTCGCTGTCAACAACACCTATACCTCAAAGAAGTATTTCAAATGCAAGGCAACAAGGTAGAGTTACTGTTGGTCCGACCAAGCCGATGGTGAATAATGATATTATTGATTATAGCAACCAATTGGATAATAAAAAACTCCGTAATCAATCAAAAAGACCAATTTTTTTAAATTTGACGGATTCTGATTCATCAGAAGGTGAGAATGAAGCAGTTAATATTAATATCAATAAGAATAGAAATAAAATTAATGGCGAACTGAATGAGTTTAGCAAACGGTCACCTAATGAATGCTCATTGTCTGAAAATTCTGGACTGCAGAATAAACAATCTAATTCAAGACGTGCAATTTTTACAAGTGGTAATAGTGATGAAGAAGATGATGACAATGATGAAGACGATGATGATGACTTTTTTTCAAAACGTATCATTCCTCAAAGGATTATTGAGAGACTCAATACCAAAGACAATAATAATGATAGCTTAATAGACAATAATGATTACTTTGCTAAACGTAATATACATACTATTGTTAGTACTGCTAATACTACTGCTGTTAATAGTGATAAAGATTTTAACTTTGATAAATTTAATAAAAATTTGACCAAAAATTCAATTTATGGTACCAAATTAAACTTAACTAATCATTTGACGAATCACAGTAGTGATGAGGAAACCAATAATGGCACTTCGGATGATGAACTTTTTATATCGTTTGCTAAAAGACCAGTTAGCCCACCAATAGAATATTCAAGCTTGAAATTATCACCACCTAACAGTTCAAAAGTCGTAGGCCAGAATGGTAATGGAAATGCAAGTTATGTTTCTGTTGATAATGTGTTTTCTGGTTCCACTCCGACGATTATTGATGTTCCTGCAAACATTTATGAATGCGAAAAAAATTCAAGTAATGTAAATTCAAGTTTTGTTGTTTCCAAATTAGGTAAAATTACTGATGAAGTTGCGGTCTTAAATTTAACTGGTGATGATGATACTTGTGATCAATAACCATACACTGGTGATGATTTACTTTTTTTCCATTTCATTGGATATATTTTTGGTTCTTAATTTTTTTTTTTTTGCAAAACTAGTTTTATCGAAATAAAAAAGCTAGATTAATTGTTTTTTCTCTGCGTGTAATTGCACATAAACAAAAAATTTAAATCTCTCAACATACCAAATTATACATGCTATTCTATAATTAATCTATTTATAACGCTATTTTTATTACTAAACGATTCTTTTAAATGGTTTAATAACTTGTTTTTTTCAATATTTGAATTTTCATCTTGATTGATTATTCTAATATTGACCGACTTTTCTAAATCTAGTAAATCATTTAATTTAGCTTCAATATAAAACACACTTCCTCCCAATTCAGTAGGGTCAGAAACGTTAAATTCAAATTTAAACTTATTGTCCTCCACATTTCCAGAATGCAAATAAAAAATTTTTAGTAAATCTTTCCATAAACTAATAAACTTTTTCCATTCAATAACCAATGATTTGATCAAAGTAAAAATATTAGAAGGCTCTATTGATTTGCCTTGATATTTAAACAAAAATTTTTCCATTAGTGGTAAAAAAGGTTCAAAAGTTTTTTTATTTTTTAGCGTGAAAATAGAAAGATAATGGTTTTTAGGAGTTTTCTGAAATTCAACTTGTATACTATTCATTATCAGTAAGGTAATGTTGTCAGTTGAAACTAACTTGATATTTTTTTCCTTTTCCAACTTCAATAGATCTTTTCTTAGTGATTTCAGATGTTCTTTAGTTGGAACTTTGGATTGTTTGACTCTTAGTTTTAGTTCTTCTATTTCTTTCAAAAGCCTTGCCTTACGTGCCTTTTTGTCTAAGAAAGACGATTCTCTCAAACGCATTAAACCAGAAGTTTCGGTTATGTTCTTTTTTGTTTCTTCTATTTTGATTCTATTATTCATCAACTCTTCATTTGATTTTTTAATCTTCTCAATATTTATTGAACTCCAATTATCCTTTAAACCATTCAATTTTTGAATAAACCGATCCAACTCTACTTTTTTCTCGATCATTTGCTGCCTTTCAATCAAAACACCTCTTCTCCATTCAACAGCTTTTGCCAAATCACTTTCAAGTAGTTGATTTGCACGTTCATATGACAACAATAATTGCTCTAATAAGCTAGCAACAAATCTTGTATTTTGGCATTTTGCTTGCTTTCTTGTAAATGTTGCAATAGCCTGGTAATTTGTACATAAATCATTTTTAACTTCATCTATTTGTTGATAATATTCTCTTATAGCAGTTGGGTTAGATTCTAATAAATCATTAGAAAATGTGTTCACCATTGTTGAAATTGATTGAATTGAGGATTTGTATTGATTTATTAAATGAACAATAAAATGATAATATGGAATATTAGTACAAGCGTCGATATAGTCAATTAAATTTGATTTTTTATGTATGTTGGATGTTGGAGTGGAGACTGTCGAGACTGATGAAACAGTTGATGGTGATGATGATGCCAAAGAAGACCTAGAATCTGGATTAAAGACTAAAATTTGTTCAACTTCACTTTCAGATGGTCCAATGCTATCAAAAAATTGAACATTGACATCATTAAGAAAAACTTCGAGTGACACATTGATGTGGTTATCATCAGTAAAAGAATTATCAGAATCGTAATCATCTTGATTCTCGGTATAATCAGCTGTAACTTCCGCTAATGGAATCATTTCCGTACCAATTAAAGAAGTTTCCATTTCGCTTGAATCTTTCTCATCATTGAAACTTCCATCAGTGTATTGAAAATCATTCTGAATATTTCCTTGCTCTTGTATACTAATAGAAAGTGGTTCAGATGTTTGTAATGTTTGTGAGGGTTTGGATATTCCCGTTTCTTTGACTTCTTGAGCATTTTCATTTATACTTCCCATAATTCCATGAATATCTATACCAGTCTGTTCATATGCTTTAGTTTCTGAATAAGCGCTAGTGGGAGGTTCTGACACTTCTATAACAACACTAAGTCTATCATCTGATGGTATTATAGGTACCTTATTTTCATCTCGTTCCTTTGAAATAGGCTGAGTAAGTTCCATTGCAGCTTCGTCATCACTAATGTCATTCGCTTTTTCTGTTGAACCTAAATTTCCTTCACTGTTTTTATCTTTAATTTCTATGGCAGGAAATTTATTGTTGTAATTATTTATTGGTTGTGTAAATTCCATTTGAGAAAAATCAGTGGCTTCAACAGCTGAGGCATCATCATTTATTAAATTTTTAATTGACTGGGTAAATTCCATTGTTTGTGTTTCATCATCATTTTCGAGAGGGTGAATTTCTATTGGGGGATCTGATTCGGATCCTATTTCAGGTACTTGGTTTTCCTTATTTTCGTTTACAAAATTTTTATTGGTTTGTGATTTCAAAGTTAAAACGGGTTCTGAATGAGCTTTTTGTGTTAAATCCATCGATATATCTGTAGCTTGATTAAGTTCCTGGACATTTGGAGAGTGGAACTTCATAGTTTCTGTCAATTCCATTTCTACTTGTTCTTCGTTATCATTTAGTTCATCATCAACCTCATCAAATAAATCACGCAAACTAGTTCTAGCATCAGAAATATTTTCCTGTTCAATATTTTGGCAATTTTGTTCTTTCATTAGCTCCTGTTGTTTTAAAATTTGTTGTGTTAGCTCAACACTCATTTCCATAGCTTGTGTATCATCATCAATTACAAATTGTGGTTTCAAAGGTGCGTCTAATCCATGAATAGTCTTCTCCGTTAGTTTATTGTTAACGTCCAAAAGATCACTATTGTGGACAGCTTCTAAAGATTCAACTGGATACACTTTTCCTATAAATTGAGAAGTGCTTAACTTTGGCGCATTTGATGGAGTTGAAGATCCTAATAATGATCCTTTTCGCTTTGGTTTACGTTCTTCACTGGCTTTCGAAAAATTAATTTTATGCAAAGTCACTTCAGGTGCAAAAGAAACACGTCTTCTTTCTTTTGAAATATTTGGAAGAATATTTATTGTATGGTGTCCGTCGATATTTGGTTTTAGAATACTTCTATTTGGGACTAAAGTATGTCTTCTATTGAATACAAGAAGTTCATCATTAAATTTTTCAGCACCTATGGGTAGGGACAGGCGTTTTATTGATTTTTTATTGTCATTTGCTTTCAAATCTTCTTCCATATTTATTATCGCCCATTATATTAACAACAAAACCTATGCATCTGTATCTTTGTTTGTTTACATCAACAAATTATGTTGCAAATTCATGCTTCCATCGCGAACATTTCTCAATTAGGAAGTATTAATTTGATAATTAGTTTCAGTTCAGTTTCGTGTATTTATGTGGGCTTAATTAAAAAGATTTCTGATAATAACCAAAATTCTAACATGCATGTTGTATAAAAAGCATAATATTAGTAAGGGGTGAAACAATATATCACAGTTGATTATATGTATCAATGTACACAATATAGCGATAATATTGTACTTGTTAAAGAAATCTTTGGTTTTTTTGGAAGAACATAATAAAATAATTCATTTGCAAATTGGCTTGAGATACCAAGTTTGTCAACTAAGTCTCTCTTCGTTTTTCCAGTTTTGTCCTTTGGATCTACACCATAATCCCGTAAAAAAACTAGCGCTTCATTCTCTATCAAACTGGCAACGTCTTATATACTTCTCAGATATTTTGACAATCCTTCTGGTTGCGATAAATAAAAGACAAAACAGTAAAAGGCCTATTATCAAGAAATGTTCACATCTTCACTAAGCATCAACGTGATGTTACCAAGTTGATTGATGACACGGGATAGATTATGCTCACCTCAATTGGGGGCCCAGAGAATGGGGTTCAACGTTTGGGTATGCCAACATTATATTTTATTTGCTTCCTATTTAGTGATGTAGTCATCAACCTCAACGGCTCTGGAAACAAGAGTGGGTATATTGCCATTGGTATTATTATCCAGTTCAGTAATGGCATTCAAAATGGCATTTTATTTATTTATATTACCTTTTAAATTGCCTCAAAATGACATTATTCTGCATCTCGGAGAATTTTTATCAGAGCAAACCGGTTACCAAGTAAAAGGAGTAAAAATATAAATAAATGTTTTGCCAGTAATCTTTGTGGAAGTTGTTCCATTAAAAAATACGGCAACTTTTTTAATAAAGAACAGGTGAAAGCAATGGACAAACAGACCAAACTTTATTTCATCATTTTTACTAATGAAGTCTTTCACTGGCTAGTTTAATGTTAATAAGAAAAAAAGATCGTTTCCTCTTTTGGATTGCTGTATACATATCGTTTAAGAAGTTTAGTTTCCAAATTTTGGAGTATTAATATTCAAAGGCCCGTTGATATAATGACAACGTTTCAGGAACAATTTAGATTTAACATTCTATTCGGTTATAGGTAGTTAAGCAAATGCTCAGACTATATTGTTATCTCAAGCTCAGGACATGAAAAATTGATTGTTTTATCGTGATTTTTAATATTTAAACTATTGTGTTAATATACATGACTTACGGAATAAGAATAGTTGAATAACAATTTATTATATATACAATGAATATTCATATTTTTATATTTTTATTATAATTTAAAAAGTTTCTTTTAAATTTTTATAATTCCTAGCGGAAAAAAAATTTACAGATTAATCAATATTATAAAAATATTAATGATAATCATTTATAACCTCAGGGATGACATAATTCAAGTATTGCAGCAGGATAGAATGTGTTTGACAGGTTAGAGCACAAGAATTCACGGTTTTTACAACCAAATTTCAGTCGTAAACTTACGTAAGAAAATTAAAACTGAATTTTTCTTGATTTAATTGTGTTTGTATATTAAGATCAATTCCGTCAATTGGTTATTAATCAAGTATTTTCATTCATGGAAAACTTAAATAAACTCATAAATATCCTTCCACTAGAATTGAAACTAAATTTGTTTTCTAAAGTATGCAAAAAACAATTTACATCGGCGGAGACATTTAGATTCATCCTTAACAATCCGGAATTCATCTCTTACGTATCCTTTCAAGATTATGATGTTCTTATAAACGATAAGGGTATTAGATTTGAGACAGGATCATTTGCAATGGATTCACTTACTTTCAGTGAATTATCAAATATAGAATTGAAAAATTTGATCCAGTTGTTAAATGATAACTTGATTACTTTTAAAAATGCCGAAATCGACAGCTTTATCAGTGATGATATTAGTTTTATTCAAGTTTACCCTCCACATCTTTTAGAATTGAATGATCCAATTCAATCCAATCAGATTTCTCTATACAACAAAATTGGATATTTTAAATTCAAGCAGGTCGATTATGGAATTGATAACATTTTAGAAATTATTGAAGACCCTGAATTTTTATCACCTTGGAATTATTTGTTTGAGATATCTATTGAAAATCCTGATTTTTATCCTTCACTTAAGAAGATAATTAATGATATAAATGAACGTGATGAGAATGGGAACTTAATTTGTCCTAAAGTCTTCAAAGAAGTAAACTTTAAAGTAACTTTTTACATAAATACCATCAATTCTTCATGGTCAACATTATTAAATCATTTCAAAGAATTTCAAGCTTTTTTTGTTGATAAGAATTATTCTATTGATGATTTAGATGTGAAATTAACTTTGATAGTTCAAAAACATGATTTTGGAGGAGTCGAGTCAAAAAGATTAATAAAGTCAATTGATCCATCATTTATACGTGATCTGAAACTTGTTTCATTAGATTCATCTTGTTACGATCAAGACTTAACGTGCATTAAAGAATGCGAAAATTTAAAAAGTTTGAATGTTTTACTAGATTTACGTTGTAATTTATCAACATTAGGCGATTTAAGAAAGTTTAGTAACTTGGAAACCATTTGCTTTATATGCGATAATGTTGATTATTATTGGCTTTCAAATTATTTACCTAAAACAGTTCAGCAAGTTCAAATATTTCACAGTTCATTCAGAACAGTAAATAGAAAACCATTTGTTATTCCTTATCATGTGAAGACTTTGGTGATTGAATCAGATGATGACGAAACAATTCTAGATCTGAAATTATTGGATTTTCAAAAAGCAGATTTATTAGAGAGGATTGTAATATACAATAGATTTAACATACACCCAACAGTCCAACTTTATGGAATTAGAAAACTTCCAAAGATGTTAAAAATTCTTGGATTTGCGAATGTTGAATATGACTTCTTTGATGATTTCAGTAATCCACCCCTAACAGCCTCCGAATTTTTAGTAGATTGTTCAGTATATGATCAATTATTAGGTATCTATTCTAATATTGATATTCGATGTGATATTCATGGTCAAGGACTTAAGTTTGATGATGACTGCACTGAACTCCATAGAATTAGTGCTAATTACATGGCTCATCACAAATGTCAAGATGTTAATCAGCTTTTTTCAAATTTGAATATCCAAGCAAACAGTTAATTCAAATAGCACAGGCAAAGTATGAAATTATGTTAGTTGTAAACAATCAAATTTTGGATCATAGAAATGGTTAGTCTGATATTTTTTAGAGTATAAACGATATACATGAGCTTTCATCTGGATATAATTTTGCTATACATTTTCAATGCTAATTCTGTTTTCTTCCATAGAGTTATTACCAAGGTCTATGGAAACTCCTTAATAGTTTAATAAAAAAAATGAAGCGTTTAGGCCTTCCATCAAAATGTTACCAGTGAATTTGGTATTGGTATGATGTCTATCTTCATGAAGAAAAAATTGTAAAGTTTTTTGATTGCTAAATAGTTATATTTCTCATCTATTTTTGTTAGTATCAATTTTTTAAAAAGAGACATCCTTGGAAAGCACATACCTTACAAGTTATTTTTCCTGACACCTTTTTATACCTTGAAGCATGTCATATGAACTCTGGTTTCTACCGACCATGCAGAAAGTTAAAATAGTATTTTTTTTGACAAAAAAGAACGCACATTGCGTTTATGGCCATCGACTAGCAAATAAAATATTAAAACTTTGCAATTACTGAATAGCATGATGTGTCTGATGCGTTATTAGAATTCAAAATTTATAACTATGGTGAAGTTAATACCTACGGTAATGATGCTGTATATTAACAATAACTATGATATTGGTAGTAATGGCAGTGGTAATGGAGTTACTAGTAGTACAAACTTAGAACAATCATATGATTACGGTTAATACAACTGCTCATTATCTTTGTCTGTTATTTTACTATTATTTTTTACGAATCTACGATTCTATGGTTCTTTAGGTACAAGAACCAAGTCATAAGTGATTTTTCAATATTTGAAACTAAATTTTTGATATCAGTTTTGATTATAAGAAAAGTTATGATTTGATTATAGTTTATATTTATTGGGGTTTTAACTCATCCTTAAATTTCAAGTTGGGTTGTACTGTTAAGTGCTTATTAACTTAGTTGTTATTTTTAAATAAAAGAAATATAATCAATTAAATTGACCTTTCCGAAAAACATGGGATTGTTGAAACCATTAGTTAATACCAATTTTGAGCTTAATTTATAGTATAACGAATTACATCTTGCAATATATAAATCTTGTAGGAGCTAAAATGAGTTTCTTCCCAAAGCGGTCACTTAATTCCATCTTCAGCATGCAAGCTGTAAAATCAATGCATTAACAAATACAAGTACACAATCAATATTATCAATGTTAACTACATAGTTGATTTTGAAAAGCCAAAAAATTAAAGCTGAAAATCAAATATTATTTAAGTATCTGCTTTTTTCTTTTATATGTGTAAAAGATAACACAAACCATTATTAATTAGTTTACATTAAGCTTTATTTTAATGTTAATAAAAAAATATAAAATTTCGATGAAAAAATTTATACAAGGTTTACTTGATAATCGTGTTAATAGAAAGTAAAAAAGTATATGGGAGTAGCCCTTTAAAAATGTTCAACTTTAAACTTCCAAGTACCTGAAATTGCATCATAGCCAATATATTCAGTATTTGGAACGTTTTTTAATTTATTAATATGTTTAACAACAGCAGGATGTTTTGGGTCTGTAATAATACCCTTTCTATCCTTTGTTCTTGGGTAACATCCATCTAATGAAATAATTGCTGGAATATTAAAACCTTCCCCAATGCTTGGTTTTAATTTGTTATCTGGATAAACAATACATTCCATTTTCTCAAAAATAATCACATTTGCAATATTTGTTAATTGAATTGTCGTTAGATCAATTGGTTTAACAAATTCAATTGATCCATAACCTGTTTTTCCGACCGTAAAGTTTTTAATTGAAATGAGCTGTTCAGGTGAATATTTTGATAATTCTTCAAATGATGGTACAGTAAAATAACCTTTAGGTAAAGTCGGTTTATCTTCTACAAGCTCATCCTTTTCAACAAATTCAAATGGTTCTTCAACTTCGCCGTCAATATTTTTTTTCTTTTCATCCTCTGATTCTTCATCATTATTTGAAATCAAAACTTTAATGGCATCCACTGTTGAAGAATCATTAACATTTTCTTCAATTTTAACTTCAATTTCTTTTTTTGGAACCTGTGATGGCATATCAGATTTTAAGTCAATGTTTTTTGAATCGATATTTGATTTTTCTAATAACTTAGATTCTTCATTATTTTGAATTATCAACTTCGTAAGTTTCTTTGATCTTGCAAATAATGGGTTAGAAAGAATTAATTTATCAGTTTCAGGATTTGATAGTGGATTTGAACTTGCTGAACTTTCAATAACTTTAGCAGCTGCTAAATCTTTAATTGTTAATGGTGTTGTTGTTGAAAGAATACCATTCGATTTACCAAGAATTGTTTCAGTTGCATTGAATAATGGTTTTGGACCTAATCTATATGCTGCAACCAAAGAAACCTTTTTCTTTTCAATTTCTTTAATTGGAGTTGCAACTGGCTTTTCAGGTACTGGGACAATTGGCCCATAATTCATGTTAGTGTTGTTAAACAATAGTCCAGATGAATATGGATTTTGTGCGGCTGGATTAAATGCCTGTTGTTGAGCTTGCTGTTGTTGACCACCAAATAAGCCGCCACCAGTAGCTGGTGCGGCAGTATTATTGCCAAATAAACCACCACCAGTATTGATACCATTGTTATTACCAAATAATCCACCAGCTGCACCTGCAGGCTTTGCACCAAATAAACCACCACCAGTAGTGTTGGTTGCAGGGTTATTACCAAACAAACCACCTGTAGTACCTGTTGGTTTTGCACCAAAAAGACCACCACCAGTGGTTCCAGTCGCATTATTATTACCAAATAATCCACCACCAGTTGCTCCAGTTGTACCCGTATTACCACCAAATAATCCACCAGCACTTGCAGGTTTTGCACCAAATGCATTTGCACCTGCATTTGCAGTATTGTTACCAAATAAACCACCTGTGGTACCCGCTGGCTTTGCACCAAATAAACCACCAGAGGCCGGTTGGTTATTGTTATTGTTACCAAATAATCCACCACCCGTAGTTGTAGTATTGTTATTATTACCAAACATACCACCACCACTATTGGTAGCATTGTTGTTACCAAATAAACCACCTGTAGTACCTGCTGGCTTTGCACCAAATAAACCACCAGAGGCCGGTTGATTATTGTTATTGTTACCAAACAAACCACCACCTGTAGTTGTGGTATTGTTGTTATTATTACCAAACAAACCACCACCAGTAGTATTATTGTTAGCACCAAAACCAGTAGATGTGTTATTATTAGCACCAAAACCACCGAAACCTGGCTTATTCATTGTATTGTTATTGTTGTTCGCACCAAATAACCCGCCACTGGTAGTAGTATTATTGTTGGCTGCACCAAACATACCACCACCGGTAGCGTTATTGTTGTTTGAACCAAAAAATCCACCACCTGTTGTATTGTTATTATTCGAACCAAATAAACCACCATTATTGTTGCTGTTATTGTTATTTGCGCCAAATAATCCACCAGCATTATTATTGTTGTTGGAGCCAAATAATCCACCAGATGTACTATTATTATTAGCACCAAATGCAGTGTTGTTAGTGTTTGCACCAAATGCATTAGTAGTAGTAGCATTATTTGCCCCAAATGGTGAATTATTGTTAGTGTTGTTTGACCCAAACAACCCACCACTAGCATTATTATTTGAACCAAAAGCGTTATTATTAGATGCACCAAAGCCTGAAGTATTGTTGTTGGAAGAACCAAACAAAGCACCTCCAGTAGAAGTAGTATTAGTATTATTTGATGCACCAAATGCACCAGCACCGGTAGTATTGTTATTATTAGATGAACCAAACAAACCTCCACTGTTAGAGTTTGAGCCAAACGCGTTATTATTTGATGCACCAAAACTTGAAGAATTGTTGTTCGAACCAAACAATCCACCTGCAGCAGGATTATTATTATTTGCACCAAATCCTCCAAAACCAGAGGAATTGTTAGTGTTCGCATTTGTACCAAATCCAGAAGCAGAACCCGGATTACCAGAACCATATCTTCTATTTTCCATATAGTCTTGTAATCTTAATTCTTCAAAGGAATAATTTCTATATTCAGGCATTGCAGTAATTGATTCATAATAGGATGTACCTAAGGTTGGGTCTCTTTCAGTAAAAGGTTTAAATGGAATGGCGGCAGTACCTTTGTTTTGAGTCATTGACATTGAATTCATACCTCCAAAACCACCACTTAATGTTGTGTTGGCACCAGCAAAACTCATGTTGGAAGTATTGCCAGCACCAAATGAAGTATTTGCACCTGATGCACCAAAAAGTCCACCACCTGCAGTGTTGTTATTGTTTGCACCAAATGGTGATGATGTATTATTTGAACCAAATGGAGATGAAGTATTAGTTGAACCAAATAATCCACCACCGGTATTATTAGTATTGTTGTTATTTGATGCACCAAAACCAAAACCACCGGTTGAATTACTATTATTAGTGTTATTAGATGAACCAAATAAACCACCGCCGGTGTTAGTGTTATTATTTGAAGCGCCGAAAATACTGTTGTTATTATTAGTTGCACCAAAAGGTGAATTATTAGTATTAGCATTTGCACCAAAACCGGATGAGTTATTGGCAGCACCAAATCCACCAAAGCCAGAGGTTCCTGCAGACGATCTTCCAAACATGTTTAGATTCAGATGTGTCACAAAGTTGGGTATACAGAAAAACAAGAATTAATAGATTAGAAAACTATTCTAAAAAGATGGCGAAAGATCTGAGAATAATTCTCAAAGTGAAAGAAAAACCAAAAACGGAGAAGTTTGTGAAGTGAAATCCCACCGTAAGAAAACTGAAAAATGAAAATGAAAGACGAAAAATGAGTAGAAATCTGAAAAATTGATTTGATATTATGTAACAAAGGAAGAAAGAAAACATAGAGTACATCAATACTCTTTACATAAAGGGTCATTAGATCGAAAGGGCAAGTGCTGCTACAAAGAGGGCAGACCATGATAGAGTGGAAGGTGATGCGTTGTTAGCAGTTTTTGATGATATGGAGGAAACCGATGTAGAAGATGAAACACTTGTTTCAGTGGCTGATGCCTCTGTAGTTTCTTGAGATGTTGTCGAAGTAACAAGTGTAGTTGAATCATCAGAAAGGGTGGAGTAGCTAACGGACTCAAGTTCATTTTGTTGAATGGTCACCAAGCCACCGTCAGTAAATGACATTGGGGTGGTAACACATGTTGCATACGATTCTGTAGTATCTGTTGAACTTGAAGATTCTCCGCACATTGTTGGGACTTCTGAATAAACTAATGTATCACTGGATGTATAAGTATGGTAAATATGTCCGGCCATTAAATAACCTGCACCTGCACCAAAAGCCACAGGCATAATCATACCTCTTGGATAATATCGATTGCCTGAATATTGAACAGGATATCCATATTGATAGTTTCTACCGTTATAGTAGTAATTACCAGGAACTTTACCACCAGAATTACCACCAGAATTTCCATTACCAGACCTTCCGCTACCGGTGTCGCTTCCTCCTTTACCACCAGAACTTCCACTTGAGCTTCCACTAGAACCTCCACCTTTCCCACCAGAACTACCACCGCCACGACCTCCTTTTTTCTCCTGCCAAATTGGCATTCCTGATTCTACTGGAACAAATGGTAACTCAGCTGCTACTGGACTACCATATACTTGAATAGACATGTTTCTTTGGTTTACAACAAGAAGAAAGAGTGATAGGAAATCGGAGAAAACAAGCCTTCTTCAATTTTAAGTCGCTGTTTTTTTGTAACTAGTTGGTTAGGGCGATAAAGGCTTAAATAAGAAATAATTTATCAGAACCGAATAGGGTTTTTTATGGTAAGCTACTGCTATGCTTTAGTTTGACAACATTAACCAAATGAAATTTTACTTTATTTTGATCACTTAGAAAACATATAGACTGTTACAAAATAACTGTCATTTGACTCCAAAAAAAAACTGTATTAATCATTTAATTACAACACTGTTAAGTTACAAACATATCCAAAAAATAAGAAGAGATTACTCCTTGAGAATCATTAATTACACGCCGAATATATCTATTCCTTATTGTAAACAAAAATGCAAAAGGATAAAAATGAAAAATTCGTTTAGTCTTGCAGTATTTTTTCTCGTTTTAAATTTTCATCAACTTTACGTGTTTTTTCTATAACGTGTCTCTGTTTTTTTCTTGTAAAATAGTCATAAATCAAACCGAAAAACCATGGGTATTAAAGGTTTAAACGCATTAGTCAAGGAACATGCACCCAGTGCTATTATTGCAAACGAAATGAAGTCACTTTTTGGACGTAAAATAGCAATTGATGCTTCAATGTGTTTATATCAATTTTTGATTGCAGTACGTCAACAAGATGGTAATCAACTTACAAATGAAGAAGGTGAAACCACTTCTCATTTAATGGGTTTTTTTTATAGAACTATTAGAATGGTTAGTAATGGTATTAAACCATGCTATGTCTTTGATGGTAAACCACCTGTTTTAAAAGGTGGTGAATTAGAGAAAAGATTAAAAAGAAGAGAAGAAGCAGAAAAGAAAGCTGAAGAAATGAAAGAAACTGGTACTCTTGAAGAATTACAAAAATTTGAAAGAAGAACTGTTAGAGTTACAAGACAACAAAATGAAGAAGTTAAAGAATTATTAAAACTGATGGGTATACCATTCGTTGAAGCTCCATGTGAAGCTGAAGCTCAATGCGCAGAATTATCAAAATCTGGTAAAGTTTATGGTGCAGCATCTGAAGATATGGATACATTATGTTATAGTCCAGCACATTTCTTGAGAAATGTTACAGCTGCTGAAGCAAGAAAATTGAAAATTGAAGAATATAATATTAGTAAAGTACTAGAAGGTTTTGAAATGGATATAAATACGTTTGTTGATTTATGTATTTTACTAGGTTGTGATTATTGTGAAACAATTAGAGGCATTGGTCCAGTTACTGCATTAAAGTTAATTAAAGAACATAAAAACATTGAAAATGTCATAAAATCCATTGAAGGAAATCCAAAAACTAAATACATAGTGCCTGAAAACTGGCCATATAAAGAAGCAAGAGAGTTGTTTTTAAATCCCGAAGTCAAACTAGGTAAAGAAGTTGAATTGAAGTGGTCTGAACCTGATATAGAAGGTTTAATTGATTTAATGGTAAAGAAAAATGGATTTAGTGAACAAAGAATTAGAGATGGTGCAGCAAAGTTATCAAAATCTTTGAAAGGTGGTACACAGGGTAGATTAGATAGTTTTTTCAAGGTTGCAAGTAGTCCTGTAAAGAGACCAGCAAAGCAAGAGAAGAAGACAATCAAAAGAAAGAAGAAATAGACATTGTATAAGATATTTATGTAATTTAGTTCAAGTAATATTATAAAGCAAGTTGGAAAAAAAAACATAGTCATGACGGGAAAAAAGGGTATTTAGCAAATATAACTGAAACCTATATATTTGTTCACTTATTCAAAAGCAAAACTACTTTTACTGCTCAACATTTGCGAAAAGATTGCGGCCTTTTCAGTGACAAAGTCTGATGAAGCAGTTGTTACATCTTTGGTTCTACCAACAAATTTTTTCATACTTGAATCAATACCTGAGGCATATCTTAAAACTGCAACTAATGGCCATGGAACAGATCTAAAAATTGGAAGAAAATTACCATAAAAAGGCATTTTAATTTCACCTCTACACCCATATTTAACTGATTTCAAAATTTGTTTTGCAACATCTGCTGGCTCTAATTCAGGTGCAAATAAAGTTGATGGGGTTCTAACACCTTCGAACATTCGAGTTCTTAATTGACCAGGGCAAATTAACAAAGTTTTAACACCAGTAGTATTGAATGTCGGGGTACCCAATTCATATGTTAAACTTTCATGCAAGGCAATTAAACCTGATTTCGAAGCACCGTATGCACTCAATCTTGCAGGTGACATATAACCAAGTGTTGAACCAATGGTAACAATATAGCCTCTTTTAATTTCTAGCATATCAGGAAGGAATGCCTTGATGGTATAAAAACTTGATAATAAATTAACTTCAATAGTTTTTTCAATTAATTCAAAACTTAAATTAAGAACAGTGTCACCAGTAGTCATACCTGCATTGTTAATAAGAATAGTGACGATTCCAATTTCCCTTTTAACATCCTCAGCTCTTTCTCTAACTTCTTCACTATCAGAAACATCACATTTATAATAATAAACTCCTTCAATATAATTTTCATTGTCCTCCTTTGGAATGTGTAAATCAAAAACAACAACCCTTGCACCCTTGGCATGAAATAACATTGCAATCTCTTTACCTAAACCAGATGCACCACCAGTGATAAGGACAGTGTCTCTTGTTGGATCAAAAATCATGCCCACAAAAAGATTAGAAGAATCTAAAAACGCCTTGTTTGCTCTATAGAAAAGCCAGGTAAGAGGACCAGTCATATCGTTATTTAATATAGTAGTTCCACAGTTGTTGAGGAATAGATGTTTTAACCCAAACAGGCAACTAATGTAAAACATAAACTCAAATCATGTTCCCCGCGAGAAGCAAAAAACAAGTAGTTTCTCTGATAGAAGGAAAATGATGTGGAGATGGCTGCACGAGTATGCAACACTGGATTTGCAAATTGTAAGGAAATACACCATAAAAACATATTAACAACAGAAGACGAATTTAAGAATGAATAGAGAGCCACCACAAGTGTTGCGTGTTAAGAGAAAAAGGACTGACGATCCATTACAGGCTCTTGTGATGGAAACATCTCGTCGTCAGATTAAAAGACCGAAATACGTTTTTAGACTTAAACGTACAGAAGAAAAAGATATTCAGGATGCAACTGCAATTTTAACATCTAATAATGCGTTTAAAAACAATAAGCCTGTTTTCAATCTTCCAAGTAGTAGAAAGTCGATCAGTAATGGTACTGCAATATGTATGGAAAATGCTTCAAATAATTCAGGACCTTCAAATATCATTGAAGAAGGTCCAGTTGAATTGAATCCGGAGCTTTTGGATATGTTGAATGATTATTTGAAGGACAAAGATGAAACAACTATAAATAGTCCTGTCAAATTACCAAAGAGAAGACAGTCAAGTCTTTCACAAGATTTAAATAATCGTCCAATTTTCTCTAAAGAACAAATGTTTAATTCGAATAATCAAGCAATAAATGAAGAAGCGGAAGATGATGATGATGCAGAGTATGTTTACGATGTTTATTATAGAGATAAGGCTGTTAGTGAACAATGGGAAACTGAACGCATCGGTTACATTAAATTTAATGATGATGATTTGGATAAGCTAAATGACGAAGATGATGATCTGTTAATGAATACTGATGATGAAGATTCAAATGATGAAAACTTTTATAGAAATGATTATCCTGAAGATGAAGATGCTGGCTATGATGAAGAAAGTGAACTTGCATCAATGGGTTTAGATGAGCCAAGCGATGATCAAGATGATGCATTTGATATAATAAACAATAAAAGACGTTTTAGTAGAACTGATTTTATGAGAAGTGAAGGTTTAAAAACCATGAGTGACGAGGAATATGAATCAATATCTGCACAGATAAATGAAAAACCAATTCTTTGGGGTAGAACTGAGGATGGTATTGATTTAGATATGGATGATACCCAAATGGATGAAGATAATGATTACGCATGTGACTATAAAGGTGACAACGATGATTATAATGATGACGTCGAAGATTCTGACTTCCAAAGAAACGAATTCTTTAAATCAGATAGAGATGATCCATTAGCTATTCATCGAGATCAAATTTTTGGCAAACTTCAACAAATGATTGAAAAACGACAATAATAGAATTTATTTTCATAATGTCATTTTTTTTAATAATTTATTTATTATCAACGGTTTAATGATTTATTTAATGAATTTATGATGTAGATTTTATGGGAATGTGTAAACTAAAAGGAACATTGCATTTTTTGGAGCTTATAAAAGTCTTTTTAAAAATAAGATTCATTCACTCCTTAAATAACATACATTAACATTATAATACAGTTATTTAGTATGATTTATTATATATATAAGTTTAGTTTTTACTAAAAACTCACAACAAGCATTAACGACCGTCCCCTCGGTATAAACGCATTTTGATTTCTCAGAATATCATCTGGTTTTACTGCTCAGTTTAATTACACTTTAAGTCAATTGCTTTTTTCCTAATCAATTCAACACACAATGTCCTTGAGGGGTGTAGGCAAAGCAATATACAGAACTCCACATCAACTGTTTGGACAAAAGTCAAGTGAAGATATTATCATTAAGCAATGGGAACATGACATCAAAATCGCAGTTGCCGGTTTAGAATATCTTAAGTTGGAAAACTCAAAATGGAAAGAATTTTGGGGTAAGACAATGTCTAATTTTATTTTAGTAATTGAAATATTTCATGATTTACACTGCAATTTAAAAGATATAAAATCAAAGAATTGCAATGATGAAACTAATCATAAAAGTGTTGATAAAAATGAAGAATTTGCAAGTCTCACAATTCATGAACTTGAACAGGCAGCAAAGTTAGCTAAAATTATTTATGATAAAGTCACTTTTTTATCTGAAGAATCATCTGATGTATTTATTTCAAGATGCAATGAAATGATTAAAAATATTAAAGGTGTTGAAAAATTAATCACTAAAAGAGACCATAAAAAAATTGATTATGATATGCAGGTTAAAAAAATTGAGTCTCTATTAAAAAATGCAATTTCAAATGATAAAGAAAAGGAGAAGTTGGAAACTCATAAACAACAGCTGTCAGAAGCTGAGGTTATTTATAATGATATGAATGAAAAGATGAAATTAATTGTACCCGAAGTTTTATCAAATTTATCAGAATTCCTTAATAAGCTGCTACTCAAACTATACTTCACAAATTCAGATATCTTAGAATTTATCCAAAAAAATCTTACTAAGTTTACAAGGGTTCATGGTATACTTCCTACTTCAAGATTGTTTACATATGAAGAAATTATTAATGATTTTAATGTTTTAAATTCACAAGCCCAAAACAAACTTCAGGAGCTAACACTTTTGAAAGATTTTAGATCAATGAGGGACAAAAATCTGGGTGAAAAGACAAAAGAACAGGTCAATTCAGTTGCAGGTACAGTTGTCGACTCAACCGTTAATTTTACCTCAACTTTGTATACGAAGGCTTCAAAACCAAATCAAAAATTATCAATATCATTATCATCATTTAAAATTGACAACCCCGTTAAACCATATAAAAAGTCAGGTATGTTTACTACATCATTAGATCCAATTGAATTTATAAAACATACCGATCATGCTAATGAGTTATCCGAATTAGAATTACAAAGTATATCCTTAGATTCTCCGTTGACTAACCTTGATTACCGTATACAAGAAGAAATGAATGAAGATAATTTAAGTTCATCAGAATCAATAAATCAATCAATAAATCAATCAATCAATCAACCAACCAATCAATTAAAAGATGATTGGATGAAACCATTGAAGAATTCAACGTTAAATAAAGTTTTATCACCGCCGCAATCATCATCAAACGAGATAAATTCGAATTCAGATAATCTTTCACTAAATTCAATGAATACATCACATAATACAACTTTTGATACATTAAGTAACCGTGTTTCATCATTAAGTTTGAAGCAAAATTCTCAAACTTATAAATATGTTAATATAACTGTCGACAATATCTCAAAACAACTTAATTTTATTATTAGAAATCCTGATATAGATCATGCTCCAATAACAAATAAAGGAGGGAAATTACATACTCTTGATAAAAGTATAGCTAATTTTATTACTGCTAAAAGCAGTGTGACTGCAAGTGCATTTGCAGCTTATTCAAGCATCTAGTTTTATTTTACTACTTTTTTGTACTTTTGTGTATATTTTTTGTTGCTATTAACACGTAGTAAAAAATGTTGAATACAAAATGAAGATATATTTCAATTACACAAATCTATATAGTTGAAAAAACTCACCTGGTCTATCTTCAAATTTTGGTGACTATTCATCATCATCTACAATTACAATAGTATCTTCTTTCAAATAATTCGCTGTTCTAGTATAGTCATCATTATCTTCTGTAAGGCCAAGAACTGGGAGGTTATCATTAACTATACTATTTTGAAAGCTGTTGGGTTTTTTACCGTCTTGTCTGAACTCGAAAGAATATAGTGAATTATATGATTTATTCTTATGTGTACCTTTAAAATTTATTATATCAAAACCTCGATTCTCCTTACTTACTAATTTTTTCTTTGTATTGTTGACCTGCTGAATTATTAAGTCTGCACCTCCTACTTTAGACCTTGTATTTACGTTACTGTAAGGTTTTGTTCTTACTGACTTGTCTATCCGGCCAACTTCTAAATCAATCGGAGAACTTGATCTAGTTCTTCTACCTAAGCGGGTACTATTTACTGATAAATTTTCAAATTTGAGGGAGCTTTTTGGTCTTAATGGCAATGACCTTTCTTTTGATTTTGGAAGTATCAAAGAAGCTGAAGAAATTGGTAATGATTTTGATAACGATGAAGACACAAATTTTTGATTTTTCAGATTATTCGATTTGCTAAAAAGTTTTTGCGATAACTGTTTGAGATCTTTCTTTGATACTTTCTTATTGACTGGTTTTTGTATTTTTTCAGATTTTTGAATAAATCTCGAATCTTGTGGACTATCGAGTGCAATTGGATTGGTTAAATTGGAACCTTGATTCGGATTAGTTGCTACTGTTGTACCCCTAAAATTATAGTTTTTAATACCATTATCATTTTGCTCTTTATTATTGCTGTCTCCAACTCGAGCTTTGTTATTATTGACCTCCTGATCTGTACTAGTAGTATCATTCTGATCTTGATTATCATTGTCATTATAAATTTGAGTAGCTTTTCCTTCGTTTTCACCATTATCAACTATAATATTATCTTGATCTTTGAAAAAATTATCTTCTTGCGGGTTATCTATATTTTTATCATTTTGATCATCAGTGATATCAATAATCTTTTGATTATTAGATATAGCAACTTTGTGATTTTCATTGGAGTTATTTCTTTCATTTGATTTTTTATCAAGATTTACAATCGAAGAAACTTTTAAAGAATTTATGAAAACTCCCTCTTCATTATTATTCTGAGATTTTTTTGTAACTTCACTGACAGGTGATATATCAACCCCCAATAAATTAGTCATTTTTTCAAATGGTTCAATCGATTTATATTTTTGCGTGGTATTGATAATAGTATTATTAGCTATAAAACTAGATTCATCTTCTAAATCATTTAGTTTATTTCCTTTGAAAATATTTTCACGGTTTCGAATTATATTATCAAATTTTGAATCAAAATCTGGCGAAGAAGTGGGATAAACAGAATATATTGAGTCTACTTTTCCAGTAAGAATAATAGGCGATAGTGCATAGTCATCATGATTAGTATTGTGATTGATATTATTAAGTTGATGATCATCATTATCATCATTATCATCATTATTATCATTTTTAATATTGGTACTCTTGCTAAAGGGCTTATGTTCTGGAGTTCTATGTTCTTTAATTTTTGGGCTTTGACTTTCATTATTTTGAGTTGATACCACAGATGAAATCTCATCATCAGCATTACTCTTTTCAATTATGTTTTGCAAATCATCAATTTGTGAGGGCTTTAATTCATTTTCAATATCTTCTTGAAGTATCATGGATTCAAACTTAAACTTATTATTTTGTATCAAATTTTGTGCAGAACTTGGAGGTTTGTTGTCATTTTTAATTATATTATTATTATAATTATAATGTGTTGGTGAGCCAGGATACGAATCCTGTGAAAATAATTCAGTGCCTACGTTCTTTTCATGAATTGAAGTATCAGAATCATTCTTTGTCTTTCTTTTCTTATACTTCCGCCTCATAGGTTGTTTTGATATTGTTGATAGGGCTTGAGATGGTGGCGGTGGTGCAGGTGATGTTTGAGTTGGAAAAGAAACTTCATCTTCTGAATTCGTTTTTGGCTTTCTCCCTCTTTTACTTGATGGAAGTCTTGTTAACAGTTGCTCTTGGGTATTCTTACCTGGTCGTCCTCTTTTTTTTGGAATTTTAACTTGAAGTAAATCCTTAGCTGAAGATCCAAAGGCATCAGCTAGGTTTTCTTTATTGTCATTATGTTTATCATTTTTACTAATGGTAGAAGGTTCAGTATTCTTTCTAGGTTTTTTATCAATTTTTTTAATTGTTATTTTGTAAGTTTTATCCTCATAATCACTATCAACAGAATCTTTGGTATCATTAATACTATCTGTATATTGATCATTGTCATCATCTTCATTATTAGAGGATGTATCAGATAAATCACCAATTAGTTTTCGTTCTAGTTTTCTAGGAGAAGTTCTGAGTTTGACATCATTCGGAGCTATTGGCTCAGAATTTGACTTTTGTAAATGTACTAATTTTGGCTTTCCCCTGCCACGTATTAGTTTGAGAGGCTCAGTTGCAGGAACTACTTTATCCAGTTGCAGTTCTGGTTTGATTGGCTCTTTTTCTTCGACATGAATAATCATTAAATCGTCATCACTTTCATGTTCATCATCATCATCTTTATTTTTCTGTGTTTCATTAGATTTTGAATCTGACGCATTCTTTTTATTGTTACTATCATCATCTTCAATAACTTCATTTTTAATTAAACCATTTCTCAAATCTGATAATTCCTTTTCTTGAACAGTTAAAGTTCCAATTTCATTAGAATCACCACCCTGTTCCTTTACCTGTATTTTTAGTAAATTTAATAGTAAATCACGTAATTTATCTCTTAAATATAGTCTTTTATTTGAATCAAAAAATAATCTGTTTTCCATTCTTGCCTTTGCAATATATTTTTTACTAGTTGACCTTTTCAAGATAACCTTGTTAAATTCAACTGGGTCGTTCAACATTGTATCAACATTAAACAAAACATGAACACCACAATCATTAAAATTTTTCTGTTGGGGAACTAAACAGACTTTCTTGGAAATTTCATTGGCCTTTATATCTATATTATATTTTTCAGATGCGTAGCCAATAATAAAATGTTTTAAGTAAGTGACTGCCTGTTCATGATTTCTTCTTAAGGAATCTAAAATACAAATTTGTGCTGTACGTACCTGTTGTTTACCTGGTTTTTCGGGATCTTCAAAATCTTTTCTTGAAACAACCTTAAATTTTCCAGAATCCAATTTTGGACTTTTCAAAGTTTCTATATCACTGTTTTTGTCATCTTTATTAGTCGGACTTTTCGATGTTGATGAAGTATTTGAATCGAAATTATCTGTTTCGTCATTTGACATTTCTGCATTATAATTTTGATTCTTTAACATAGCATTTTCAACAGATTGAGAAATAATGGGATTAAAATCTTCATTTGTTTCATCTTTATCTTCCTTAACTTTGTTATTGACTTTTTTAGTTTCAACTATTAGTTCATTTTCAGCATCTTCGTTATCTTCAGTATTTTCATCATTTTCATCATTATCACTATTTTCACTATTTTCAGCAAGTTGATGATTTTCAAGTTTCTCCTTTAATCTCAAATGTTTCCTTTTTAGATATTTTAAATCAGTTATAATAACAAAATACCAATGTAAGTCTTGCATGATTGGAATAATTACATATTCTTGATCAAACAAGTCATTGTTTGATTTAAACCAAGATTTAACATTTTGATAATAATTATCATCATCAATTGGTCTTGATAAACTTGTAAAAAAGAAAGAATTTAAAATTTCAATTTTATTAGATTTTGGAACTTTCGAATGTCTAGCAATTTCCAATGAATAACTCATAAAGAAGTCAACCAAAGTATCATTAATCCAATTACCATTATATAAACATTTAAAGTCATCATTTGTAATTGTGAAAGTTTTTTTATTATTTATTTTATACTTTAAATTTGGTTGAAAATAAATTTGTCGTTCAGGTGGTATATAGTCTGAAATTTTAGCATCTCCATTATCCATTACCATTTGTTCATTTGCCATTTCTTCTTCTAAATCTTCATTTTGATAAAATATTGTGGATCTTGTTCTATGCAATCTTTCTTTTCTATTTAAACTAGACATGTCAGGTTTCATATATGATGATTTATTTGTAAGCTTAGATACCGATTTACTCAATGATTTATTTGAAGATTTATTCATAGATCTCATTAATGAAGTAGCTGATAGGATAGAAGATTTAGAAAATGGCTTTGAAGATTCTAGATTTTTGAAAGTTTCAACAGTACTTTTCGAGTCAAATGGTAATGAATCACAATAATCAGTAGCTTCTTGAATTGAAAAAACTTTCAATCTCAAAGGTTTATCAATGTTTGATTTTTCATTTAATACTAAATTTTCTTTAAATTGATCCATATTCCAACTAAATGTTAAATTTATGCAAAGTTCGACTATTTCTTTTTGTTTATCTTGTAATTTTATTATTACTGGTTCCCTCAACACAAATAGAATCCTGGATATTGTAGCAGTTTTAGTGATTTCTGGAGATTTAACATATGTGATTCTATGATATGGTAATATGATTCTAGTTTTTGACAAAACATCGATGATTTTTAAACTTGAATTTGTAATTTGAAGATCAAGTTCTATATTTTGGAAAGTTTCTAACCTATGTTTTATTCCATCACCTGATTTAGTGATCAATTTATTTATTTTAAATATTTTATTTGGTATAGCATCTTCAGGAATTTCATCATCTATTAAACTTATTGACTCAGTAGAGCTTTTTCTTTCTTCAAAATTGATAATACGACTATCAATATCTTTATTTAATCTTTGATTATTAATCCTAGCGGAAGTTGACATCATAATTTTTGAGTCTGAAGAATAATCCTTTAACTTCGAATTGTTTGAACCCAGATCATTGGGTCGTGAATCAATGGTTAATAAAGAATTAGAAGAATGATTTATTGAATTTCCTGAAGGTAAGGTATTTATGGGGCCCGATTTTCGGTTCAAGGATGTGAATCTCTTCCGACGATCCATTTTCCAAAACAAAAAAGACTGGTGATATTAACAAAACTATACGCAGAACTGGAACTGAACACAGATCCACGATTAATTACATTACCAGATACATACTAGATGAGCTGAAATGAGCTGAAATGGACTTTTTCCCTATGGAGCGCCGATCGACGGAGAGAACCACTTTCCCGAGTTTTTTTTTGTTTTTCTCTCTTTTTGCTCTTCGACCAGTGTGAAATTTCAGTGACAAATAAATATCCAAGTGAATGAATGATGTTAGCAAAAGAAGAAGAAAAAAAGGCCAGAACTGACGTTTATACAAACTTGTAAGTTTGTATTTTTTCCTGTATATATACACATCTGTTTTAAACTTGCTTGTTTATTTACCAATTTCATTTAGTTTATATTTGGAATTCAAAATATAGAGAAACGAAAAGGAGTTGATCATAGACAATAATAATAACAATAATAATAACAATAATAATACAAACAACAACAACAATAACAAGAATAACAATAGACTTAATAAAACTACACAATAATGTACAGATTTAAAACAGTAAGAAACTCATCATTAGTGCTAAGTTCACGTACTTTCACAACATCAAGTGCAATTTATGCACCTAAATCTCCAATGCAAGTATTTGCGGAAACATTTAGAAAAGAGTGGAAGAAAAGTTCTGAATTAACAGATCAAATTAAACAACTAAAGAGTGCAACTGATGAATTAGGTGATTCAGAAGCATTCAAAAGAGCAAAGGAAGCTTATGCAACTGCACAAAAGGGTAGTGGTAAATTAAGTCAGGGTGTTCAAAAAACGGCACAAGTTGTTGGAGATGTTGCATATAAAGCATGGGAATCACCTGTTGGTCAAGTGGTTAAAAAAACTGCAGAAACAACGGCTGATGTTGTTGATAAAGTTGTTGAACCAGTTACTAAAACTAAAGCATATAAGGATGTTTCTGAAGTTTTCAGTGAAGGTTCATCATCATATGGTTTATATGAATCCAAGGAAGAAAGAGCAAAGAGAAGAGAAAAGGAATTATTAAATAAACCAAAATTAGTTAAAAAGAATGAAGAAGCTGGTAATGCATTAGTTGTAACAGATATTAAACCAACATCTAATTTCAAAGAAAATTTAAAAATCAAGCCAGATTCAACAATTGGTAAATTTCTGTTAGTTTTAAGAGAAAAATGGGATGAAGCTGAAAACCCATTATTAGTTTTGATTAGAACAATTATGAATAAAATTGGAGGTTTATTTGCAGAAACGGAAGCTGCTAGAGTTGTTAAAGAATTTAAGGAATTTGATCCAAATTTTACGTCGATTGCATTTCAAAAACAATTAAGAGAATATATTGTACCTGAAGTTGTTGAAGCTTATATTCAAGGTGATGAAAAAATTCTTAAAAATTGGTTATCAGAAGCACCATTTAATATTTATGCAGCAAAGCAAAAACAATTAAGAGATCAAGGTATTTTCAGTGATGGTAAAATTCTTGATATTAGAGGTGTTGATATTGTTAGTTATAAAATGTTAGAACCAAATAATATACCAGTTATGGTTATTGGAGCAAGAGTTCAAGAAATTAACTTATTTAGAAAATATAAAACTGGTGAATTAGTTGCTGGTTCTGATGAAGATATTTTATTATCGAGTTATGCAATGGTTGTCACAAGAGTTCCCGAAGAAATGGATAATCAAGAAACTGAAGGTTGGAAAGTTTTGGAATTTGTTAGAGGTGGTTCAAGATCATTCACTTAGATGACGTAGTATATCAATATCTTGTTATATAGTTTATCTTTTATATTTTTTATTTTAAGATTAAGATTGAAAAGAAGAAAAAAAAAGAACACTTGATTGATTTAAAATTGTGCAGCGTTTAGTAAATGATAAATTTTAAAAATTTTTCTTTCATAAATATATATAGTATATAAAACAGTATTAGATGACATCAATAACCAAACAAAGAACAATACGGAAATTTCCAAAATTAAATCCACATTCAAAACAATTGCTAATTTCAGGTTTTGACTCATATACGATTTTAGAATCCCCTGACTTCAATACATCCAATGAAGAATCTGATACAGAACAAGAAAGACCATTCAAATTAGAAGAAGTGAAGTCTTCAAGGTTAGATAGAATACGAACAGATGATGGTACATTAGATCTTGGATTACAGCGTACGGATTTTGCAAATGATTCGATCATGATAGATGATAATAAAAAAACACGTAAAATGATTAATTATGATGGTATATCAATACCAAAAGAACCAAAATCATCAAGTGATTTGAAAATTGAAACAAAATCAGATGAAATTATTGTTCCATATGAATTTGGAGATGCAGGATCGACCTGGAGACTTATAAAGTTGAATAAATTGGGTGAGAATCCAACAAAATCTTTGATTTTTGAACATTTTAAAACATTATGGGATTATGAATTGTCATGTATGGAAAGGGACGAATTAGAAAGTAGGAAATTTAAACCAAAGTGGAAATGGATTTATAAACCGAATAGCAAATTTATCAATTCGAAAAAATCACATGATATTATTAATAAACATGTTGTTAATGAGATTAAACTACAAAAGAAAGAAAAAATTCCAATTATTAGTGGAGAGAATGACGATGATGATGGTGGTGATATAGGCAGTGTTATAAATATTAGGAAATACAATAATGTTAAAATTTCCAAAACCAAGAGGTTAAGAAATGAATTAAAATTGGCGAATCTAATTAAAGCGGATAATGATAATGATGATGATTATTCACTAAATAGGGAAACTATTGAATCATTAACTAATTCATCATAATAACCCAAAACAGTGTTTGTTTATAATTTTTATTTTAATTTTTATTAGTAAAGTATAAATAAAAAGATATTTCCATTGAAGGGAAAAAAGGAGACAAGATAATTTAAATTGTGCTAACAAAATTGTGAACAACAATTAGAAGAAAGAAAAAAAATATAATATGTTGATACAAACAACTCTTTTCTTAGAGAATATATGAAAAATGTATAATATAACGCGATATTTAAATTTAGCTTTTTTTTTTGTATGTATGTATGTATGCATGTATGTATGTATGTATGTGATATGAATGTTAATGATTTATAAATATATTTCCCCATAATAATCTTATCAGTTCCTAGGAAACAGAATAAATTTATTTCTTCTTTTCAGTTGAATTTTTTGAATCAACAGCTTCAGAAGTGTTATTATTATTATCATCATCTAAACTTAATTTATCTTTAACTAAAACTTTATGACCTTCTTCTTGAACACTTTCAGATTTAATTAAATGTTCTTGTTCTTTTAAAACTTTTAATTTTTGTTCAATTGTAGCATTATCACTATCAACATGTAATTCTTGTTCATGATAAACTTCAACAGGTAAAGAAGAAATGACTGCCTTTAAAGCTTCATGAGTTGAAGAATATCTTTCAACTTCACCATAAGTATAAGCATTAACCAAAATCATTATAGTTGAAGGGATTTTTTCATGTAATCTCATATCTAACCATTCATTAAGATATTGTTTCATTTGACCAGGGGTTGCATTATACATATGAATACCACGAGAAGCACAAGCTTGTTGAAGTTCTAATAAAGATAAAGTATCAACTCCTTCTTCGTCGATTAATCTATCATCTTCTTTAATTTTCAGCATTTTATGACGGATTCTATAACGTAAGATTTGATCAGTACCATAAGGTTTTAAATTGATATATTTTGCCATTGCAATCAAGACACCTCTTTCAACATTGTCTAAAATGACATCATCTTTAAACATTTTAGCAACTCTCAGTAATTGTTGTCTTGAAATTTCACTCGAATTTGAGCTATTTAACTTAAGCACAAAATCTTTGAAATCATTAATTTGATCGTTTGTCAAAGTTGAAGGTAAATCAATCATTCTTTTGGAGTTGGATAAAACTTGAGCAACTTTATATCTTGTGTTTCTTAATAAAGCCATTTTTTTTTCTTTATCAACTTCAGATTCATAAGTTGAAGGTAATAAGTTAGGGAAGACTTTGATTGCAACAGGTAATAATAATTCAGCAAACGGGATAATAACAAACATTGCAAATGGGAACAATCTCAAAACATCAGCAGTTGTTCTTTGTAATTGTCTGTATTCTCTTCTAGTTAATTCGTAACCACCAGCCAATTTAACTAGTAATCTTGAAGAGATTTTGATTTCCAAACCTAATAATTTTGTACCAGACCAATAATGGTGAGCCTCATGTTTGACTTTTTCCCACATAGTTGGCTTTTTTGGTTTTGAGATGCTTGGAACTGCAGATGAAGTTTTAGTCTTATTGTTATTATCTGTTGAATTGAATCTGATTGACGAGATTACAGGGTTCAATAACAGAGATTGTCTTTTGTTAATCAAAAGAGTGGGACGTAGAGAAAATGCAGAACACTTTACTGCATGTGCAGTAAGATTCAGAACCTTGGAGTATCTCATCATGGTGAAAAAAAAAAATGCAGAGAATAGTTTGAAGGATGAGTGTCAAGCAAAGAACCAGTTAATTACTTAAATGATTGATTGATTGAATGGAGAGAGAAAGGGGAAAGAAAGAAGAAGAAGGAGGGGGAGAAAAGAGGAAGAAAGGAACGAAGAGAAAGAGAAAAAGAAAGGCAAAACGTCGAAAAGTCTCAAAGGTGTCTGGCTTTTTTGACATCAGTGTACGTCTACCAGAATGTGTACACGGGTCTCAAACTGAAACTTCACCAACCTCGAAAACGGCAGCAATCCGTGAGCCAGTTCTGTCGCAGGCGTCGGCCCAATGCTGTCGCGACGCGAAAAACAAAACACCCTCAAGAATTGCCTCGGAACCAGCCGTCACCGGAAGAGATGGCGAGACAATTGCCGGTGCGGTGTCACGTGCACACAAGATGGCTGGGCCAAATCCGAACTCGGCACTCGGAGATCGGAGGGCGCGGGTGATGCAAGAAGTGCGACAATATCTGCTGTTGCAAAAAGGGAATGCGACAAAGGCTATTGTTGCACCATTATTTTTTTTCAGCGACGCGTCGGTGGCGTTTTTTTTGTTTTTTTTACAATTTCGCATTTGCGCATTTTCAATCCCTCGAGGACAAAACAACAAAGCAACAAACACAAAAATTTCAGACGTGAAGGTGGAATTTTGAAATTTGAAAAAAAAATAATTTCATCAAAAAAAAAAATCAAAAACTGTAACCTATACAAGGGCAATCACCAATCCTTCCTCATCCATCCAACACAACCTTCAATGTCCAAGAGAGATAGACCTGACTCGTTACCCCTCGAGGAGAATCACTCGGATTCTATTGGTTCTTCCGCTAAAGATGTGAAAAGTTCTTCTAAAAAGCAAAAAATCAATAAACTATCTTCTCAAGATATCCAGATTGCAAGAGAAACTGCTGAATTGTTCAAATCCAACATTTTCAAACTGCAAATCGACGAATTGATCAAAGAACTTAAGTTAAAAGAATCCAACTGTTTATTGATTGAAAAGGTTTTACATAAACTAAATAGTATAATTCAGCAAATTCCCGATTCTGAAAAACTATCGTTAGATGAATCTCTAGATTATTTTAAATCTTCCAACATTTCAATACCGTTCCCCGATCCAAAGCCAAATTCTCTTAATTACAATTTACAATACACTTATCCCGATGATGTTTCATTGATTGGTTCGTTTGGTTTGAAAACTGCCATTCAATCTAAAAATGGCCTATCAATCGATGTTTGTTTAACAATGCAAAAACATTTAATTCAACCAAAAGATTATCTAAATTATAGAATTTTATACAAACAGGCTTTCTATTTAGCTTATTTAACCCATCATTTACAAATTTTAGCTCCAAAGAATAATTTACCAATCAATTTGAAATTTGACTATCACAATGGTAATAAGTTATGTCCTTCTTTATTAATTACTTCAGATCCAAGTTCAACTTCAAACTCGTCTTCAAATCCTTTATTATTTGATAAAACTAATTTCCAAATTAGAATATTGATTGGTTTACCATTTGGTATATTTGAAAGTAAAAAATTATTACCTGATAAGAATTGTATTAGAATCCAAAATTCAATGATAAAATCAAATGATGATTTACCTCCAACTCCCCTATACAATGCTTCAATTTTATCTTCTACAACTTATTCATATTATTTGAAATATTTATATACGACTAAAAAATCATCTGATGCCTTTAAAGATGCATCAAATTTAGGTAGATTATGGTTATCCCAAAGAGGTTTTAATTCAAATATAAATAATGGTGGTTTTGGCCATTTTGAATTTAATATTTTAATGTCTGTTTTATTACAAGGAGGTGGTAATTCGGGTAATAAAATCTTATTAAATGGTTATTCTTCTTATCAATTATTTAAAGGTACCATCAAATATTTAGCAACTCAAGATTTATGTGATGATGGTTATTTATCATTTACTTCTTTGATTGATGAGAATAAAACTTACTATAAAAAAATCGGATTTAACACTCCAACTATTTTCGATAAAAATACCAAAATTAATTTATTATGGAAAATGAATAAATCGTCCTATTCAATTTTGAAAAAATTTGCAACTGAAACCTTAGCTTTATTAAATGATAATATTCATGATAGATTTAATCAAATATTTTTAACTACTAATACAAATAATAATTTAAAATATGATTCCGTTGTTTCAATACCTTTCTCAAAATTAATCGAGTTTAATGAAGATAAATTCGGTTCATTAGAAAAAATCTCATTTATAACTTTGGAAAATTATTTATGTAATAAAATTTACAAAATTTTATTTGAAGCTTTAGATGATAGAATTTTTCAAATTGATGTACGTTTGTCAGAAAATAGTAAACCTTGGTCAATTAATAAACGGAAACCTTCAAATAATAGTAATAAAAACTCTTTATATTTACTAATTGGTTTATATTTAAATCCAAGTGAATCTGATAAAAGAGTTACAAAGGGTCCATTACATACAGATAAGGAATTGGGTGAAAAATTTGTTTCATTTTGGGGTGAGAAAGCTCAAGTTAGAAGATATAAAGATAATACAATTCAATGGAGTTGTCTTTGGGATATTTCTCCAACTGATTCAGTTGTTTTAACAATTGTAAAATATATTCTTGATAGACATTTATCAAATTCCTCAAATGATTCCCATAAGCTATCAAATGATTTGATTGTAAATTCTTCAAAATTTACTTCTTTGTTACCAAAACCTTTAATTCAACATTCTTCAAATTCTCAACCTTTAATTTTACCACAACATTTCATTCAATTAAAATCCTCATTTGATAAAATTGTTAAAGAGTTATTAAATTTAAATAATATTAATAATTTAACAGATTCAAACTTACCCTTAAAGATTAAAAATATTTTACCAATTTCTCCATCCTTAAGAAATACTTCAATTATTTTACCTGTGCCATTTGCAACTAGTAATCCTAATTTTTACAATGAATGTATAATTCAATTTGAATCTTCAAATCGTTGGCCTGATGAAATCAATTCTTTAGAAGATACAAAAACTGCATTTTTACTAAAAATTTCAAACGAATTATTAAAAAATTCTTCAATTATTCACTCAACTGAATTAATTAAAGATATAGAATCAGTTCCTTATAATTCAAATATTTCAATTTTAAGAATTTTAACAAATGAAGGTTTTGGTTTCCAGTTTAGAATTTTAACTGAAAATGATGAATATTTATATTTAAAGGCAATTGAAAATGCGTCAAATTCTAAAAACGGTCCATCACAAGTTTCATCTATTGAAATTTCTTACATTCGTTTTATGCAAAAATATATTAATTCAATCAAACACCATCGTAGTATTTCAATTTTAGTTACACATTTCCCATATTATTCAGCTACTGTTCGATTATTTAAATTATGGTTAGATTCTCAAATGATTCTAAATCATATACCTGAAGAAGTCGTCGAATTAATTGTTTTACAATCATTTATTGATCCTGCACCTTATGGAATTCCTGCATCTGTAATGGCTGGATTTTTAAGAGTTTTAAAATTTTTATCAACTTGGAACTGGATTGAAGATCCTTTAATTTTAGATTTATCAAGAGAATTCAATTCTAATTTCAGAGATTCAAAGGAAAGTTATGTTGATCAAATTAGCGATAAAATAGATTTAATAACTTATCAAAGTATTAATAACTCTTTTAAAAAATTAAGAGAAAAGGATCCAAAAGGTATGAAAGTTCCTTATTTTATTGGTACAAAGGAAGATATTTCCGGTAAAATTTGGACTCAAGGTATTTCATTAGTTATTGCTTCAAGACTAACATCATTATCAAGAGTTGCACTGGATTTATTATGTAGAAATGAAACTATTGAAATCAATGATAAATTATTAAAATTAATTTTTACACCTGCATTAAATGATTATGACATTGTAATTAAATTAGATTCTTCCAAATTAAATACTAAAAAATTAAGAAAACTTTCAGGTGTTATACCATCAAACTATAAATTTAAGAATTTAGTTGACCAACTTTCAACTTTTGAAGATATTCATTCATCACCAGATCCAATTTTAAATTATTATAAAGATTTAATTTCAAGATTTGGGGAAGTAATTGTTTGGAGTGTACGTAAATTTGGTGGTTTACAAGATTCAAATGAAAGAGTTATAACTGGTTTAATCATACCTGGTAATCAATCAAGAAAATTCAGAGTTGGTATTGGTTATCCAATTAAACCAATTGGAGAAAAAGATTTGGTTAGTTTAGATGTTAAAGATGTTTTAAAAAATTGTGCTTTATTAGGTGACGATTTAGTTAAATTTATTGATTCAAAAAAATAATAAATGAATAAATGAATAATAAATCACTAAATAAACCACTAAATAAATAAACCATCAACTATATATTTATCTTCTTGTGTAATATTATAAAAGACTTTATAAAGTTAAATTTCTATTTAGTAATAATAATTTCCTTAAAAACACATTTCCTTCCTCGCATTTCCTTAAATTTTAACCCCAACAAACATGAAGCTTTAACCACTCTAAACATAAATTGACTATATTAACAAATACTTCAACATTATATGCCTGACATGATTGTACAATCAGGAATGCAAGAACTATTAAAATACAATGACAAGATTCTATATAACCAACAAATCAAATCCTTATCCAAAGTTTTCAATAGTGACCTTTCAATTACGTTATACGTTTTATATTATATTTTATTCGTTTATGATGAATCAATAATATGTTTATTATTTCGATATTTTATGCATTTTTTCATATCTACAATGATCGAAGATTTGAATCATAATGAAGAATTGATGCCTGGTGTTACTAGAGGTAATGCATTGAATCAATTATCTAGCCCAAACATACTAAATTCACAAAATACTAATAACAATGAAATCGTGGATTCTCCAATCGATGAAATCGGAACGTTATTTGATGATTGGTCTGATGATAAGAAAAAACTTTTAGTTTCTAAACTAATATTGTTTTTTTTAATTGGTTGGACTTTAATGTTTTTTTATCAAATATTCTTTTGTTTAGGTGGTAGTTTTACTGAATTATGTTATGGAACTTTTGGATCATTAAATTCAATAATCAGAGAAAGCTCATATAGTGATGTACTTTTGAAAGATTCCAAATTTTGGAACGTTCAAAATACATTCACCAATGGGAGTTTATTAATAAATTTAATTGGTGAAATGAAATTTAGATCAAAGTTTTTCAAATTTTCGTCTATATTAATACTTGATTTTGTTGTTATTTCATTACAATTGATTTCATTATCCTTGAATTATGGAATTGGATTGGGATTAATTAACAGATTTAATGTTGAAGATGATGAAATAGAAGATAATAGAAAATTCGATGGACTACAGGGAAGAACATTAATTTTTAAATTGAATCCAATTCAAACCGTTGCTACATTATGTAAAAAATCAAGAAATGTTACCAATTAAGTATGTATAATAATATTAGGATAGTTTTTTTAATTTTTTTTTTCTATTATTTTTTATATTTTTTACTTTTTTCAGTTTTTTCATTTATTAAATTGGTTTCTAGCTACTTACATATTTATAAAGTGATCATGTAAATGGGAATTATTGCTCAATTTAAGTTAGCAATAGGACAGTTTCTTAAAAATTCAGCTTTATTTTTAAGAATTCTGACAGATTTAAAGAAAATTTCTTCAGCTGGCATTGCACCTGTACTTTCAACATTGAAAATAAAATGATCTCTTCTTCTACCAAGTTTAACTTTACCATTGAATTTTTCATGTCTTAAAACTTCTCTTGAAACAGTATCTTTTCTTGCATCTTTAACATATGCTTCACCTTTATCATTTATACCAATAACACCAGATGGGAAACATTTTTGAAATTCCAAAGCGTCTTTACCAGCAATAGGTTGTTTGATATCGATAACAGGTAATAATCTATATGAAGCTGTGGAAACTGGTGAAAATTTTGCATGGTCTGCACCTATACCTAAAATACAATGAACTCTAAGTGAAATTTCTTGACCTGGTCTTAATTTTGCTAATAAAATATTTGGATCACATGGCACAACTGGATTATTGGAAAACATTTCAACTTGACGACCTTGTGGTTCAAATTTTAAATGTTTAGCATAAACTTTATGATTTCTGTAAAGATTATCAGCATCGTTTGAATCTGCTGAAGCATTAGGATTTTTAGAACAGACAATATCTAATGATAAAACTATGGTATTATCATCAGTAAATTTATTTTTTTCATCCGCCTCTTTATTAATCCATGTTAATTGATCTGGATCGACCTTTAATGGGATCAAACCAATTCTATGAGCTAGTACTTCATCTTGGATAACAGATGTATTATTGAAAACATAAACATATTCAGCAGCAACAGATGGAACTTCAGCAATCATAATTCTACGGAATGCATTGGCAATAGAAGTATCTAAACCAATAAGATCGAAATTTGCAGTTCTTTCAGAAATATAAGAAATATCCAATGTAAAACTTTTCTTGAATTCTTCTAAATTCCATTCTGTACCTGTGGAATTCACAGAATAACCTGGGAAATCGGTGGTAGTTGTATTTGTGACTCTATCATGTTCTATTCCTACAATGTTGGACATAATTGGGATTGGTATCTGGATATAAAAAGTTGAGAATAAATCTAGATTAGTTTAAAATCAAGTAATTATTTGATTAAATTAAATTTTTCTAAATTTCATGTTGAAAAGAAAAAAAAAGGTGAAAAATATGCGGTGCACAGGTGTAAAACCTTTAATTGTTGCTGCAATGGCACAAACATCTTTTATTGTCCAATTGTTAATTTACTAAACACCAATTCTACGAATGTCTATACTTGGAATCAGCTAATTGACCACTATAATGTCTGAAGAAACAGAAAAACCACAAATATTACCTCATACATCTTTACAATCGCTTATTCCGCTTTCAATTACACCCTCAATTGAGAACAATACACCTTCAACATCATCATCTGACATAACAGTTGCAAAAAATGCAAAGCCACCTCCAATTCCATCAAGAATACCCAGTATTGTAGCTAACAGAATATCAAGTAACCAAACCAGAACCTCCAGGACTGCCTCTTTAATTATACCCGTTGTTACTTCTGAAAATGCCGAAATCAATGATAACGATAATGATATAGTTGACATGGATACAAATATGGCGTCTCCAAAATTACCAGAAAGACCTCCAAAGACACCCGAAAGACCATCACATTTTGAATTTGAGCCTCAACTGTTAGATAAATATGGTTTAGATAGAGGTGAACTCAGTCAATTTTCCCCAACTTCCTTGAAGAGTTCCAGAACAAGAAATAGTATGATTATAGATAATGAAGATATTGAAGAAACATTAACTGATAAAAATGATAAGTTTTTGATTGAAACTCGTGGTCATCAAGTTGACTACGTTATTGATTTGCTAACAAAATCACAATTAACCGTTGCAAACAATGTCTATTTTGAAAAACTTCACTCTTCAAATTCGTATATTGAAGTTTTAAGTGAACTTAGATCTGGTAGTTTTGAAACAGCAAATATACCTGTTTTATACACGTTACTTTTAAATTCTTTAAAAATAAAAGAAGATTCATTTAATAAGAATATTAAATTAGATGCTGAAACATTGAAACAATTTGATGAATTAATAGAAGGATTATCATTTTTATTAAAATCAAGCTCCGAACAAAAAGAACAATTCAAAAATGATATAATACGGATCTATTCATTATTCAAGATAACAAATAAAATACAGCTAGATGAAAAAGAAGAAAATATTGATAATGGTAATATAAAACCAAATCCATTAGTTGCGGCATTTGTTTATAGATGTGCATCAAAAAGTATATTGCCACAAGCATTAGTAATTTCCTTAATGATAAATGAATTCATTATGAATGAGCAAAATGAAAATTCGAAAGAGTTTCAATTCTTATTACTAAGATCATTTGAATCAATTGATTCATTGAAATTCTTATCACATGCAAGTAATGCCAATCCATTAGCATATTTAAAATCATTAATAAATTCATCATCATTTTGGTCTGATTTGATTTATCAATTATTTCAAAAAGATATTGCGTCAAAAAATCATATTTTAGGTTTAACCAACGTATTCAATAATTTAGTCATTCGAGGCATAAATTCGTTAGTTGAAGTAATTATAAATTTGAGACATGAACTAGAAATATTTGATTTTAAAAAGGAAGATGATCAAGATAAACCGTTTGAGTATGTTAATGCAAATCTAGTTAAATTTCATAGAGAATTTTTAATGATTAATGAATCACCAGATTCTTATATGAAGAATTCAACATTAGAAAAATTGACAAATCGTAATCATGATTTAAACTTATCATTGAAGGAAAAAAATGACGCTTATAATGAATTATTGAATAACTATAAACAATTAAATGAGGAGAAAATAGCAGTTTCTAGTTCAATTACTAAATTTCAAGAAGAAAATGATGGATTACAGGCAACCAAACGTTCGTTATCAGCACAAGTTGATTTATCATTAGGACAATTTGAAGTTATCAAACAAACTTTGGAAAAGAATAAACGTGTGCAAGAATTAAATGATAGTATGAATAAAGAAATTGAACGTTTAACGAAGGAAAATGGAAAACTACGTAAATAATGGTTGTGAATGTGTTTAAGAATAATGTGTAATTGAATCAAATATACCAAAAAAGTTTCATTTTGATAACAACTTATATTCTCCATTTGAATTATTTGGTTGTTTAGTAAATATATCAAGGTATTTCTGCCCTAAAATTTACATTAATCTGGCATAATACAGATCCCTCTCTTTTTTCTTTGTAACCAAATACATAATTAGTGCCTGCAAATCCAACAAAAGTAATTTGATGTAAGATATCAACTAAATCATGAGGCCACAATCCGATAATGTCAATTTACACCTTATTGTAGTGTAATTGTCGAGATTGTTTCCCATACTGAAATTTTTCATAAAGTAAAAAAATGGAATATTTATCCACCTACACTGTCTTAATCGTATTAGTTGGATTCATTTCCTTTTAGTAGTAGTATTTCTTTCTACAAAGAGCTACATTCACGCCTTCCCACGAAAGATTGTGAGGAAAAATGAAAAATGGAAAATGTGTACTTTAGTGTGTTTTTCAATAGAAACTGCCACGTTTTTTGTGTATGTACAAACAACTGTTTCTTTCAAGAGTTTAAAATATCCACACAATGTTAGGTAAAATATTGGTGATACTTACTACTTTCTTATATGCATGTCAAGCAATTGGTATTGGTAAAGGATTGGTTATAATTGATGATCAAAATTATGGATTATTTCAAAAGGACATACCATTAAATTTGACGGATACAAAATTATCAATTGGATTTACACTAATAAATGATAAAAATGACCCCCAATCATATGTTAAACCAAAACAGGTTAGTATTTTATTAAAAAATAATGATTTAAAATCTAGTTTATACTATTATCCAAAGTTAATTGAAAATAAAGTTTATGAAGCTAATATTCTAATTAAAGATATTTCTAAATTTATGTTATCACAAGACGAAATTAATATTGAAATTATAACCGGTGATGATGAAGATACAACATTCAATTCAGTATTCAAAACTGGTAAGTTAATTCCATCCGAAAAATTAAAAATTGATAAGTCAATTGAAAAACCAATTAGATTTAGTAAATTGAATGAAATTCATCACATTTTCAAACAACCACCTAAGAACTTACCATCTTTAATTTCAACACAATTTGTATTTGCAATAATTATTTTATTCGTTGTGCTTTTGCTTTCATGGAATTATTTTGAAGCTGCAAATATTAATAATATTAGTAGATTTAGTTCATTATCATTATTTTTCATTATTTCAATTTTCATATTTGAATATTTATTCTTTGATTATTATTTGGGCTCTTCGATTTTCACATCATTATACAAATTTTCAATTACTGGTATTTTTTCAATTTATTTTGGTTCAAAATTATTAAAGGATATGTATAAATTAAGAACTAAGAATCTTTGTTAAATACTATGGACTCTATAAACATATAAGTATTGTGTAATTTAAAAAAAACTAAAAATCAAGCCAATTCATAACTCCATAACCTTCCTCTTCATCATAATTATTATCATAATTATTTATATTTCACTAAATGTACTTCCTAAGAATCTATAATAATTACTTTTCCAACTTAAAAAATTTGGTAAATACATACCAATGATAATTTTCCCGCCAATTAATCCCATTGGCATCACACTATAAGTTCTTGAATCGACAGAATCACTTAAATTATCTCCTGTTACCCAAATGTGACCTTCAGGTACTATTATAAACATATCATATGGATCTTTTTTATTAGTAGTATTATTAAAAAGTGGTTTGTTTATTTTAATTTCTTTCAACGCCGTATCAAATTTATCATCAGTATCCGTTGTTATTGCTGATGGTGATGATGATGATTTTAGCGTCGTTAGATCATATTTTTCATGTAATTCATTAATATGATTCATACTTGGATCCAATAAAATTACATCACCTGGCATACCAGTAATTCTTTTACACACCCAATGATCGGGTTGTGTTGGCTTTCTAGCAACTATCAAATCACCCATTTGAATAGAATTCCCATTTTTATAACTTTTATCGATTATCACAAAATCTCCATTTGTTTGTAATGTTGGTAACATACTTGATCCTTCGGTTTGTGAGATTTCATACATTGATGATGTAAATAAATGTAATCCTGCAATCGACCGAACTGATAACGAAAGAATTCGCTGTAAATCTTTTAATATCATAATATTTTTTTAAAGCAGTACTGGTTTTTCTGACTTGCTTTCTATTAAAGAAATAAAGGTATTGAAAATCTGAACAATTGAATGAATAAAAGTTGCATGCAAGACGGAATTATACTTAAAATTTACAGATTTATCTTGACTTTTTGATACCGCGAGAAACATCTTCTCATGCAATTCTGTACTAATTCTATCTAAAGATTAAAGAGTCAAATCAAAACATTTCAAAGTCGTTAACATTAAAAGGATAAATTATAAAAATAAGTTAATAAAAAAAATAATTACAATAATAAATATATATATATATATATAGCAAAAAAAACAATCAGTCAATTGCCTGCTTTCATTCCTCCTATAAGTTTAATCTATTTAAAATTTCACTAGCTAATGATTTATATAACCAGGTATTACCACTAACTTTCTTGAACTGAATACCATATAAACCGACCAATGGAACTTTAACAATATGAATCTCAAACTTAAGTGGTGTTTTAGAAATTTTCTTTTTATCACTTTCATAACCTGAATTTGCTCCTGCTCCAATAGTTGGTGATTTATTACCATAATTTTGTTGTTCCAATCTACTTGAAACCAACATGTCACTTGCACCATTTGTTTCATCTAATGTTAAAGATTCTGAACTTTCATCTGTACTACGACGTGAAAAATTTGCAGGTGCAGGAGTTGTTGGTATATTGATTTCATTATGGTTATTATTACTATTACTAGATGTAGAAAGTGAAATTTTTTCACCTTTTCTTGATCCAAGTATACCATTACCCAATGAGAATTTTCTTCTATGACCATTAGGATTTGAGATTTTTGATGGTGTTGAATTGATTGTTGGATTATAATTAACTGAACCTTTATCAGAATTATTATCATCATTTTGTAATGAATTTTTGGATTTTGTAATTGATGAATTCTCACTTAATGTTGGGGTTTTGATGTCTTCATTATTAGCATAATCATTATGTATGTTGTTGTTATGAGTACTATTATTCTTAGAATCAAATACTTCATCAATTGCATTAGAATTAAAAGTTGATTTTGTTGGTGATTTACTTGGACTTGAAATTGAGCTAGTTCTTGTTCTAATCGATGATGCTTGTTTTTTTGGTGTATCAATAATAGAAGGATAATGAATACAAATAAAACCACCATTAACTTCGACAAACTCAACTCCTAATTGTGGTAAAATTGTTATAATATCATATCTGATAATTGGTAAAGGTTTAGTTGAAGTTGTTTGAACTGAGAAAAACCCTTTCAAAAATAAAGTTTTAGGAAATTCAATTGATGGCATTGAATTTTTAGGTGCTCTTTCAAATTGTTGAATGATTTCTTTATCGGTTAATTTCTTCTTTGGTTTATCATAATCACTTGAATATTGTAAATTATCAATTTCTTCATCGAAAAATCCATCATAGTCATTATTTTTAGAATTATTGAAATTTGGTAATGGTGGAGCATTTGAATCAACTTGATAAGCACCAGATTTCGTAATATTAAGAGAATATTTTCTTGTATGACCAACAGAATTTGCCCTTGCAGATGGATGGAACTTACGTATACTTTGGGATTGAGATTGAGATTGAGATTGTTGTTGAGAAGAATCAGGGTTGAAAATAGATGCAGTGTATGCAGAAGTTGCACGCTGATGGTGTGGTAAATTTCTTCTAACTGAATTTGAAGCAGAATAATTTGGTTGGAGTTGCTGTTGTTGTTGTTGTTGTTTTTCTTTTGAAGTAACTTTAACACTACCAATTCTTTTAATTTCATCATCTTTTGAATTTGATCTTTTAGTAGTACTTAACTTTCTTAATAAGGAATTAACACCATTATCATCCATTGGTGATGGTGATTGTTGTTGAGGTGGAGGTGAAAGTTGATGCTTGGCTGTATCAATACTTGGATGTTGTTGATGTTGCTTATTATTATTAAATGAGTGAGAAGAAAATTCGGTATGAGGAGATGTATGAGCAGCTTGTGGGAAAGGTAAACTATATGCATTATTTGGAACTTTTACAATTAATTCAGGTTTTGTATTAGTAGATGATGATGTTGGTAATATAACTTGAGGTTGTTGAGAATATTTTTTATGTTGGTATTCATGAGGTACAGGTTGAGTTACAATTCTATTATGAGGTTCATGAACCATATTCGTATTTGGAGAATTAACATTGAAAATTGGATTTTGTTGGATTTGTGGGGATTGAATACTATTAATATTAGTATTAGATGATGAAGAATTCAAAGAAGTATTATTATTATTCGATAACTTTGATTTTTTCCTTTCTAACATTTCATTAACTAAATAATAAATTGAAATTAAAGGATGGAAACTTTTAGTTGGATCTAATAAATTTGAATCAAATTTTTCATTTGAGTTTTTCAAAATCCAATTATTAACACATTTATTATAATAATTTGAAGATAAAACATTATTTAATTCATACAAAACTTCATCTTCACTTGAACCTAAATTTAAATTAACAATTTCATTTATAACATTTGAATCTAAAGGTAACTGTAATGGGAATCTATTTGGAATATAATTTGAAACAGTTGTACCATAACCTTTATTCATCCATTTGTGATTTATAATTTCATCAATTTTAGCTCTTTTATTAACATCAACAACTAACATTTTTTTTAGTAAATCAACACATTCAAATGATAAATGATCAGGATAATCAATATAACCCTTTTTAATTTTTTCATGTAAATTACTTACACTTTTATCATCAAATGGTACTCTACCACAAACTAAAACAAATAAAACAACACCAAATGACCAAATATCAACTTCAGGACCTTTATAAGGTTTAGCTGATAATAATTCAGGAGCTGCAAAATATAAAGAACCACAATAAGTTTTTAATAAATGATCATTTGTAAATAAATTAGATAAACCAAAATCAATAATTTTAATTTCACCTTGATTATTGATCATTATATTTTCAATTTTTAAATCTCTATGAACGATATTATTGTAATGGCAATATTCTAATGCTGAACCAATACCCCTACAAAATTTTCTTGCTTGAGATTCTTTTAAAGAACCATGAGCAACAATATAATCTAGCATTTGACCACCAGAAACATATTCAAATAACATATAATAATGATTTGACATTGAATATAATTCATATAATCTACAAATATAAGGATGATATAATATTTTACCTAAAGCAGCTTCTCTAATTGTTCTTTTATCTCTTGCAACTTCTTTATCAAATTCTTTTTTCCTTTGATTAAGTTCATTTAAATCATTAGTTGGAGGATCATTTGAATGTTGTCTTTGCCAAACTTTTGCAGCTCTTGTAACTACTTTAATTGCACAAATTTCATTAGTTATTCTATGTTTTGCTAATTTGACTTTACCCATTGAACCTGCACCAATTGTTTTAGTAAATTCCCAATCACCAATTGCCTTTCTATGAAATTGTTGTTGTGGTTGTTGTTGATCGTGTTGTTGTTGTTGGTGTTGTTGTTGTTGGTGTTGTTGTTGTTGGTGTTGTTGTTGTTGTTGTGGAAGGGTTGAATTTATTCGATTTGGTGTTGAGAATTGATTACTATTATTAGTTGAGTTAGAAGTTTTCCTTGGAGTTGAAGGAATATTATTAGAATTATTAGTGTTATTGTTAAACTCAACAGGCGGTAATAAGTTCTTGTTATTATTTTCAGAAGGTTGTCGTTGATGAACGCTGGGTAATCTTTTTGAAGGGGTTCTTTGATGAGTCATATAATCAGGATTAATTGTGTATTCATCATTCAGATTATTAATAGTGGAAGAATTTGAAGAATTTCTTAACATTCTTGGAGTTGCAGGAACGGCATTTGGAGGTATATTTCTTAATTTTGGTATATTCAATTGATTAATACTAGGTGGATTATTCTGAGAATTATACGACTGCTGAGAATATTGCTGATCACCTAAATGGTCATTATTAAATGACGACATTATATATTTAGTTATTTATTTATAATAGTAGACGAAAGTTGAGGGGAAGTGTAAGGGGATAGAATGAGACAGAGCTGCCGACTGGTTTGATTACTAAGGAAAACAATAAGCTTAAAGTTGTGGTATGGGATAAAATGCAATGGATTGGATATATGATCGACGATAGTGGTGAAAAGGAATGCTTGATAGTAAAGATAAACGTGTAAATTAGATGGTGAACAGGCAACAGAGCATCAATCGTAATAATAGCCAAAATCGAGAAACGCAGATGTAATTGTAATTTCATGAATGGGAAGTATTGTAATGAAAAAAAGAGGCAAATTTTGATCTGACAAAAACCGCGAAATGCACAAATGCGAAAATAAAAAAATGAAGAAATGGAAAATATAAATAAATAAATAAATAAATAAAATATACCCACCCACCCGTACACCGCCTCCCCAAAACGATGAGCCGCCTTCTTTTTTTTCTCGCCTCCCAAACTCTCACAGATTCCCAATTTCTGTTGGCACTTTTTCCCTTACACCTTTCGGGCCAACCCGCAAGTCTCGGAACAACTGCCTTATCATTAAACAACTAGGACTAAGGGAACTCTGGGCCAACGGAGTATTTGGCTTTCTACAATTTCCCACTGAGACTACATGAATTGGTTTGTTTCCCCCAATCCCCTTCGCCCCGTATTATCACAGGTTACGGGTTCATCCATCGCCTAATCACTTGTACTTACACACTGCTGAACTGCTACAATTGCTAATAACCAAGTGTTCGTTGCTTATTGTTACTTTCCCCAACAATCAGCACATGCGCCACCCGCGATGCCCGCTATTGCTCAATCCGGAAGGTCAATGCTGCTAGGTGGCGCATGCGGAGTGTTTGCCTCCTTTTCCGGCGGTGCGAAATGCGAGATTGAAATCAAATGAGCTTTTTTCCAAACGTTTCCAGCTTTTTTCATCAAAACAGTCCATCAACCACCCTTTTTGTGATCAATTGTAATACATTAAGAAGACTGTTTTAGATAATTCTCTTTCTTCCTTGTTTTTTTCTTTCTTAATTTCCTTTTAATTTCTTTTCAGTTACTAATTCAACAAAATAATATATAATGACTACCACTCATTCAGTCGTTCATGAAGCAAATGGTGTTGTTGCAAGACCAACTCCACAACCTTTCTTTGAAAAGCAACCAACTAAATCTTTATCAACAAAGGATGAATATCACCAAATGTACAATCAATCAATTAATGATCCTGAAGGTTTTTTCGGCCCAATGGCTAAAAAATTCCTTTCTTGGGATAAAGATTTCACTAAAGTTAAATCTGGTTCTTTAGAATTCGGTGATTCCGCTTGGTTTTTAGGTGGTAAATTAAATGCTTGTTATAATTGTGTTGATAGACATGCTTTTGACAATCCAAATAAAACTGCAATTATCTTTGAAGCTGATAACGAAAATGAATCAAAATCAATTACTTTTGGTGAACTATTAAGAGAAGTTTCTCAAGTTGCAGGTGTTCTTAAATCTTGGGGTATTCAAAAGGGTGATACTGTTGCAATTTATTTACCAATGACACCTGAAGCTATTATTGCTATGTTAGCATGTGCAAGATTAGGTGCTATCCATTCTGTTATCTTTGCAGGTTTTTCTGCTGGTTCAATTAAAGAAAGAGTTACTGACGCTAATTCAAAAGTTTTAATTACAACTGATGAAGGTAAAAGAGGTGGTAAAGTTATCAAAAATAAAACAATTGTTGATGAAGCTTTAAAAGATTGTCCTTCAATTGAAAAAGTTTTAGTCTATAAAAGAACTGGTAATGCAGAAATTCCAATGGTTGAAAATAGAGATTATTATTGGCAAGATATTGCACCTGATTTCCCAAGTTATTTACCTCCTGTTTCTGTTGATTCTGAAGATCCTTTATTTATGTTATATACTTCTGGTTCAACTGGTGCTCCAAAGGGTGTTGTTCATTCAACTGGTGGTTATTTATTAGGTGCTGCAATGACAACAAGATATGTTTTTGATTTACAAGAACAAGATGTTTTATTTACTGCTGGTGATGTTGGTTGGATTACTGGTCATTCTTATGCTTTATATGGTCCTTTAACTTTAGGTACTACCACCATTATTTTTGAAGGTACTCCAGCTTATCCAAACTTTGGTAGATTTTGGAGAATTATTGAAAAAAATAAAGCAACACATTTTTATGTTGCCCCAACTGCTTTAAGAATGTTAAAAAAATCTGGTGAAGATGAAATTTCTAAATATGATTTATCTTCTTTAAGAACTTTAGGTTCCGTTGGTGAACCAATAGCAAGTGAAATTTGGCAATGGTATGATGAAAAAATTGGTCACGGTTGTTGTCATATTTCTGATACTTATTGGCAAACTGAATCTGGTTCTCATTTAATTGCTCCTTTAGCAGGTGCAGTTCCAACTAAACCAGGTGCTGCAACTTTACCTTTCTTTGGTATTGATGCTGTGATTATTGATCCAACAACTGGTAAAGTTTTAGAAGGCAATGATGTTGAAGGTGTTTTAGCTATTAAAAGTTCATGGCCATCCATGGCAAGAACTGTTTATAAAAATCATAGAAGATATTTAGAAACTTATTTAAAACCTTATCCAGGTTATTATTTTACAGGTGATGGTGCAGGTAGAGATCATGATGGTTATTATTGGATTAGAGGTAGAGTTGATGATGTTGTCAATGTTTCAGGTCATAGATTATCAACTGCTGAAATTGAAGCTGTTTTATTAGAAGATTCTGCAAGAGTTAGTGAATCTGCTGTTGTTGGTATTAATGATGATATTACTGGTCAAGCAGTTATTGCTTTCGTTCAATTAAAGGATGCTTCATTAATTGATGATGATGATAAATTACTCAAATTAAGACAAGATTTAAGATTAAGCATTAGAGCAACTATTGGTCCATTTGCTGCACCAAAGACTATTATTATCGTTGATGAATTACCAAAAACAAGAAGTGGTAAAATTGTTAGAAGAGTTTTAAGAAAAATTGTTAGTGGTGAAGCAAAAGCTTTAGGTGATCAAAGTACTCTATCAAATCCTGAATGTATTGATTCAATTGTTGTTGCTGTTGAAAAACAATTTGGTGTTAAGAATTAAATTTAGATAATTAAAACAAAACAAAAAAAAAATAAAAAAAATAACATACCTTTTTGAAAAAACAAATAAAATACAAAAAAAAACACATCTTAGATTATTTATTTATTTTTTACAGTTATTATCATATTCCTATTAAATTAATGTTTTTTTTTGTCTTATCCTATTTTGGTTTTCTTTTATTTTAATTCTTTTTCTTTCTTAATTCTTTTCCATTTTCATATTATTATTTTTATTTTATTCTGTTCTTTTATAAATAAATTATATAATTAATACAAAGTTGCTAATTTATACGTGATTATAATGATGATGGTGGTTGTATCTAGCACATATTTATAAGCATATACTTCCCTAAAGAAAATTATTTATCTTTGCATGCTATTGATGTCCCTCTTTATTCTTTGACACATAACTTGCAAGTTCGGACATTATATTTATTTATTAATTATTTATCATCGATACTATTGACATTAGTAACTTCATTATCATCACGATTATCGGGTTCGATAATTTTATTATCATTATCGATGACATTCGTATCGTTATTATTTTTATCTTTAGTTTTATTCTTCTGATCCTGCTTACTATTTTTATTTTTACCAAATGGATTTATAGAAACATTATAACCTTGTGGTCTCCTACCATTCCTTCCCTGTCTAGATTTCATCAATTTGATCCTATAAGCATCAACTAATTTATCAATTTGATCATCTTCAAAGTCAGGGTTTTCATCCTCACATTTATCTCTAAATTTCATAACTTTTATTTCTAATTCTTTGTTTAATTCATGATTAAGTATGTTTTCATCGATTGATAAATTTGTTAATTTTTTAACTTTCTCAACAGATTCTAGTTTTGATGATTGTAATTGTCTATTATAAAAATGCTTCCCTTTGGATTCTTGGTTCTCTTTGGATCTCACATTCGTAATATTACGTTGAATGTGTCCCGATGTTCCTGATCCCTTTGTAGAAGAAAGACCAATTCCATTATATGACATTGTTGCTAGGTATAATCTTGTAAAATAATTCTTAATCAATTGCAGTACAAAATAAATTCAAAGTACTATCATTAATTCATGTGCTATGCCGCGTTTGGAAAATTTCATGAAGTTTGACCATGCATTAAGATTGTCAATAAGATATTTTCAAAAATCAAAGATTAAATATTAGTTATTATTTATTAGAATTTAAGATTTGTAACTTTTTTGAATATGTCACAACAGACAATAAGCAGGTTTTTTGGTGTAAAAAAGATACAAAATCAAATAGTTGAAAATGGCAAGAGTGAAAAAGAGAATTCAAATCAAAATAGAGTTGAAAATGAAAATGATCCTATAGAAAACGATCAAACTTTAGATTCAAAGGCAATTCTCAGTAATGATCATATGGATTGTGAAAATCATAACTCTACTGATAAATCTATTTCTGGTGTTCCGAATCAAATAGATATAAATTTTAATCATGCTAATGATGATTCTTTGAAACTATCTGCTTGTAAAGATCAACCAAAATCATCAAAATTGAAAACATTTGCTTATACTAGAAACTCAAAATCAGAACCATTCAAACCAAAGATAGAAACTGAATTTAAGAAAAGAAAATTAGAAAATGATATACCAATTGAAAGCTCTAAAAAACCAAAAAAATTAACAGAGTTTGAACAACAAATATTAGAATTTAAATTAAATCATATGGATAAGTTGTTATTTATCCAAAGTGGGTATAGATACAAACTATTTGGTGAAGATGCAATCATTGCATCTAAATTATTGAATATAAAGTTAACTGAGGGTAAAATATCCTTTAATCTAAAACATCCTGACAAAAATGATTATCTGTATTCAACTTTTGCACAATGTTCAATACCAGTTGAAAGATTAATTGTTCATATTAGAAGACTGATTGTTAAAGGTTACAAGGTTGGTGTTGTCGACCAAATTGAAACTTCTGCGATTAGATCTGAAACTAAATCGAAATCTAGAATTTTTGAACGTAAAGTAACAAACATTTATTCAGCTGGAACATTTATAGATGATACTGATTTAGAAAAAAATGTTACTGGGAAATCAATTATTTTTATTAATGAATCTGTGGAAAACCATTTGACAATTGTGTCAATTAATGTTTATTTTAATGAAATTATTTATGACCAATTCAATGATGACTTTACAAGAATTAATTTAGAATCAAGATTTCATCATTTAGAACCAATTGAAATATTAACAGTTGGTGAAATCTCAAAGTATACACAACTTTGTATTGCTAATTTTATTAAATTTAATGATAGTAATACATCCAATATAAATCATTTAAAATTAACTTCAAATTTTAAATCATATAATGATATATTGAATGATTTTAAGGAAAAAGAAAATATAAATGATGCAGTTTTTCAATTTTTATCATACACAGATGTTAATTTATTAAATCTTTTCAACCATTCATATGAATATCTGAAAGAATTTGGTTTAACTTCGATATTTGATTACTTGGAGAATCTTAAGATTTTTTCTGATATTAATAAACATATAATTTTAGATTCAAATGTTTTGAAAAGTTTAGAAATTTTTAATAATATAACAAACGATTCAAACCAAGGTTCCTTATTTTCTTTAATCGATCATACATATACAAAATTTGGTCAACGAATGTTAAGAAATTGGTTAGGTAAGCCGCTAATTGATAAATCATTAATAATTGAACGTCAAGATGCTGTTGAATCACTTATAAATAAAATGAATTCAATCCCAATAGAAAGAGTAATTAACATTTTAAAAAATTGTCCTGATCTAGAATTAATTTTATCTAGGATTATTTATGGTCGATCAAATAGAAAAGAAGTTTACTTATTTTTAAAAAAAATCAACGAAATTTTAAATGTCTTCAAAAATTTAAAAAGTGAACTAATTTCCATAGATGTTTTGAATTCTGATTTATTGTATTCTTTTTTCGGTGAATTAAAGCAAATCTCAGAAATTGATTTAGTTGATGTGGAGAATTATTTATCAATGATATATTCACCATCTGCAATGGATACAAAATCTCTGGATCACATAACTACATATTTTAATAAATCTTTTTACAATTATGAAGAAATTCAGTTTCAAAAGAATGAAATTTTTAAAGTAAATGAATTAATGGACTTAGAACTTGAAGAATTGAAAAAACTAACAAGAAATAAAGATTTACAGTTTACCAAAGTAAGTAATGAACCATTTCTTATCCAAATAAGGAAATCAAATATTAAAAACGTTCCAAATGATTGGATAAGAATAAATGCAACTTTGAATTGTGCAAGATATAGATCACCACAAACAAGTAAACTTTATAAAAAATTGCAATATCATGAAGACATTTTAAAAAATGTATGTGATGAACAATTTCAAAATTTTACAAAAAGGATAAGCACAAACCATCCAAAGATTACAAAATTAATTAGAAAAATTGCTTTATTTGATTCATTATTAGCATTATCCAATGCTTCAATAAATTATAATTTTAATAAACCGAAAATTGTAGATATACCGACTATTCAAATTAAAAATTCAAGAAATCCTATATCAGAAAAATTGTTAAAAGAAAAACCAACAAATTCAACATATTCACAGCATACATCCTCATACATTGAAAATGACTTTTCAATGCAATCATCGTCAAATGATAATTTAAGAATTGCTTTAATTACTGGTCCAAATATGGGAGGTAAATCATCATTTATGCGACAAGTGGGGTTAATTATAATACTGTCACAAATTGGCTGTTTTATTCCATGCGATAAAGGTTCCAGGCTAGGCGTTTTTGAAAACATTTGTATTAGGTTAGGATCTAATGATGATATATTTAGCGGTAAATCAACATTCCAAATTGAACTAATGGAATGTTTCAAAATATTAGAAAGGTGCTCAAACAATTTGAAAAACAGCTTGATTTTAATTGATGAATTAGGTAGAGGTACATCCACGGTTGATGGATGTAGCATTGCATGGTCTGTTTTGGATTATATTGTTAATGACTTGAGTGATAAAGTATTATGTTTGTTTGTTACTCATTTTAAAGAATTAGAAGTTTTTGAAAATTTAAGTAATGGAATTGTTAAGAATTTCCACCTTGGTTATACAATAATAAAAAATAGCAATAGTACCAATGATATCAATGATGATAACAGTAGTAATAGTGTTGATGATGATATTTTATTTACGTATAAATTAACACCTGGCTATAGTGCTGGATCTTATGGTGTTTATTGCGCAAAAATTGCAGGATTACCAAAGGAAATAATAAAACAGGCAGATAAAATTTCAAATGATGAAGAGCTAAAACATATAGCTGGAAAGGTCAAAAAAGTAATCAACCAAATGAACAATAAAGACGTCAAAAATCTTTACGGCATAGTTGATTTAATGTAACAAAAGATTATATTATCATTTTATAAAACAAAACTGTTTATTAGACATTCAATGCATAGTATACAAATAATTAATTAACGTTCTTTTCTAATTTTTTACATTTTTAAAAATTTTCTGCTTAGACTTTCAGACCCATTATTTTGAAGAGTATATGTGATATCACCTATATCTGTACCATCAAATCTCATAACTTGAGAATCATTATCATGAATTATACTAATCGAACTGAAATCTTTGAATGGATCACTATCACCAGTTATGACAGTTGAACTACTTGTTTTTCGTTTGCTTCTGAGTGTGCCCATTGAGGAAGTTGTACTTGGCTTATTGATTCTAGTTGAAGTATTATTAGAAGGTATCTTTTTAGGATTAATTATCGGTATCATTGGTGGTTTTTGATTTCTTAATAGTGCCCACTGTGTATTTTTAAAAAAAGGATGAGATTTGATTTCTGATGCACCTGAATGTGAACCCAGTCTTTTTGATTCATCTTTAATTAATAATTTTTTAATTAGATTTTTACAATTATTTGAAAGTTGATTATAATCAGGAAATTGAACTTCGGTTTTCAATATATTTGAAAATGTTTGGTTTCTAGTTGATCCTTTAAATGGTGTAATGCCGTACAACATTTCATAAATAAATATTCCCAAAGTCCACCAATCAACTGCAGATGTATGACCCTTACCCCAAATAACTTCTGGTGCAATATATTCTTCAGTTCCAACAAATGAATTTGTTCTAAATCCGTTTATGCATGCATTGGTATCTAACTGTGGTAAACTTGTAGATGATTTGTTGCTTGAAATGAATGCTGGATTTGCTGTATTGAGTGATTGCTTTGATAAATCAAAATCACTTAACATTATATGACCAGATTGATGTAACAAAATATTTTCAGGTTTTAGATCTCTATAGATGAAACCCATTAGATGGAGGTACTCTAATGCAGCTGTAACTTCTGCTGCATAAAATTTAGCATCATTTTCCGAAATACATTTCATACGACGTGTTTGTAGTGCTCTAAAAAATTCACCACCCATACAGTATTCCATACATAAATAAAGATGATCTTCAGACTGAAACGAATGATAAAGAGAAACAATGAAAGGATGGTTTGCAGTTGCCAAAATACCTTGTTCTGCTAAAACTCTTTTAATTTTCTTTCGTTCAATCATTTCTTTTTTATTAAGAATTTTCATTGCATATAAATGTTTAGATTCTTTTTCTCTAACAAGATAAACTTTACCAACATCACCTTTACCTAACAATTTTAATTTTTCAAAAGATTGTGGGCCAACTTGAACATCTGTTACTCTCATTGAGTTACTTGAATAGTTCCGTGATTGTGAAGCTGAACTTTTTGAGATTGTGATTTCACCAATATGATTCGTTAAAATGTCAACTTTTGGATCATCATTCGAATGAGATAAATGACTGTTTTCAGTTAACTGCCTTAAGCTTAAAGGAGCAGAAGTAACTCTTCTTAATCTTTTTTGAATAAAACTAATTGGTTCCGATGCCTTTAATGGTTTTAATTCATCTCTTACTTCATCCGTTTCCTCGTTCTCACGTTTTTTATCAACATTCATGACTTTCGGGGAATTTGGAATGTTTTGATTTAAGTTATCACTCGGTATCTTATTCTCATCATTTTCAAAAGCCTGTGATTGTTCACTTAAATCGAGTTCTTCTATTGTTTCGTCGATTTTAGCATCTGTATGGTTTGATTTTTCTTGATTTTGTTTAATTGATGGACTTGAGGGTGCTCTCATTCTTCTAATTTTTTGGATGATTGAAGTTGAATGATCATCACTATTATCAGCATTTACAAGAATTGGTGTTGGGGAAAGTTGATTTTGATTTCCATAGTGATTTCCATTTTGATTTCCATTTCCGCTTGAAGGAGTAGTAGTATTACCATTAGCTATGTCGTCTTCATTAACTAGCGTGGTTGGTTCATCATGTGCGTTAAACTTAAATAAATTTTTAATTTTAGTTAATCTTCTTGGTCTAGTGAATTCATCTTGTGTCTCATCAATTTGCTCTTTAATGTCCTTATTGCTACTTGAATTTTGGTGCTCGTCGTTGTTTTTTCCATTTGTAAATATAGGAAAATATTCTTCATTTTTCTTATCAGATAAACCTGGCGTATTTATGGTTGTACTAGAGGCTGTAACGTTATTATTTATTTCATTTGTAGCAGGAGGAGTTTCCAAATACGGGTCAATATCTTCAACAATCCTAATAGTAGTATGAGAACTTTCAGTATTATTTGTATTACTTGAATCTGTCCTTGAAGTTGAGACATCAGTGAAAATGTTACTATTATTGTTGTTGTCAGAAACAAATTGAAAGAGCCTCCCAATTGAAAGCTTCCTTGAATTTGATCTAGATCTAGATTTCATTTTTAAACCAGTGGGTTGATCAAAGTTCAGATCGGTGAGTTCATCATTTTCTTTAAAATCTATCCCCTCAGAATTTATCTTTGAATTACCAGAAGATTCGGGAGGTGTGGACATTGGAAATTCGACCTTATCAGTAACAGAATTGGTTGTTTTGTGATTATTCTGTTGATACTTAACTTGACTTGACATAACTCTATAATGATATATATTGTTTAAATTCAAAAAATATAACTGATAACTATAAACTCGATAACGTTTAAGATTTGGATTATTATTTGCTTAATACGTTATATATTGTAGAATGTTTAGAGAAAATATAATTGCCTTAATTTCTTCAGCTATCACGATATGTAATTTAGTTTAAAAGTCAATCTCTATTTTATATCCTTCTTATTACTCAAAAATTTTCTACTTAACCGAAAATTTTATCGTTTCTCAGTAAGTTGTCGTATTATATTGGTATTCACTGGTTAATTACAGGACAAACAAACAATAACAATAAAACAAAGCAAACCCGATTGTTGGCCGTTGATTTTCCAATTCCTGATGTCCTATTACTTACAACGCGGTTTTACTGTTTTTACGTAATCATTATAACGGAATATGTTTAAAATGTTTAAGAAGATTAGCTTATACACACGATTATTTGGCTAAATGTGGAGGTAAAAGAAAGGATGCAATAGAATTCTTGATGTAATAAATGTGTTGGCAATTTCCACACACCATTCTGCCATCAACAATTTGAGTTTCCATGAGTAGAGAATGTAAATCTTGTAACATGACTTCATTTTGGTCAATATCTTCTGGTTTTTGTGATGGCAAAGCTGTGTTTCCCAAATCTGCTGCAACTTTGACTAAAGCAGGCCAATCAAGTCTTTCTAACATCGATATTATAAAATCTGCATCAAATTCTTGTTTCTCAAGTTGTAATTGGCATGCTTCAAATCTGAGTGGAAACGCTCCAGGAGAACCATCACAGCCCTTAACTGCACACCTCACAAAATTTGTTGTTAAAAATTTCATTGTGTTCTGAAATTCGATCTTATCTTGTTTAAAAGAGTGATTTTCATTAATATACCGAAATCATGGTCGATTACAAGGAAACTAAAATTTTTCTAGTGAAAATTTGAAAAGTTATTTTCTCATTTTTAAAATTTTATTTTTTATTTAACAAAAAAACACAATTTGTTTAAGGTATATAAATTAGGATTCTAGATACTGTAAAAGTCTAAAAATTAGGAATATTATTAGAAAAGTGATTATGAAGATTATACTTACTTCATCAAAATAAGCACATCATTTTAATTGAGAACTTTTTTTATTTTTGACTGTAAAACTAATGCTTCTTTCTTTTTATCTAACCCTTTTAATGCACTAATTAATCCATAACGTAGCTGAGCATCGCTCATTTGATTGCAAACATCAGTGTTCTTAAAACCTAAGTTAAATAAAACATGAAATGATTTCATTGATTGGTTTGTAACTGCAAACATTTGAACTAATTGTGCAAATCTTTCAAAGTTTCCAATATAATCTTTCAACCAAATCGAATTCTTCATGATTTTATAGGTGGGCACAATTTCTAACTGGGTATTTTGAATCTTCCATTGTTTCTTATTTTTTGTTCTTGTAACTTTACTAAATTCATAATTTGAAATGATCCGTTGTTTTATGTTCAGAATGTTAATTTCTTGTTGTTTATACGACGTTATTAGACGTCGAAATAGTGAATCTTCATACGCATGTAATTTCAAACTATGTAATTGGTCAAATATTTTCATTATAGTATTATTAATTATTTCTTTTGACTCTCGTTTTAATTTTCGTTTATGTACTAAATAATCAGTTATCTTTTCAATATTTGAATAATATTCATTGTTTGAAATTGAATTATGTTTCAAGGAATGATACACACTGTCAATTTGTAGTAAATACATCTGGAACTCTTCATCATATTCAGGTTTCTTTGGAAAAGGTTCATTACTTTTTCTTATTTTCGAATTTTTATTTATTGTTTCATAAATATGTTCTTTATGTTGTCGTTGTGACTTTTCCTGGGGCTCATTTTGAAGATACAAATCAAGCAACTTGTGCTTCTCATTTTGTAAAATATCTAAAAAGTTTAAATTTTTAATGGCTATACCATTATCACTTTGAACGGTTGCAAAAGATGACTCGGTCAAGGTATCATCACGGATAACTTCAACTTTTGTTGTATACATTTGAATTATTGGTGGTAATAACATAAAAAATGCCAAATGTGAAGTATAAGAGTATAATTTTAGTTCGTCATAGACATTCCATTTATTTGAATTATTTGCAATTCTTGGTCGTTTAAAGTTCGTATGAACTGACCTTTTGAATTGATTTTTAAAAGGGTTGAAACAATTAACATTCTTGATAAACACTTGTGGCTTTGAGAATCCTCGTTGCATATGAAACATTCTTCCCACAAACGACATGGCCAAGGTATTGTAGGTCTGCTGAACTTGCTGCGTTAGATATAAATATAATAAACACAGAAACTTTTAACTCGAAACACAGAAATCGAAATCAAAAAATTAAAAATCATCATATTTCTCGAAAAGATTGTTTCAACCAATGAGAGCAAAGGAAGAGCAAAGAATATGATTTTGTTTGTTTCATAGAAGAGTTGTTAAAAGTATATGGTTAACTTATTTTAAAAACTTTGATGTAGGTACAAACGATACGGGAATCTTCTGGGTTCAAAAGAATAAATCAAGAGCGTTAGACGTAATTTCATAAAGAATAACAAAACTGTTTACTAGTGTACTTGAGTCTACGGATAAAAAGATTATGCTATAACTGACTATTATCATTAGTTTGCCACTACTGTTGTAACTAATTTTTGTAATATATTTGTTTGATATCTTTTGTTGACGAAAGCAGTTTCAATTTTGCATTTAAGGCGATCGACCTGAGCTTTTTCAAAATTTAACATCTTTTAAGCTTAACTGATGAAAACATTTAAGTCAATATAATACTCGTGTAAAAAGATTTCCCTTGTTTGGACACAGGAATAAAAGAATTAATTAATAATGGTTCATTATTTATACCTTTCAGCGGAGTTACAGAATGTTACAGATTTAAAACCATTTGATTCAACAGAACAACCGTTTGAATATAATTTCAAAATTCAATGTACAAAATGCCGTGAAGCTCATGATAAGCCAATTACTATTAATTTATATGAGAAATATGAAATTGATGGATCAAGAGGGGAAGCAAGCTTTGTTGGAGCGTGCTCATTTTGTAAGGCAAAATCAAACGTTAATGTTCAATTACCGAAACATTTTGAAGGTTATAAATTAGAAGATAATGGAAGTCAGGTAAAAATGCTTGAAATTGATTCAAGAGGTTTCGAATTGATCGAATTTATTCCTGAAGGTCCATTTAGCTGCAAAGGTAGCAGTAGCAATTCAGTGTTCAATGATGTTTTACTAGATGATGAATGGTATGATTACGATGATGAAGCTGGTGAAGAAATATCAATTACGGATGTTAAATGGGTAATTAAATAAAGATGTAATGATATCTAATTCATAATTTTAATAGGAAAATTACTAGAAAACAGAAAGTTTTATTTATTATTGCACATTAAAGTAGTTTATTTATCCTTAATCTTTATATAAAGTTACTTAGAAAGCGAGCTTAGTGAAGAACCATTTGTTCTTACCAGATTGGTGTCTTTCTTCGAAAACTTTCTTAACAGCCTTCTTAGCATCTTCTCTTTGAGATGGTTCATTTAATGATTCAACGGTAACAGCAGCCTTGAATGGTTCAACATCAAAACTGTATCTAGTTGGCATTAAGTGGTTGTAGTTAACTAACTTAACAAATGGCTTGACCTTTGTCTTCTTTGCAACCTTCTTTGCACCCATACCTTTGGTAACCTTTAATGGAGCTCTTTCAACACCTGCAACAATTGCATGTGGGAATGGGTTAGCTTTGGTACCTTCGTCAAATTGCTTGACGATGACAACCTTCTTACCTGCGTTTCTACCTTTGACAACGACAGCTATATTAAAAAAATTGATGGAAAATAATTTGTTAGTATTTGCTTATGGTTCTGATAGTCTTATGTTGTAACACTTGCTGAAGATAATTAAATAATAAATAAATAAAAGATTTTAATCCAATTTGAGTCATTTGAGTAAAACATCTATATCAATAAAGAGTTCATTCATTCCTTATGATGTGATGAAGATGGTAAAGCATTAATGAAGTTCATTCAGGAAATATTGTCCGATTGAAAGAATCAAATAAAATCTATTTTAACTAATATTATTTTCAAGCTGAAGTGATTCTGAACAGTTCCATTGATAATAAATTTGGAGCATTCGTATACATTCGATTGGTAATATTGAATCATTTAAATATAATTTCTAACCAATTTTTTATTCTTCATTAAATTTTCAACAAATAAAACTTATAACATATCTAAATGAATTAGTGGATACATACCAACTTTACCAGACTTGATGAACTTAGCCATTTTGTTTAATAGATTGTATGTGGTGAATAAAGGATCCTTTCAATCAAAATTATTGATAGACCAACAGTAACCTATAAACTGAAAATTTTCGATATTCTCCCTCACACACTCTCACTCTCACTCTGTCTCTTTCCCAGTTGGTAGATTGTTCTTCTCGCACAGTCCGCGTTTTTTCAAAAAGGGTTTTCTGCTACCCTTTTCCTACACACGTGATACAACAATTAGAATTACTGTGAGGTGTGAGGGTGTTATCAAATTGCTTACGTAAAAACCAGAATTAATTTCATGGAAGTTGATTATTCGTTAAAAACATTTAATACATAACAGGAAATATAAAACAGATGCCTAACTACCTGAGCCTACTCCGAGCTAGAAATTTAGAATTCATTTGTGTAATTTTTTTATTATCATCATCTTTGACTCCAACAGCGGCATGCACACTTGCCATTGAAACTGCTTTATTAATAGCAGCAGAAATCATCGGACCCTTACCAATACCTGTCTTCTTTTTGGATGCATTGGATGACGAACGTGGTGAAGCTGTCTGTTTTGTTGGCGCTTTTGCTTTACCATTTACTTTCGATAATGTAGATGATGCAGTTGAAGTTGAGATTAATGGCTTTTTCATTGTATTACTACTGTTACCTAAATGAGTATGAGATGTCATTCCCAATTCGGGGCTCTTAATTGCAGCCAATGTAGCAGCAGTATGTGCAGCAACTTCCCCTCCAGCCTCAATAAGCATATTATCATTGCCCAAATTAATTGATTCCTTCAATCTACGTTCCTTTTCCAAAATTCGTGAATTTGCCAAATTTATTGTCCATTGAGATATTTCAAGCCTATCAACTTCAAAAATAATCGTGGTTGATTGTGAAACAATTGCAAAAAGTCCTTTATTATTTTTACTAGCAACTTTGCGATCGCCGACAATTTCAACAAATTTAATTAATGAATTAGTTAAATCAATTTCTGTTGTTAGTTCATACTTTAAACTATTATTTTCAATTCCAAAATTTTCTTTAAATAATAATGCTCGACCAAATGTTGTAATAATCATAGTACGTGTAATAAATTTGTTTTCAAAAGGTGGTGGCATTGATTGTTTCACTGTAAAAAATTTCCTGAATTTGTCAACAGATGATTCATTTTCTAGTTCATTTTCCGTATCATCTGTATTTAATGTTGTTGATGTACCAGCTGATCCATCCTTTTGACCAGCTGAACTATTAGCTAGATCTAGCATAATAATTGATTCTTCATCGTTTGTTGAAAATAAGTTGGATTCATTGATATCATCTTTATTTTTATAGCCTAAAGGAGATTCAATAATCATACCTTTATATTTTTTTTCAAAATTGTTTGTAGTGTCTCTCATAGCTTCAACAATACCAACTTTTACAACTCTCTCATCGGAATGTTTAATAAACTGAATCCATTTTAGATCTAGAACTGATAATTGTGGAACTTCAGCTTTTTTGATATTTTTTAAGGACGAATTGTTTCTGGATTTTGACCCAGTGATTGATCTTGATGCAATTTTTGTATTTAAAACAGGCCTTGGAATATTTGTACCTGGAATAACATCAACTGGTGTGTTCGGCATTGATTGTTGAAATTTTGCTTCTTTTGCTTTTTGTTGTCTTGCCTTTATAATTTTATCTGCCGTAATCTGTTGAACATCATTGGTTGATATCAATGGGTATAATGAGGATGATGCGTGAATTTGCTGTTTCTGTAATATACTCCGGGATGGAGAGGCTGGTTTCGTTTGAGATGTAATATGAACTGGTGGTGATAATAATAAAGGTGATGTACTATTTGCCGGAGATGTTGGTTTTCTTGGTTTCCCGTATAAGGCAGCAGATGCTGCACTACTTGCGGATCTTTTCTTTGTTGAAGTCAAAGGGTTTGATGAGGTTGAATTAGATGCAGATAATGGTGCTGTTGATGAAGATTTTGCTGTTGCCGACATTGGCGCTGCTTGCGTAGAAGTGATTTGATTTGATGCTGATGATGGGGCAGAATTTGTAGAAATAGCCCGTTTTTTAATTAAATTTGAGTTTGGTTTTTTAATACTATTGTTATTACTATTATTGGATAAAACATTTGTACTTTTAGATTTTTTCATATATAAAATGGAAGTTGATGATCCATTCGGGTATTGAGTTTCTAATGCGGGTATCGGTTTCATTGCTTTTGCAGAAATTTTATAAGGGCCTAATTCTGGTGGTGGATGGTTCCAGATTTTGTCTTGATCATTCCAATTAATATTTTGAAACCACAGATGTCTTTTGACATCGCTAATTGTCAACCTTTCTCTTGGCTTTAACAGTAAAATTCGTTTGATTAAATCTCTAATAATTATGGGAAATCCCGCAGTAAAAGCATATTGTAATTTTTGAATTTTCTGAAATGTTAAATATTCATTTGTTGCTTTAAATGGAGGTTTACCTGCTATCATTTGGAATATTATACAACCTAACGACCAAACATCAGCAGCTTTACCACAGTATTTATCATTCAATAATTCGGGTGAGACATATTCTGCAGTACCAACAAATGAGTTAGCCTTTGTATCTGAAGGATAATTACCTAGTTCGTTCTTCTCTAACAATTTAGCAGTACCAAAATCTGTAATCTGAAGCTTTAGATCCTTATCGATTAAAATGTTTTCTGGCTTTAAATCACGGTGAATAATACCATTCTTATGCATGTAATCAATTGCATCAACTAGTTGAATTGTATAGTATTTGGTACAAGTATCATTCATTGTGCCAAACTTTTTAATCAGTGTTAATAATTCACCATTTTCTGCAAAATCTAAAACAAAATATAGACTTTGAGAATCTTGAAACGTAAAATGTAATTCAATTATACCATTTCTGTCGCCCAGTCTATTTAACGCATTTTTTTCAATGTTAACATACTTCACTTTTTTTTCCTTTATAATGTGTCTTTTGTTTAATATTTTAATTGCATATTTTTTACCAGTTGTTATATCAGTACCCAGCATAACAGTTGAGTACGAACCTTCACCTAATTCTTTACCTAATTTAAAGTCTTTAATGCCTTTTCTAATGATTTTTGCGGCGTGATTATCTGAAGTGTTATTAATTATTGTTGCATCATCTGAATTTGCAACTATATTCTGGCCATATGAAGAATAAATGTGTTGTTTTTTCAACCTTGCTTGTAAAAGTAATTGCTCAACTTCAGAATCTTCATAATCTTCATCATCGTCAACTGTTTCTTCAGCATTTTCATAATAAGCAGTATCGTCAGCTGGCGATGTATTTTCATTGGAGCTATTCTCTTGTTGATAATATTGATTTGTATGAGAAAATACTGAACTTTCTTTGTAAATACCTAACGGGTTTGTTTTTTTTGAAATGTTTAAGTTCTGTAAATTTTGAGCAATTGAATTTGTTTGTGGTTGGTTCAAAGTACTTGAAAGTGGATTAAAGGAAGGTGCTAGACCGCTTGGGGTTCTTGGTGAAGTAAACTGACTACTACTATTATTAAACTGAGGAGTTTTTAAAAAAAGCTCAGAATTATTAACAAATGATGAATCAATTGAATCATCAGACACATAGGGTGGATTTTCATTATTTAGAAGTAAATTTGATTGTGACACTCTAATATTATCGTTATTAATATAACAATTATTTGAGTTATGAGTTGATGTAGGGGCAACAGATTGTTCATAAACTGCAGCACCTGAATTCATTGTTTCGTCATCATTTGAATTTAATGAATATTGCGAACCTTGTAGATTTTGAGATTGTGGAGAATTCATATAATCATCATACAAATCAGAGTATTCTGCAATTTCTACTGGAGTTTGCGGATCTAGTGTTGAATATTGGAATGTATTCTTTGCTGATGTATCAATATGAGGTGAACGTGACATGGCTATGATCTGACGGGAGGGTTATATGCAATTTAATAAGATAATTATAATATGAAACTTATGCGATGTGTGAAATTCTGAAACAAATCTAGATAAATTTCAAGAAGTCTGAATAGATTTGATGAATCGGTTGTCGACAGATCAGTTTCTTTATCAGATGTGAATGCTCGAAGAGGAATACTACCTATAAGTTGGGCAATATGAATGCAACTGGTGTAGAATAAAAAATAGATTATATTATATCGCCTCTATAAACAGTGGCAAAATTTTAGGTGTGTTTAACCAACAATGAATTATGCTAAATGTGACACAAAGAATCAGCATATAAGTTTGATCTGTCTAAAAGACAACAATCAAACAAAGGCCAGCCAGACAAGAGAAAAAGTAAAAGCTCTCGTGGGAATTTTACGTAAGCATGTGACAATTGGGTTGTTGTGAAGGCAACTTCTTTTCTTTGCCTTATAATATAATAAAAACTTCTTTAATAATCGGGAACTTTTTATGAATACAATATTTACATTTTCTCTTCTAAAGACATAAATTAATAACGTAAAATGAACGGAAATGTGAATTTTAAATTTCCATTTAGTAAAATTTCTGCTAATATTGATGATATTGAAGAATGTTTTGAAAGGGTTAGTTTAATGACATTTTCTAAAACTGTTGAATTAGAAAGATGTCCATCAAAGGGCAGTATTCAATCACTCCCACAAATACTTACGCATAAAAAATGTTCTAAAGATAAAATAAAAAAGAAAAGCTTTTTAAAAAAGAATAAATCTGAGCTTTTTTATAGTATGAATAGACTCGATTTAAGTTCTGAAAAAAATGTATTTGATAGTGAAATAAGTCAAGCGACAGGAAATAATCTGCAGAAAACAAACCAATTGATTGAAACAATTTGCAATAATAATGAAGTTGTAGATATAGATAATAAATCGATGTATGGTTCGACAATATCCTATTTCTATAGTAAAGTCAAAAGTAAATTCATCAGTTCAATAAAAAAAGATCAAGATACAGAGACAACTAAAAAAGAAACAAAGAAACAAAAAGTACCAAATGATATGGAATTTGTTAATACATTAGATTTTGAAAAAAGCGAAAAAGATGGTAATAATAAACAAGTTTCGTATCATAAAGTTACATCAAAAACACTGTTACACAAAGGAATTACAATTGTAAACAATAAACCATACTACTATAAGAATGAAGTTTATATGGACGATGATAAAAATGAATTCCAAATGTCACATTCTAAAACAATGAATTGTATTGAGAGAAATAAACAAAGTGAAATAGAAAAAATCATTGCACCAGAAATAGGTTATGTCCCAATTCGAAAAGATTCACTAAGGAAAATGAGCACTGTAGCCACTCTTTTTGAATTTGCTGCTGCTAGAACTAGTCCATCAAAATACAATAAAACTATTAATAGTAGCGTTATACTAGATGTCGAATCCTCATCATTGGATTCAAATAGTACTGAAAATGGGACCACACAGCCAGAAGTAGGAAGTAGTTCAAATATTTCCAATAGTTTGTTAAACAACAGTTCGTACCAATCGGCATTTGACCGGCACAGTGAATATGCAGATGATAGCAATATTGATATTGATGCTGCTACCACCGGAGCTGATGCACTTACACAAACCATAACATATACTGGCACAATAATTGTTCCTCATCTTAATACAACAACAAGAAACGCCCCAGAATTGTCAACAATATCATGTGATTCATCCTCTTCCTCTTGCTCCATTCTTCAGTCCCCAGAGCATTTCAGCTGATTGATCACTGTCAATTCATGCTAGCACGTGACAGACGCGTTGGGTAACGGAGGTTTTTTGCATTTTTTATTTTTTACATTTTGTTTTACAGGGGAAATCTTCATGCAATGGAATGAGAATTGAGATTTTGTGAAACGAAGTAAGGATTGTTCGTTTTTGGGTGATAATCTGACTTTGATTTCGTCTTGTTTTAGTTTTTTCTGTAGTGTATCCTATATAGTTATATACATCATACAAATGACTGCTGCTACATCGTATCATCCTTTGGCTGCAGAGTTTGACAAAATGAAAATCCATAGTACCATTCACAGAAAAAGTGGTTGGGTTCAAGTTAAAGATGAAGGTATAATCTCATTTAGATGGCCAAAAAAGTATCTTGTTCTAAGTGATACGAGTTTGGATTTCTTTAAAAATGATGATAAATCAGAATTGTGGTACAGGATTCCCTTATTACACGTTTCTAATTGTATTAAAAACCAAATGAAAGAAAATTGTTTTGAAATTCAGCATAAAACAAAATCAACCTTTATATCAGCTAGAACTGACCAAGAAATGAATATGTGGATTGATTCGATTTTAGCAAAATGTCCAAAGGAAGGGTTTTCAAAGCCATTGAAAGTCACTCATGAAGCGAAGGTTAGTTATGATGCTTCAAATGGTACTTTTAAAGTTAAAGGTATACCTCCTGAATGGTTAGCTCTATTGAAAGGTTCAAATATTACTTATGAAGATTTTGCGGCTGATCCATCTGCTGTTATTGATGTTTTGAATACCTACAGTGAAATGGTTAGTCCTGAGTTGAGTCATTCCGATAAGTTCATTAAATCTGCAATTCCAAATATTCAAAATACTTTAAAAAATAATTATTTAAAGTCAACTTCAAATCCAATCAAGTCAAACAATCTAATAAATGAAATAACCAAACCTTATAATTCTAAAAATGCTGTTAGTGATAGATTTTTACAACCCAGAAGAGCGCCTCCTGTGCCTGGTGTACAATCATCTGAAAACACAGTCAATGCAAATAAAAATAACAGTAGTAGTGCTAAGAAATTACTAGATAATGATCAATTTTTACCAACTAGAAAGGCGCCTCAGATACCCGGGAATAATAATAATAATAATAATAATAATATTAATAATAATAATAATAATAATAATAATAAGCATAGTGATAATAATAATAATAATAATAATAAGCATAGTGATAATAATTATCAAATTTCTCAACAACAAAAGCAGTTTAATAATCTTGTCATTAATAAACCATCGACGATAATCCCACAAAGTGCACCCCCCCCATTACCATCACCATCAGATTTGACAGGATTAAAACCTTTGAAGTTGGGAAATATTAAAATAAATACTTCTCATACCGACATTTCATTTAATAATCATAATAATGCTGATAATAAAAATCTTAAAACTCCAACATCTGCAGCTTCATCATTATCCTCATCAGCTTCATCATCTCATAATGAAATAAAACAAGATTTAAGTTTACCTTTACGTCAAGCACCAAATCCCTATCAACATCAGCAATATCAGCAACAACAGCAGCAGCAACATTTTAGTAATAATAATCCATACCAACCACAACATCATAATAATTCAAATGTTTCATTAATTCCTAAACGGATGCCACCATCGAAACCTCCTATTCAACAACAACAATATTATCAACAATTACCACCTCAACAACATCATAATCAACAACCACCGAACCATCATCGTCAACCACAACAGAATCCAATTTCAAATAATAATAATGCACAGCTAAATGCACAAGCTAAATTAATGGGTACAACTCACAATAATAAAATGAAACCCCCACATCGCCCAGCTGATAAACGTATTTCCACAATGTCAGATGGACAAATAATGGCAAAATTAAGAAGTGTTGTTATTAATGCTAATCCAACACCATATTTTCAAATTTTATCCAAAGCTGGTGAAGGTGCAAGTGGATGTGTTTATCTTGCAAGATCCAAAAGATTGAATGGTCAATGTATTGCAATTAAAAAGATTGATTTAACAAAACAAAGTAGGAAAGAATTGATTGTTAATGAAATTTTAGTTATGAAAGACTCACAACATCCTAATATTGTCAATTTTATTGAAGCTTATTTAAATGGACCATCCGATTTGTGGGTAATAATGGAATATATGGAAGGTGGTTCATTAACTGATGTTATTGAAAATAATCCAAAAATAACAGAAGAGCAGATTGCATGTATTTGTTATGAGACAACAAAAGGTTTACAACATTTACATAAAAAGAATTTTATTCATCGTGATATTAAATCGGATAATGTTTTATTAGATGCACATGGTAATGTTAAAATAACGGATTTTGGTTTTTGTGCGAAGTTAACAACAGAAAAATCTAAAAGAGCAACAATGGTTGGAACACCATATTGGATGGCACCAGAAGTCGTTAGACAAAAAGAATATGATGAAAAGGTTGATGTATGGTCATTAGGTATCATGACAATTGAAATGATTGAAGGTGAACCACCATATTTGAATGAAGAACCATTGAAAGCTTTATATTTGATTGCATCAAATGGAACACCAACATTGAAAGATCCGTCAAATCTAAGTAATGAAATTATGGAGTTTTTGACAGTTTGTCTGTGTGTTGATGTAAAATTCAGGGCCTCAACAGATAGCTTATTAACTCATAAATTTTTTAGAAAGGCATGTCCAACAAGTCAATTAGCAAATTTATTAACGTTTAAAAAACATAGCAATTGATTCTTATATAGATTATATAGTGGAAAACACATTTTATAGATTATTTTTTATGTAACCACTAATTTAACTGATAATTTAAACAAGATTATAAAATCATCTCGTTATTTTAATTATGAAATCCACAATTGGTGATTGCATCTTTATTCTTGGCCCTTTGTTTATCTTTCTTGCACCTTTTGCGGTTTGATTAGGATTTACTTAAATCTAAATAGTACCTTCTTTAAAGCACTTTTGGCGTTCCAATTATCCAATGACATGTAAACTAAATGACTAAAATTGTTCATCTAGCTAAAGTATCTACATAATTTTAAAAAGAGTTAATATATTCTTCCACAACCTTCAATTCCTTCTTATCGAGGGTTGAAGCTTTACCTTGGAATCTACCATTTCTACCACCACCACGAAGGGTAGTTATTCTCTTTTTAAGTTCATCAACAACATTATCAACTATTTTTGGATCTCCACTACCAACAATAACTGCACCATCACCAGCAATAAGTACAATTGTTACCTTTAATTCGTTTAGTTTATCTTTACATTCAGAATAAATTTTATTAATAAATTCTAAATCCCCGTCATCTCTAAATAAATACTCAATTCCAGAACCATTTTTAAATTTCGCTAAAATTTTTTCAGCATACATAATTGCAAGTTCCTTATTTAAATTACGTTCACGTTGCTGGGATTTTTTAGCTTGAGTTGTAATAAATTCTGCCTTTAATTCTAAATCTTCCAATGAACTATTTAATGTACTCATTAATTGCTTAGCAATTAAATGTAGTTGTGATGTGTATTTATGAACTCTATCACCAGTGATGAAATTCAACTTTGAAGTACCATTCTTACCATTACTTTGTCCAAGTAATGAAACTGCTTTGATTTGTCCAACACTTGATAAATGAGTACCACAACAAGGATTTTTATCTAGTTCACCAATTTTAACAATTCTCATAACACCCTTTTCTTCATTAACGGAACTCTCAGTATCAGTTTGTTGAGGAACTTCTACATTAATCACAATGTTATCTAGGATTTTATCATTAATTTCAGTTGAAATTTTTTCAATTTCATCATCAGTTAATTTTCTTGGAACTTCAATATAATTAATCAAATCTCCCATATTCCATGATAATGTTGGTAAATCATATTTATCTAAAATAGCAGAAAGTAAATGTTGACCAGTATGTTGTTGCATATGATCAAGTCTTCTTCTCCAGTCAAGTTCAATTTTAACTTGTGATAATTCTTTGATTGGTTTATCAGTAATATGAACTGCATGTAATTGTTTTCTTTGAACATCTAAAACATTGATGAGTTCATTGGCACAACTAATTAAACCTCTATCACTTGGCTGACCACCACCTTCAGGAAATAAAATAGTATCTTCTAATTCAACTTCATATAATTCTTGAATTGGTTTAATCTCTTCAGCTTTTTTACTTTTCTTTTTCTTACCTTCAGATTCTTGTTTAACTTCAATGGGAGTACATTTCAAAACAATGGTTTCTAAACTTTTCAAGTATGAATTCTTTTGACAAGCTAATGCTCCAACTATTGTACCTTTGGACATAATTGGTAATTGACAAAAAAAACTTATTATTATAGATATAGCAGATTACACATTTTTCTTCGTCCACTAAAATACGATAAAATGTCATCACTCAATAGAGGAAGGCGCGAATTCTCTAAATCTAAACATGAATTTCCAAGCTCTAATTTTATTGTAAGATCTATTGATCAGAAGAACCAAAATCAAGTATACCAGAATCCATATCAATAATTTTCCATATATAATCATTTGAAATAATACCATTAAAATCCCCAGACGATAAAATAACATCATTTTTAGATTTATAAAATTTTAAATTTGAATCTGCACTTTTCAACTTCTGGACATCATATAATATTAATACCGAACATTGTGCTCTAACACCACTGATTGCAACATCACTAGAAGTTGAAGATTGCGTATTATCATCATTTGATAAAAATTTTGAGAATTTTGAAGGTATAGTATATGAAAAATGTGCATGATTTCGATTCATTCTGGATAAACCTTTAGAATTTAAGATTAAGGGTAATTTATCCCGAAATGTACCATGTACGATGAAAGTAGGCCATTCAATATCAACTCCGATTAATTTTAATTCATTATTTGAATGTGATACAGTATCTATACTGTGGCCCTGTAAAGCACAAATATATAGTTCACCATCAATAGATTTAAGGTCAAACCTCCTCTTATTGTTATTCTCTACTATACGTTGTATGTCCCCCTCAGTAGCGTGGTGTGACTTAATAAAACGATGAGTAATTACTTGAGTGAGGGGTACGAAGCCATTGCCATCAATGTCCAGCCCCTCCTTTGAGGCGGTGTGTCTAAGTAGTTTAGAAAGGGCCTTTGATATATAAATATCTCTTTTATGTTGGTCTATGTGGGACATCGCTACAACTATCAACCAACATTCTGTATGGTGAGCTTTTTCGATGGAGAATAGAAAATACCAAAAATTACATAGGGGGCAGCAGCTCTAGTGCGGACATTTTTACTCCGCCACTCGTAACAAACCGGCAGCGTTCCGGTTTTCTACGAGAAGACTATGGCCGGAAAGGGCGACTCCGAGATTCGGAAGCCACACGGGTTCCGAATTCTTACGCGCACAAAGATTTCCTTTAGCCCTTTTTTTTTTCCTTTTCAAAAGACCAGTATAAAGATAGTACAATCTCCACAACTAACAACCTGAGCATTAAACAGTTTTATTTGAAAATGCAATCTGTAGTTTTTTATTTTACTTTATTTTATTTGGCAAAATATATTTGTGTATTTTAATTAACTATGACTCAAGACTGCTGCGAAATAACTAAAACTCCTGTTGGTGATGATGCTAAAATTTCTGTTCCACATGCAACAAGATTATCCGTTACAGGACCAATTGAATGTGATTTATCAGGTTTCCAATTATTAAATTCTCCACTTTTCAATAAAGGTTCTGCTTTCACCGAAGAAGAAAGAAAAGCTTTTGATTTAGAGGGTTTATTACCTCCTGTTGTTAATACTTTAGATGAGCAAGTTAATAGAAGTTATAAGCAATTACATTTTTTAAAAACTTTATTAGCAAAAAATGACTTTTGTACATCATTAAGACAACAAAACAAAGTTTTATTTTATAAGTTAGTTCAAGAACATATTAAAGAATTAATTCCAATTGTTTATACTCCAACTGAAGGTGATGCAATTATAGCATATTCTGATAGATTTAGAAAACCTGAAGGTTGTTTCCTTGATATTACGAAACCAGAAGAAATTGATAAAAGATTAGAAGCTTTTGGTGAAGATAAAGATATTGATTATATTGTTATTTCTGATTCTGAAGGTATTCTTGGTATTGGTGATCAAGGTGTTGGTGGTATCAGAATTACAATTGCAAAGGCAGCATTAATGACTTTATGTGGTGGTCTACATCCTGGTAGAGTTGTTTCCTGTGTTTTAGATGTTGGTACTGATAATAAGAGATTATTAAATGATGAACTATATATGGGTAATAGATTCCCAAGAGTTAGAGGTAAGGCTTACGACGAATTTGCAGATAAAGCAATTTTAGCAATGAAGAAAAGATTTCCAAGTGCTGTCATTCATTTTGAAGATTTTGGAGTTACAACTGCTAGAGCTGTTTTAGACAGATTTAGAGATGTTTTACCATGTTTTAATGATGATATTCAAGGTACCGGTGCTGTTGTTATGGCTTCAATGGCTGCTGCTTTAGATTTAACAAATAGAAATTTATTAGACTCTCAAGTTTTAATTTATGGTGCAGGTTCTGCAGGAATCGGTATTGCAGATCAAATTGTTAATCATATGGTTATTCATGGTGCTTCAAAGGAAGAAGCAAGATCTAAGATTTTTTGTATGGATAGATATGGTTTAATTTTAAAAGGCATGGAAACAAATTCTAATGCTCAAAATATCTATGCAAAGGATCCAAGCGATTGGGAAGGAATAAATACAAAATCATTGGTTGAAGTTATAACAAAGGTTCAACCAACAACTTTAGTTGGATGTTCAACCCAGGCTGGTGCATTTAATGAGGAAGTTATCAAGACCTTATATAAATATAATCCAAGACCAATGATTTTCCCATTATCGAATCCAACAAGATTACATGAATGTTTCCCAGAAGATGCTCTTAGGTGGACTGATTTCAATGCATTAGTTGCAACTGGTTCACCGTTCCCACCAGTTGAGGGACACGTCATTTCTGAAAATAATAATTGTTTTACATTTCCAGGTATCGGTTTAGGTGCAACTTTATCAAGAGCGAATACAATTTCTGATGAAATGATTTCTGCAGCAGTTGATGAATTAGCTTCTTTGTCACCAGCAAAGAAAGATCCAAAATTAGGTTTATTACCACCAATTGAAGTTATTACCGAAACATCTGCAAGAGTTGCAACTGCTGTTATTTTACAAGCTATTAAAGAAGGGTCTGCAACTGTTGAAAGTGAAGATGCACCATCCGGTGGTAAGGTCAAAGTTCCAAGAGACTTTGAAGAATGTTTAGTTTGGGTTAAAGAACAAATGTGGAAACCGGTTTACAGACCAATGATTAAGGTTAAGCACCACGCTCGTATTCATACACACCAATACTAATTTTAATTTAAATGACTACTACTAAATAAAACCCCTAAAACAAAAGATAAGTTTATAGATTACTTTCACGATTCTAATTTAATACAATTAATGCAACTTTTTTAAATTTTTTTGTAAATTCTTAAGCCTCCAAGAAAACACATATTACCGCCGAAAATTAATTACTGCTTTGAGCAATTAGGTCCACTTCTGAATCGGGAAGGTTGGTTCATTGCCAGAGAATCTCAGTTTTCGTTGCAAGCAAGGTAGCTAGTCAAGCTTTAATGCCCATCAATAAAAGCACACGCTTTCTCATATAATATACATAAAAATTAAATCAAACATGGTTAATTCAAAATCTTCAATATATACAATTCCAACACTAGTACTCAATGATCCAAGCGTACAGATTCCAGGGGTAATATTTAATTTAAGCCTTTCAAATAGTGATGCATTCAAATTATTGAATGGATACCTGGATCCAGATTCAAATTTTTTGGCTCACAATATTAAAAAATCATTAAACACAATTAAATCAAAAATAATTGGAAGTGCTCCTGAAGAAATAAAGGAAACTAAATTGTCTTGTGATGTTATTGACACGAACAATCAACTTAACTTAAAATTTGGAAGTGAAAAAAAAAGATTTCAATATCCAATTTTTGCAACATTATTCAGTAACTCTAATGGTGGTGTTTATAATTTCGGAGTTATTTCTACTTTGATCAAGGTTCAAGTTTTATCTGATCAAGTTATCATTGGATTAAAAGGTCATTGTAAGGGATTTCTAGTTAGTAATAATTTGAAAGTAGAAGATAATACCAGCAATGACAAATATAAATTCATTGGTGATGTAAAATATGGAAAAATTCAATTAAGTAATGAATCTGCTTATTACAATACTAAAACATCTTTAGTTCACCAGGTGTATAACGGAATTAAAGAAAACTTATTTATTATTAATAAGTTTTTAGCTGATTATTCAAACTTGAATTCATCATCAGCTTCATACTCAGATTCAGATTTTAAATCCATACTTTATAAATTAAACCCTATTTTAGAATTATTATATGTCCAATTATCAGATTCAGATACATCTAGAAATTTAGAAAAACTAGCACAAATAATAAATTTACTTTCTAAAGATAGAGAAATTATTTTCAAAATTTCAAATATTTCTAATGTATATGTTGCAATTTTTCCGTTCACTTATGATCAAAAAATTAATTATTTAAATACTGAAAACATCACGGAGCAATTACAATGTACCAACGAATTAGTCCAATTTGTTAACAAATTGTTGATTGAACATTGTAATGTGGATTATATTTTTGACTCTTGGAGAAGGTTAGATAAATTACAAAATGGAAAAGTCTTACAATCTAGGTTTATTATTAACCATTTCAATCATTTAAAGCAATTATTGGATAAGACTGCAAGTTCACATGCATTAAAAAATCGAGCTCCAAACAAAAAACCAAATTCTTCCATTACTAACAGTGCGTTATCATCAAGTCGAGGTGATGCTACAGATACAAATGATTTACAAGCAATTGAAGAATTCATTAATAATATTGAAGATTATGAAATTTCAAAAGATGGTAAATCATTATTAATCAAAGATTTTAAAAGGTTGAAAAAGATGCAAAGTAATTCATCAGAATATCAGCAATTAAGAAATTATATGGATATAGTTTTAGAATTGCCATGGACCAAAAAATCAAATTCAAAATCAGTTAACCATTTAATCGTTGATTTGGTAAAAGCGAATGAAATATTAACTAATGAACATTATGGAATGGAATCAGTGAAGGAAAGAGTTTTGGAACACTTGGCAATTTTAAAGTTGACAGAAAACTCAACAGATAAATATTTAAGATCGCCAATTTTATTATTAAATGGACCACCAGGGGTTGGTAAAACATCATTTGCAAAATCGATTGCAAATAGTTTAAATTGTGAGTTTCAAAGGATTTCACTTGGTGGAATCAGTGATTTTGCAGACCTTAAAGGTCATAGAAGAACATACATTGGTGCAATACCAGGCTTGATAATTCAGGCGTTAAGGCGTTCCAAAACTATGAATCCTGTTATTTTACTTGATGAAATTGATAAAATTGGTATGGCAAATAATAAAGGCAATCCAGAAGCTGCATTGTTAGAAGTTTTAGATCCAGAACAAAATAGTAATTATAATGATCATTATATCGGGTTTCCAATTGACTTATCAAAAATTATTTTTATTGCTACAAGTAATAATAAATGGAATATTAATGAACCATTGTTGGATAGAATGGAAACAATTGATTTAGAGGGATATAATTGTAGAGAAAAGGTGAAAATTGCCAAACAATTTATTTTGCCAAGGCAATTGAAAAGAAATGGATTAAGTTTAAAGCATTTAAAAATAAATGATGAAATATTAGAAAATATTGCAGTTTTATACACACATGAAGCAGGAATCAGAAATTTTGAAAGATTAATTAGCAAAATTTGTCGTAAGAAAGCTGTTGAATTATTAACATTAAAAGACAAATCTAAATATCAGGATATCTTAGCAAAGGAAGATTTAATTAGATATTTAGGTGTTCCGGGAAGTTTCTCAGATTCAGAGAAATATTCATCAGGGAATTCAATAATTCAAGAAGACTATGGCTTAGTTAATGGATTATCGTATAATTCAGATGGTTCGGGTTCCTTATTGAAATTTGAAATGGTCGGAGTACCAGGATCTCAAAGAATTTCCTCAACCGGTAGATTGGGTGAAGTTTTAATCGAAAGTTCAGAAATTGCATCCACATTGGTTGAGTATTTAATTAATTCATTTATTTTTATTGGATATGATGAAAAGAAATTAATTAAAAGGTTAGAAAGTACATCAGTTCATATGCATGTCCCTGAAGGTTCAATTAAAAAAGATGGACCATCAGCTGGTTTGACAATGACACTTTGTTATTTATCTTTAATTCTACAAAAACCTGTTGATCCAAGTATTGCAATGACTGGAGAAATAACGCTAACAGCGAAGGCACTTCCAATCGGTGGATTAAAGGAGAAGATATTAGGTGCAAGTTTAACTGGTAAAATTCGTAAAGTTATTGTGCCAAGATTAAATAGAAATGATTTAATTAAAGCATATGTTGAATCAATCACAGATAGAAACCAAGCAAAGTTAGTTTTAACAAAGTTAGTTTTAGAGGAGGAATGTTGTCTTATTCATAAAAATAAGAGATATTCATTTTCAAAAGAAGTTGAAAATTGGGTCAAGAAAGAGTATAATATTCAAGTGAAATATGTTGATGATTTTATGGATGTAATAAACGAAGTGTGGGATGGTCATTTACAATTGATTCACAAAGAATTCAAAGCCAATTTATAAAAAATCCTATATAACTTAATACTTAACCAATATTATTTTTATTGGGCTTAAGGTTTAGCGTATGTAGCCGTCCATTCTTTCGCAGTTGCAATTGCTTTATCATGATTACCCTTCCATTCCTCGGCGACCTCATTAGCCAATGGATCGTCAGGATTTGGAGAACTTAATAATGCCTGAATTGATAATAAAATAGTACGGATTTGTAATGCAGGACTCCAATTATTCTTTAAAACATCTAAACAAATTCTACCTAGACGGTCAATATTTGGGTGATAAATTCTAGTTAAAAAACGGACCTTTGGAGCAGTCATTGGATAATCATCAGGTAAATATAATTCAAGTTTGAAAACTCCATTTTCATATGGCGATCCTGATGGTCCAGTTAATGAAACATCAAAATAACGCAGATTATCTTCATGTGGAGTTGCTGTAATTCCAGGAACTGGATCTGATATTAGACGTTCAGTTTCCTATATTAAAAAGAATGAAGTAATGTTAGTATTTTTGATTAAATTCTCCTAAGAAAATAAAGTGTTTGATGTGAATACATACTCTGATAATTCTTTTAGGTAAAGAAGACATGATTAGTTAACAAATCCACTGTTTGTTTTTAACAAAAGTAAATTAACTAACTCCAAAATACAAATTTATTAATCAACCCGCCTTCTTTGTGTAAAAAGTGAAAACTTTAAATTGCGCTATCAACTAAAACGTGATCAGTTGTTTGTAAAGTATTATAAAGTAAATATATAAACTGAACAATATAAGATGGATAGACTCCTATTTATACGTGCAGAGGTGAGTAGATGTGTTTACTTATTCGCCCTTAGATCCTGCTTACATCCTACATCTGGAATGTTCTTGCAGATACTACGTCCTTCTAGTAACGACTTTTACACTACCCCTTAAACTAACAACTCTTTTTACTTCACATAGCCATTAGTATGTACCCTTTGGTCGTTTAAAGTTGTGTTCATCTAATCTTTTCATTGTTTGGGAGTCAATTAATTTTGTAAGACAATCTGCTGTATTATCTTTAGTGTTTACATAATCCAATTTTATTTTCTTATTTTTAGTTGATTCTCTGATGAAGTGGTTTCTGAGGTTTATATGTTTTGTCCGTTGATGATGAACTCTGTATAAACTTAGTTGGAGTGCTGCCATTTTTTTACCATATAGTTTTCCATAAGTACTTTTGACTCCTAATTCTTTTATTAAATTGTTGAAATGGATAGTTGATTTTGATGCTTCTGTCATGGTAATATATTAAGTTTCAGCAGATGACAATGCAACTAGGTTTTGCTTCTTGGACATCCACGTGATGGCAATGTTATTCAGGTATGTAATAGAACCGCTTCGAGATTGCCTATTTGTTTCGTTTGCAAAACTAGCATCAGTAACAGTTGTAACTAAATATTCACCTTTCTCTAGATAGTCTTGCATTGTTACCTATCTGTTTGTATCTTGTACTTTGTAATCCTTTGTTGGACGTTTCGAATCTTTTTCATTTATGTAGTGAATACTTTTATTTTTATTCTTATTCTTATTGGAGTTGTATTAATTTTTATTGAAATTCTTTTTAAAATTTTTGTTTTTATTGTAGTTTTTTATAATCATTCGGTTTAGATGAATTTGTCATCATAATTTCGGGATAAGTTTCACTAGTGTTAGTAATTGCTTATGTTTTGAGATCTTTCAAAATTGAACTAATGAAATGGATGTTTATAACATGCCTTGTTTGAATTGTTCCAATCTTTAAAGTGCATAAGCCTTTGTAAAGTTGCAGTATCTTGAGTTGCTAGAATCATTCTGACGACCAAATCAGATAAAAAATGAATATAATAACCAACAATTTGCGCTTCTTCGACTAATGTGTCTATTGCATTATCACCAACTGATTTGATAAATTGTTTAATCATGAAAATTTCATCTAAGTTGTTTAGTATTGTAAAATTTTGATTAATTTGAGACATTAATGATACACCATAACCAGTGTATAAGCCTTGAAAGATGAATGATTCAAAAAAAGCTGCAATTCCTTTTTGAAAGAATGAACCTAATTGATTAATAACATTAAGTTGACTGTTTGAAGTATCAACTGCACCGAATGTCATCACGATATCCCAAGTTTCAAAAACCAAATCGAATCTATTTAATAAGATACAATAAAACCAAACCTTAAATAATGATAATAAAGTTAACTTATCTGCTTTCTTGGATCGAGCTGAACGTCTAATTGTTCTAATGATGTCATCAGCTTGTTCTTTCGTTAAAAGAATACTAAGTTGAGCCACCGGTAAACACTTGATGATGAGTGGTTTAAACCATTTTCAATGGTATTTTAGATGATACTTTCTTGAAGAGTAATTAATCTTGAATGAATTGAATTTATAGTTACGATGTATATGTGAATTTTTCTCTAGATATCTATATGAAAGAGTTCTAAAGACTGTAAATCTGTAAAAAGTGAAAACTTTAAATTGCGCTATCAACTAAAACGTGATCAGTTGTTTGTAAAGTATTATAAAGTAAATATATAAACTGAACAATATAAGATGGATAGACTCCTATTTATACGTGCAGAGGTGGGTAGATGTGTTTACTTATTCGCCCTTAGATCCTGCTTACATCCCATATCTGGAATGTTCTTGCAGATACTACGTCCTTCTAGGAGCGACTTTTACACTTTGAAGATAACAAAGAAAACTCGTGCGAAATTATGACATGAATCTTATTGACATGAAATTACAAATGCATTTTTCAAATAATTGTTCATAATTATATTTTCTACAAAACATCATCAATAATGTCACAGAAGTCGGTTGGTGGTCGTTTCAATGTTATGACCGTCGGTTTAGTTCTTGGGTTTGCCGTTGGTGTTTATATGGTCAAAGATTATCAATTAGTTAAATATTCACCACCAAATCCAGAAAATTTCGATGAAAATGGAAATTGGAAGGAGAAGTCATTTATTAAGGTTCGTTTCAATGAAGGTGTTGCTCCATTAGAAAAAAAATCAAGTACTGTTGAACCTATTGAATTTAAAGAAGATAAAACATAAGTTCATTTTTATAGAAGATTTGCTTATAAGTTATGTGTAAAAAAATAAAAGATATTTTATGACATTTAGTTATAACGAAGAAAAAGAAAAAAGAGAAGAGGAAGAAAAAAAAAGAAATATTATACAATAATTTATTTAAGGTTTTGGTATATTTTGTAATGCTTGAGCTTGCCTCATTAACAACTGTTGTTGTTGTGGAGTTAAATTTCCTAGATTCAAACTATTTGGTAAACTTACATCACTATCTGGTTTTCCAGCAACTGCAGCAACCATTGCAGCTTTTTGCTGTTGTGCTTGCAGCTGAGCTTGCGCTTGTTTTTGTAATTGTAGTTGAATAGCATTTTGATTTTGTTTCATAGCATGTTTTTGTTGATTATTTTTTTGATGTTGAGATCTAACTGGGAAGAATGAACTTTCACTAATATTTTCAACATTCATAACAGCAGCTCTTGCATACATTTTACCTAATGGATTGTTAGGTAATCTTGGAAGTAAATTAGTAGCAAACATTTCTCTCATACGCAAATACCCAGTCCTCATTTTAACTGGTATACAAACGGGCCTTTCCAATGGCATAACAACACTTCTACGAACTCCAGCTAAAACTTGTTGTGTTTCATCATCTTCATCAATTGCAACACCAGATCCATGTACTAAATCGTCCTTTGCTTGTTGAGCAGCTGCAGCAGCTGCGCCCAATTTAGCTTGATTTTTTCTTTGATAGGCAGCTAATAATTGATCATATGGAGCAGAACGTCCCAAAACTGAACGTTTGGCACCCATTGAATGCGTTTTACAAGTAAGTGAACGGGCACAAAATCCACCATTTGGCAACGGAACACCACATTGACGTTCAACATCAACTGGGCCTTTATTTTTACTTGAGGTTTTTGAAGTAGGGTCTTTTTTCTTGGATTCAGTTTTTGTTTTCTTTTTATTGGGTTCATTGTTATTTGATTGTGTATTAACAGCTTTCGAATTTTCATTCTTTCTCTTTTTGGTATTTTTTTTACTATTGGATGTTGGCGTTGATGGTGTTGATGCTGATGATGATGATAAGTTTATTCCATTTTTTGAAGTTGATGAAGATCGTATATCATTTTCTTGTTTTATTGAAACATTGTCATCTAGCTCAATAACTTTCATATCTTTATCATCTATATTTACTTGTCCATTTACCTGAGGCTTATTATTTTTATCTTTATTATTACATCCTTTTAAATGTTTAATTATATGATCATCTAAAATTGCAATACCACAATTATTACAAATTTTATAATTAATTGGCTGATTTAATGGACTTTTTGAATAGTCAATAATCGGATCAGATTTAATATTATTATTTCCATGTATAGGTTTCAAAGTATCTATATATGATCCAAAATCTTTCCAGTGTCGAAACTTTTGACTATCTTCTAAGTTATCTAAATTATCATCATTCGATAGTTTAATATCTTTGATTATAGTGTGTGCTTGATCTCCTAGCGCTTTTTCAAGTATTGTATCAGAAACGGATCTTGGCATTATTAGGAGATCGCTTGTTTGTGTGGCTATGATAAGAATAAAATATCAGAAAACTGAATGGATACTGAATTCTAGAAAATCAATGAGTGAATGAGCATTAATCTCAATCCAAAACAGGATATTTTTTTGAAAATCTAAATGCTAAATGCACTTAGCTTTTTTATGCGAGTAAGGATTATAATCGACTAGGTGATTTAATACAAGTCGTGACTGTAAATTCAGCTATATATATTTTTGAAAAAACAGTTGAAGAATTGAAAAGAAATAGAAAAACAAAATAAACCACTAGATAAGAAGAAGAGAGGAGAAAAAGCAAAAGCAATAAAATTATAAACACAACGAAAATAAATTGTAGAGAACAAAAAAAACAAATTTGAATCTAATGACAGGAAAAAAATAGTCAACAACCAAAACTCATAATCATTCAGCATAACCAACCAATTCTTTGGCCAATTCTAATAATCTATGACTTAATTCACTTTGTAATCCATAATGTAAACTTAAAATATCATAGTCAGCACTTTCATTTAAACTTGTACCACTAGTAGTGATACCTTGTCCAGCATAAATTCTTAGACCACATAATAGATCCTCTAAAATATGTTTATCTTTTGAATTTAACTCTGATTCTAATTCTGATTCTGAGCCGTTATCTAAATTATAATTATTGTTATGAACGATATCATTGTGTTTGATATCATTATCAATTTCAAGATCAGATAAATCAGAATCATACAAATCTGTCAAAGTGTTTAAATCAAAATTCAGAATTTCATCTTTATTGTTATTAGCACTACTATCTTTATTATTTTCATGATCTAAAACAACAATCAAAGTTCTGAATGTAGCAACTGATGCCATTAAAGAAACAGAATCTGAACACATGAACTTTCTGTTTTTTTCATTTTTCAAATATTTTATTAAACTTTTACCGTATCCAAAATTTTTATTGGAATATTGATGCAATATGATAGAACATAATAAAGATAGTCTATTTTCATCAGATAATAAATAAATGGAAGTATTTGACGTATTTTCATTAACATTCCTTTGAATTTCTTTTATTATTTCTAAAACTTTTGGTAATACAGGAATTGAAGAGTGTAATTTCGTCAGTAAACTTGAAACCAATTTTTGATTATTATCACTAATATTGCTATTTTTAATTTTAATTAAATTTTCTTCAACGCTTAATAAAATTAATTTTAATGCATCATTCAAATAAGTTCCATCCTTTGGATTTAATAAACACTTGAAGATTTTACAACACTTAATCAATTTAATACATGGAATTGGTATGAAAGTTTCAATTTTATTTATATCATTAATCAAAATTTTTAAATCATTTTGAAATATTTCATTAATTTCATTAGTTTCGTCGTTTACGACATCACTTAAAAATTTAACCATTCTAGCTCTGACATTTTCAACACTCCATAAAATTGTGATTAATTCAAATAAATTTAATTTATTTGTAGTTGTATTATCTAAATATTCATAAACTGAATTATAACCGCATCCTGATTTTTTAGAATTTGCACCATATAAAATATCAGCAGTCTTTTTGCTTGATTTTGTTTTATTTAATGAATACAAAATTTCATTCAATTGATTTAAAAGAGAACTTGAATTCATGAAGTTTGGCGCAAATTGAGTAAATTCGATAATTGTGGAATGAATTGAAATATTATCATCATTTTGATTTTTGGAAATATTTAATAATGAATTAGTTAAAAATTCAATTTTTGATTTCAATCCAAGTAAGTATCCAATAATCGGAAATCTACATACCATTATGCTCAAAATGATAATTTTATTAAATGTATGTTCAACTGGGGTTGCTAAATTCGGGTTTTGAGATTTCAATGATTCCCAATTTGAACAATCTGGAATGGTTAAAATTCTAATATAAAAGAGTAAAATACCATGAAATGAGTTTGGAAATGATGTTAAATCAAGTAGATATGCCTCAGGTGTTTGATTTACAAAATTTGAATAAGAGGATGAAGAGGATGAAGCTGATGAAGTTGATGGAGACAATAAAGAATTTGGTGATAGTATTGGAGTCAAGGCAAGTAAATCAATAAAATATAATAAAGTAACAAGATAAATGGAGTTATTTGAATTTCTTTTATCTAAACTTTTCTTCCAATGTATGAAATTTGGGAATATTGGCTTGATAAAATAGTAAACACATAATGAGAATGTAATTAATTGAATTAATTTAATTGATTTATTTAAAATGAAAGGAATTGGTGTTGCATTAAGCGATTTGAAGTTGTTGCCGCTATTGAAAGAATCCATAAAATTAGAACCAACTAAAGTTGCAATACCACCAACCATAATCTTATGTGGAAGAGAAAAGTTAGATTGTTGATTTTCATATCTAGCTTCATTGGGATAATAATGCTGGTTGTCATTAATTGTGGTATTTAAAGTAGTGTTAAGAGTATGAGTTGTTGATCTAGTTTGCTGTAGATTGGATTGAGTAGAATAGTGTTGAAATTGGTTAGTACTATTACTACTATTGTTATTATATTGATCATATCCGTAATTATCATTTGATGACATTTTAGATCTGTAACCGTATGAGTGTTTATTATCTGAAGAATCATCATAGGTAAGCAAATCTTGATCAATGTTATTATCAGACGAAGTATTTGCTGAAAAACTATAATGTTCTTGGCAAGTATCATTTTGTGATTGATTATTGTGATTATTATTTTGTATGATAACATGAGAATATTGAAGTTGATTTGGTACATGATTTATAACCTCTATTGGTAAATAATTTTTTTGTGTACTTGGAGGATTATAATTGTAATTTGGATTTGATCTTAATAATCTAATTTCATTGATTAGTGATTTATTCTTAAGTTCTAAATGTTTGATATATTCGGTTGCCTTTGACAATATATTAGCTTTGTTTAATCTTGAAGCTGGAGCCAAACCTTCCAATTCATCGAAATCTATTTCTCGATCATAATCTAAAACTCTTAAAGTTGGAACAGCATCTTTCAATTCAAAAAATTTTGTATTGATATTAGTTCTATATTTTTTTTCAATTTTATTATGAGAAATTCTGCTCTTTTTAGATGTAGAGTTGCTATTGGACACTATAGATTTAGTACCTATTGATTGAGCAGATTTCGATATTTTTGCAGGAGAACTAAAGCCTTGATCCTTTGGCGAAGATGAACTATTTGAAGTCGGGTTTGAAGATATTGATTCATGTCTCGAAGAATAAGTGTCAGAGGAAGACGACTTTTTGTCAAAGTCATAGTCATCGTCCGACTCTGATTTCGTAGATCCCAGATTGACCTGTAGTTGGTTCATGGTTGGTATGGAAAGCTAAATGACAAGTATTAGCTAGTCAAATATTAGCTATATTCGTTTCTTATGCAAGCTTACCAAAAATCCCTCGCCATTTAATCAAAAAATGCAAAAATGAAAAAAATGATAAAATGTGAAAAATGTGAAAAATGTGAAAATCCAGTTGCAAATCGTTGCAGCGGAATGGGCCCATTTGACAATTTTGCAAAAAGTGAAAATTGCAAAAATTGCGGAAATTCCCCCCTTCCCCCCTTTTGCACCCGCGACAACTCGAAAAACACACTACCGACGCGTCGCTGCATTTTGACCTTTTCCTCTTGTTTTTTCAACTTTCCCACCCGTGCACCACACCCCAAAACCAGACTTGTTTCTTTCGGAAATCTCAAAGTGAGAGAGATCAGTGAAATTCGAATACCACACAGGTAAAGAGGCAAAAGACTTGTCGATTCTTTATCATAAGACCCAGTTTATAATACTACCACGAACACAAATACAATCCCTTCATCAATATGTCTATGAAAAGAATCAACAAAGAACTCCAAGATATTGGAAGAGACCCCCCATCTCAATGTTCTGCAGGTCCTGTCGGTGATGATCTCTTCCATTGGCAAGCTTCTATCATTGGTCCACCAGATTCTCCTTATGCAGGTGGTGTTTTCTTCCTTGCCATCCATTTCCCAACTGACTATCCTTTCAAACCTCCTAAGATTCAATTTGAAACTAAAATTTATCATCCAAATATTAACTCTAACGGTAACATTTGTCTAGATATATTAAAGGAACAATGGTCTCCAGCTTTAACAATCTCAAAAGTTTTATTATCCATTTGTTCTCTTTTAACTGATGCTAATCCTGATGATCCTTTGGTTCCTGAAATTGCTCACATTTATAAAACTGATAGACCAAAGTATGAAGCAACTGCAAAGGAATGGACTAAGAAATTTGCTATCTAATTTACACATATCAAATCTAATAGTTAAAGTCACATTCATAGCATCAAATCTTTCATCGTTTATGTATACCTTGTGTATCTTCCTATGTATTTATATACATACATTTATCTATATGCATAACATGTTATAAATTAATAAACACAAAATGTATAAACTAATGCTATTCTCTGTAAATATAAACATCTATAATACAATATCTGGTTTCTTATTTTCTCATTTTTCATTATTTTTTTTTATTATTTTCACGATCTATAAGTTTACACTTCATAAAGTAAACAGATAAAATTAATACTATCAACGGTTTACATAGGAAAACAAAAAAAAAGAACTCCATTTATTTCGTCAATAATTTGGCTATTATTCTTTCAAAACAAGAATATCCCTAATTATGGAACCAAAGAAAAAAGTACCATTCAAAAGGAATTATGTTGCTTGTTTAAACTGTCGTACAAGGAAAGTAAAATGTGATTTAGGGAGTGTTGAAAATCCACATGATCCACCTTGTGCAAGATGTAAAAGGGAACGAAAAGAATGTGTTTTTGTTGAATCGAAAAGGGGTACTGGTAGAATTAAAGCACATACTTCTTATACATCTTCAAATTCAATAACTCCGGATAACGCTTATCATCATTATCACCACCACCACCACCATCAGAATCACAATCATATAATTAAACCGGAAACTGAAAATATCTCAATTAATCCAATTTTACCAATACCTTCACCTTCACCTTTTTTTTTTTCAAAGCCTACAATTCCGCCAAATTCTATTAGATCAACTTCAAATGATATTACAATGGCAAATACTACTACTACTAATAATAATAATAATTATAATAATAATCATAATAATCATAATAGTAATAGTAATAACTCAATATTTCCAAATGATCAGAACATGAATTCCACCTATAATTCTAATTATTCAGTATCAAGTCAACCATTACAACCATCAATTAAGTCACAAAATGAATCAAGACAACCATCCTTAAGTAATGATATAGAAAATGATAAAATTGAAAATGTATTAACTCCAACAAATTCACTTGATCCATCATCAAATTCAAAATTACCTTCTGTTAACTCATCAATTCAAAGTTTAACAGATAATGCAACAATGATTTATTTAGCTCATGTTGCAGGTAAAGTTGCAAGTATAGATAATAGAGATAGAATTGATGAAGCTGAAAGATTATCAAAATTAGAAAGATCCGTCCCAATTCCAAGATCTTTATCAAGTTCAACTCCAACTTCAACTAATAATTCAAATATAAATTTAAATATAGTTGATGATCAATCACCTTCAACAAAAACTATTCAAGATACTGAACCAATTAAAGATAGTTTTGGTCATGGAACAATTCATGAGTATAATTCCTTACATCCAATTTTAAGCCAAGATAGATTAACCATTCCTCCACTAACAACAACTAAAAGTATGAGACAAAATCCATCCTCAAAATTAACTGATATAGAATATATTGTATCATCTAATGAATCTATTGAAATTAAATCTAAATATATTTTAACTAATATTGAAGCTAGAAAATTGATTAAAATTTTCTTTATAACAATGCATCCATTTTATCCTTATATACCATCAAATTTAAGAGATCCTGATATTTTAGTTAATTATCCAATTTTACTATGTGCATTATTAGCAATCAGTTCAAGGTATAATTCTTTACCTGATAAAATCGGTGAATGGGATAATTTAAATAATGATACTGAAAATACTGAAATAAAAAGGAAAAGTTCAAATGGTGACAGACATTTGGCAGTTCATGAACAATTATGGATTTATTGTCAAAGATTAATGAGTATGACAGTTTGGGGTGAATCTTCAAGTAGAAGTGTTGGTACTTTGTTAACATTTTTAATTTTTACTGAATGGAATTCGAGAGCTATTCATTTTAGATGGGGGGATTACGCAAATTCTTCAAATGATGATTCATTAGCAAATAGGAAAGTAATTAAGAATAAAAATGTTGGTAAACCATCTTCAAATTCTAATAAAAAGAAAAAAAATTCAATATCTACATCATCTGATAATGAAGAAGAAGAATATGAAGAAGAAGAAGAATTTGCTGGTTTAAGTGCAATGAAACGAAGTGAAATAATGTCATTTATGTTGATTGGTACAGCAACAAGATTATCATTTTTATTAAAATCAGATCCATTAACATTTATTGCGACTCATATATCCGAAATTCAAATTGCTGTTGGATTAAATAAAAAATCAATGTTACAACAAACATTAAGTGAAGTTGATGTTAATGATCCAATTTACCAATTTACATCATATCAAAAGGCCAATATTGAATTATTACAATTTTTTTCATTATGTTATGAAACTTTATATGGTACAAGACCCAAATTTATAAGTTTAGGTAAATATCAAACATTAGCAATTTTAGATATTTTATCACCAATTTTAGAAAATTGGTATAGAAAATATTATAAATTATTAAAACCTTCAAATATACACTGTGCATCATTAGCGTCATATAATAATGATGGATCGCCTGATTGGTTATATTTAATTTCAATTAATCCAAAATTAGAACGTGATTTATTAATAAGTATTGAAAGAGAATCTTTAATTTTTGATTATTATTATACAAAATTATATCTTTATTCATTAGCTTTATCAGGTGATACATCAATTAATACCAATTTAAGAAGTTCTAAAAAAGATAAAAATTTAAGGTTAGATGAATTGGCAAGATATTCAAGATATGTTGAATTAGCATATAAGGCAGCAAAGGAAGTTTTAGCAGTTATTCAAAGGGTTAGAAAATTAAGATTAATTAAATATATGCCTGTTAGATGGGTTACCAGAATTATTCGGAGTGTTTCATTTATAGTTAAATGCTATTTAACATTAACTACTAATATACCAACTAATATAACAACTGAAGTTGATGATGACAAAGAGATAAATAACGTACAACAAAATACAAATGGTGAAATTTTAAAATTAAGCGTTATTCCATTAGAAGAAATTATAACGTTATTACAAAAAACTGCAATTTGTTTAAGATATGCAGCACCTGATGAATTACATTTATGTACAAGATATTCAACTATTTTAATGTATTTATGTTCACAATTTAAAACTCAAATACGTGAAAGAAATGATAAACTGAAGAAAAATGTTAGAGAATATGAAAAAGATGCCGAATTTAATAATAATAGTAATAATTATGACTATGGTATTAATAATGAACAATATGATGAAAATCCAGTTAATGTTCAGTATTTTGAAAAGCCAGCTATTCAAACAAACAATAACACTCAATTTCAAAATTTTAGTAATGATAAGTTTATAAACCCAGATTATGAAAATAAAATGTATTCATCATATCAACAACCACAACAAGATGGATTATTTGATAATAATACCACACATGCAAAAAATCAAGAAACAATTCCTAATAATTATGAGAACATTGATTTTAGTAATGCAAATCAAGAACTTTTCGATGATTTTTTTAATAAAAATCCAAGTGAAACGTTATTCAACTTTTTCTCAAATGAGAATAACAATCCAGGTTTAGATTTTGTTGATCAATTTACTGAGGAAATGGAAAAAGATTTCTTAAGCAAAGGTGGGAAACATTAATATTTTTCTTTTTTAGTACATGAAATTAATTTTATAAACAAAGAGGGGAAAAAAATAAACTCAAAAATCTAACTAAACACTTTCTTAAATAATTTCTTAACAGTTTTATTTCGTGACAAACCAGAGCCTTTTTTCTTCCCCGATTTTTTATCATCCGTTAGAATATCAAGTAAATCATGGTGGTGGTGATGATGATTCTGCTGCTGCTGCTGCTGTTGTTGTTGTTGTTGTTGTTTTATGGTCACATCACTTTTAATGGATTTTGCATCTATAGATTTCCTGCTACCAACATGACTATTTGATGGTATTGATGATATTTTATTAACATTAACACTACTGGTGTAATTAATCACATTATTAAAAGTATCATTATTATTTGTATTTTTTGTGTTATTTGTATGTTCTGAGAAAACATCAACATCATCTGAACTTTCATTATACTCAATCTCGTCACCACCATTCATATGACCTTCATTATTAACATATTTGAAACTATCACTTGTGGATATCCCATCTTCTAATTCAGATATACAAATTTTAGTAAATTCTTCATTTGATAATTGTTCATGTAAACTTAAATTCGAATTGGAATTTGCATTTGAATTAGAGTTGGAATTTGAATAAGTTGCTGGTTTATCCTTATAAACAATTGATTTAAAGGATGTATTGGATTTAGGTTTATTTAACGATAAATCATCATACCAATAATAATTATCTAAAATATCATAAGTATCAATACTTTTAGATTTACTCTTTGTTAAATTTAGACCAGCTAAACTTAAATGTAGAACATTTTTACTTGTAGATACTGAATTTTTATTATTATCTTCATTGTCATTTTCTTCATGTAAAGTTTGTTCAGAAATTCCACTAACATCACTAACTATACTTGGTTTCCTTTTCCAATAAGAATCTTTACAACCAATAGGAACTAAATAATCATTTTGATTTCTAATTTGATTTTCATCCTTTAATTCAAAAATTTCATAAAATAAAAGATATGGTTCTTCATTATCAAATGCTTCTTTAAAAGTTAAAGTTTTACATTTGTCATTACCAACTCCCATATCATTAAATAAAATCCATTCATCATTTAATGTTTTATTATTAAATTGATATAAATTAAATTGTCTCTTTCTAACTAAGCTTACATAATGACCAGAATTAATTGAATTACCTCTATGACAGACACAACTTTGTAAAACTAAAATAAATGAACCTCTTGGAGCTTTATGATCATAACTTCTTTTAAAATCTACAAACCCTGGTTTTGTTCTATCTTCTGCAATAAAATATGGATATTTTATAAATTCTGGTATTTCAACTTTTTTCTCAATTTTAACACTTTTACCACGTTCATTCCAAGTATAACGTTTGAGACAGATTGGAACTAAGGGTCTTTTATTACCAAATTTTTTATCAAAATATAATTCTTTTGCTAATATTTCATTATTCTCAACTGATGAATTAGTATTTTTCGGTTGAAATGGTGAATTTTGAGTTGATTCAATAGTTTTAGATCTTGAAATTCTACGTCTATAATATTCTTCATGATTTTCAACTGTTAATTTAACATCAGGATTTGTATAATATGGTAATAATTGTAAATACATCCAAGCAGGTAATGAAACTTCAGTATTTGAAATAGATGATGATCTTCTTGTTAAGTTTAAAGGATTTACAGATTGTACATTATTAAGTACACTTGCTAAAGTTGAACTTCTAGTTCTTTGTCTTTCTAATTTTTGTGTAACATTTTGAAAAGAATTATTAAAAGTATTAATTGAATCTAACATTGAAGAATTTGTATTTGATCTATTCATATTTTGATTTGGAGAGAATTCAACAATTGAAGAATTTTGTTTTTCGAATGGCTCAGGTGTTGAAATTGTATCATTTGATTCATTATTTGAAGACGGACTCATTTTGGAATCAGTCACATAAGATGATGTTTGTTGAGGGGTTAAAGATAATGCAGATGAAGTTGATGAAATATCAAAATTAATTGGAGAATTACTTCTAACAGGAGTTGGTTGAGGAATTAAAGAATTTGAAGAAGTTAAAATACCTAATTTTTCATATTCATTAATTTCAAGTTCATTATTCTTTAAACATTCATCACTTTGATTGCAATTCTGGTGCTTTTGTACTAAATTCATTTTTTGATCAATATGTCTTCTAACAGTAATGGAATTATTAAAATAAGAATTTAAACAATCTTCTAAGGAAATAGATTGAAGGGATGAATTTGTTGGTATTGAAATAAATAAAGATCTTTCACCAATTAATCTTAAATCATCATTAACATTTAATTTTCCATTATGAATAATATCTAATTTTAAAGTTAATAAAGGTAAAGATAAAGATTCAGCTAAAAATTCAAAAATTTGTAAAGCATCTTGTTGTTTACCACTAACAACTATATCACAACCTAAAGAATTTAAAATTAGAAATAACTGATAAGTTATATTAACATTTATATGTTCACCAGCTCTTAATAAATTAATTAGAAATCTTAACATAATTTTTAATCTTTCAATTTGATGTTGAAATTCAACAGACATATTTGGGTCGATTGATTTATCTAATAAATAATCTAAAGAGGAATTTGAATAAAATAAGGAAACCAATAAAGAATCAATATAACATGATGTATTCCATAGATTATCCATACCAATTAATTGAATTTCTTTATGACTATTATTATTATTATTAGTAGATTTAAATTCACCACGACAAGAAATTAAATTCCCATGTTTGGATAATTGGAAAAATCGAAAATATTTATAGGCAATTGAAACATTTGAATGATTATTTAGATCCAAGTTTAATAATATAATTAAAACAGAAATAATTCTTTGATTTTCAAGATCTTTTGAAACTGTTTTACCTAAATTAGATTGAATCATTAAAGAAATCTGTTTATGCAGAGATTTTCTTTCAGGTGATAATTTGATAGGAGATTGGGGTATATCATCATCAAATAATAAAACCCCTTTATAACTAGACGGTATTTTCATTTATATAAAGGTAATTGTGTAGTTGTAAGTCACGTATCTTCGTAGAGGAAAAATAGATTCCCCAAATTTCCGGCAAAACATGATATTCCTCTATCATGCATGATTAGGGCTTGATTTCAGTGGAAATTTGAAAATGATTTCATTTCGCGAAAAAAGAAAGAACGTGCAGTTAATTGAATAAAAAAGGAGGCTCACCTTGATGTGTAAGTCGTGAATATAGTGATTTTTATTAATAAATCTATAAAAGTATATATATTTATATATCTAAAAAAGGGTATTAAAAGTAGAAATGTAACTGAAATAAAAAACTAAAGATATGTATTGTTTAGCCATTTAAAGATTTCTAGATTACACCATAAACTTATCTTTTGCAATAAAAGTTTGATTTCTGCCTTATCAAAGTTTTCATCAACATTTTCATCAATTAAATTATTATCAATTTCTAGATTTAAAACAAAACCAGCAACCCAACAGGCCGTTGAAGCGTAGATACTTTTCCTATTTTTGGTCGTCATATTGGATTGCAAAATTTTGATTAATCTTGAACGATGATGATTAATTAAATCATTTAAATTAATGAAATTGTTTTCTTGAATCATTTCAAAGGCAATAATTGTTGAATAATCATTTGGGTTTTGAAATATTAAATTTGTATTTTCAGGTTTATTAATTAATAAATAATAACATGCCGAATGGTATAATATTAAGTTAAATAAATCTTTATCAATTGCTAAAATGATTGCACCATCTAATTGAACAAATTCTTGATTTTTATTTAGTTTTAATCTCCAATCTAATAATAAATTCCATAAATCAACCCAATTGATGAAATTTATTTTATTAAATAAAAAAGTTTGAAATGTCAAACATAAAATATCATTTTTAGAATTTAAAAAATAACCAGTTAAAGTATTAAATAGTATTAGATCTTGATCATCATTATCATTTTCAATGTTTTTAGTGTTGGTACTTTCATTTTTCAAATTATAACAATATGGAATTATAATTAAATTGATAAAAGTGTTAAAAAATTTCGAATTTTCCAAAATGCCCAAAGAATTGAAAAAATTTATTAAATTTTTAATTCTATTCCAGCAATCAATTGGATTAACGCTAAATATTTCAAACCAAGATAATAAAACAACCGTCCACCAAATACATTCATTATTAATGGAAAAACTTTCATTTAAAATACCTCGGATTTCGTTTCTTAGAGATTTTGATAGTTCTCTAACACTTAAAATATAAAAATCCAAGGTATTTTCACCAGTATAAGAAGAATCAAATTGTTGTAACAATCTTGAACTGATTGCTAAGATTGCATAGGTTAAGGATTTGGATTCTCTTGATAACGATAAAATGTGATTTGGGTTATTTAAGTGTAAAATATAGGTTGGATCAGTTAAAAAATAATTGGATAACAAATTAGTTAGTGATTGACTGAAAATTGAAGATGAAGTTGAAATTGATTTATCATTAAAGAAAATAAAGGAATTTATGTTTGTTGATTGGAAATTACCGTTTTTTAAGTTTGGTATAATTGATAGAATTGAGGGGAAATTTTGTGGTAAATTTAAATAGCTTGGTTCATAACTAAAATTTAGATTAAAGTTTAAATCTAAATCATCAATTTTAGAATTAGTAGTAGTAGTGGTACTAGTGGTATTATCATTATTAGTGGATTGACTATTTGATAACAAATTTTTTATAGTATCAGAAAATTGGGATGGTTTAGTCATACCATCTTGGGGCCATATACATTTCAAGTTTTTCAATTGACAAAAATTACAAATTGGTTTAGTTTCATCACATTTCTTATGTTTGCTCCTACATGTTAAACAACCAGTTCTAACTCTTCTCTTTTCAGGAGGTGTTTCTTTCTTAGGGTTTTTGGACCCTTTAATTGATTTTTTTCTCTTTTTCTTGATAGAATTTGCAGGTGTTGCTGCTGCTGGTGTCGTTGTTGTTGTTGTGTTGATATTGTTAATTGTTGTTGTTGAAGTATTGGTCGTATTTGAAGATTTTTCAGAATCCGAATTGGACATGTTAATTGCCGAGGTATTACTATTATTCATGATGATATTTTTTCGTTGTCTTGTAGAGGATCTTAATTTGAAGGGAAGAGTAGGATGGAACACAGGAGTATGGGGATCCACAACATCGAAATGATCATCCGTTTCAGTGAAAACGGAGTTGTTCTTGTTGGTATTATTATAAATATTATTGGAGGTAGAGGTGGTGGCAGCCGTGTTGATGGTAGTAGCCATATGAGCAGGAAATCAAGGATAAAGAAATGACTCGGAGAATGCCGGAAGTGTCTGGAAAGGAGAGGAAAGAAGAGCAGAGGAAGAAGCAAACGGATAAACAGAGCTACAAACTAAGGAACAACAAAGTCAGAGTGACAACCTAAGCTGATACCAGACGGAAAACTTTCAGGGTTCACGGAAGTACAAGACATTTATATAGTGAAAAGTGGTCCGTAGTGTGATAGCAGGAAAAACGGTGGAGGGAATAAATACTTCATTTACTGGGGGAGGGCTGCTGCAGAACGACACATGATTGGACGATGGCGGGGGGGCAGGGACGGTTTCTGTAGCAGACGGGAAAGACCAGAGGGATTTCGGAAGGGAATTGGAGGGGAATTGGAGGGGAATTGGAGAGAAAAAACTGGGAAAAGAGCCACTTTACACAAAACAAGTTGATCTCCGTGGTGCCGGCAAAAAACGGGACCCGCTGCCGGCCGATGCGGGGTGGTGCACGGGTGGTGAGGGGCTCATCTGTGCACAGATGTGGTGCACAGATGTGTCTATTTTCTGAAACATGATTCTAACATGACACAGACAGGAAAATATAAGGATATATATACATTATCACAATACTACATCTTCCTTTTACACACCTTGTTAGTCTGTTGACCTTCCCTTTATAACCACTTAATACCCATCCACAATGTCTTGGTCCGGCTTCAAAAAAGCCGTTAATAGAGCCGGTGCTCATGTTATAATGAAAACTACTAAAAACAACGAAACTTCAAGAGATTTCGAATTTGACCAAAGAGAACAGAATTTCCAAATATTCGAAAATCTAATCAACGAATTGAATGTAGAACTACTCAATTTTAAAACCTTGTTTCATAACTTGGTTGAAACCCAATTTATTTTAATCAAAACCGTTGATTCGTTTTATGGAGATTATAATTTCGATTTAAACTCGGATAATTTAATCGGTTTGAATAATACCAACAACACTAATGACTCCATGCTAACCAACATCAATCAAAGAGATGGTATATCATTACAACTATTGGAAAATATTAACGATATTCAAAAGGAAATCTTACCTCAGTTAGATGAACCCTTAAATATAACAGTTTTTCAACCCATTTCGGATTTAAATGATTATAATAACGAAATTCATAAATTGATTAAAAAGAGAGGAAGGAAAAAATTCGATTTTGATGTTTCAAAATCAAAATTGGATAAATTACAAAATGAATTCAATGCACTTGAATTATCTTTAAGAGAGGAAGGTGTGTCAAATTCTAATCAGTTGGATAAAAATAAAGAAAAATTAAACAAACTAAACAACGAATTTCTAAATATCAGTGAAATTTATTATGACTTAAATCAAAGATTAAAAAATGAAATTGATGAATATATTTCTATGAGATTTTCATTGTTGGATCCTTCATTTGAAAGTTTTATTAAAATTCAATTGAAATTATATAATGATGTACATTCAAAATTCAATCATAATATAAATATAGATTCTTTATCCATTGAAGATCATGAAAATGGCAAATTGGATAAAAGATTGGATGAAATTTTAAATAAAATGAAAGCTTTAGATATTAATAATTTATAGTAACAAATTTATTGTCTATATATATCTATATATAAAAATTTTATACATTGTATATTCAAACTTCTTCTGAGAAGATAAATTCTTTGAATTCTTTATATGCTTTTTCTAAATCATCGTTAATAATAACTCTATCATGAGCACCGGTTTTAGCATATTCCATTTCAGCAGCTGCAGCGGAAACTCTCTTTTCAAGTGATTCTGGAGTTTCTGTACCTCTACCTTCTAATCTTTTCCTTAGTTCAGCAATTGAAGGTGGTGAAAGAAATAAATATCTTGCATTAAGATCGGTTTTCTTAACAGATTTTACACCTTGCATATCAATATCTAAAATACAAGTCTTCTTTAAAACATCAGAAACATGTTTAACAGCTGCAATTGATGTACCATAATAATTACCTGAAAATTGAGCCCATTCAATAAATTCATTATTATTGATCATTTTTTTGAACATGTCAACAGTTGAAAAATAATAATCAATACCATCTTTTTCACCAGCTCTTGGTTGTCTAGTAGTATTAGAAATAGAAAATCCAAATGTATTTGGATATTCAATCATCAAACGTTTTAAAAGAGTGGATTTACCGGTACCTGAAGGACCAGAGACAACTATAGGGCGACCTACCATGTTCAAAGATGTGATATAAGGGGAAGAACCACAGAAGGAAGACAAAAAAAAACATATAATTCCTTATAACCTGTCGAAAAAAAGAAGAAACCAAAACAAACAAACAGAACACGCCAAAAGAAAAAAAAAAGTTCCAATTCATCGACGCGTCGATGGGTGTTTATCGTCTTTCTCTTAAGTATCTTTTCATGAATTTGATAATTTGGATCAGATTGATTACAGGATGATAATAGCCATCTTTAGTTTTTTGCATCCACAATTTAATTAAACTTCTTCTTTTAGTTAAATACCCCTGTGTCCCCTCTTCTTGTCCTTTTTTTTCTCAAATGGCAGGTATATTATACTCCCTTCTTTTTAATGTCGCCGTGGCATATGCGAAATCGTTTGTATCTTCCGGAAACAAAGGTATTATAAATCCAATCGATGAAGAACCAATTGATGATTCTCCTGATTATAACCTCCCTGATGATAATAATTTAGAGGATGTCAATCCCGTTGCTGAAGAAATTTTTTCATCTTGGGCTTTATTCATTGTTTTATTTCTTCTATGTTCAGCTTTATGGTCATCATATTATTTACAACAAAAGAGAATCAAAGCAATTCATGAAACTGTTTTATCTATCTTTTATGGTATGGTAATTGGGCTAGTTATCAGAATTTCTCCAGGTCATTATATTCAAGATGCTGTTAAATTCAATTCGAGTTATTTTTTCAATATTTTATTACCTCCAATTATTTTAAATTCTGGTTATGAATTACACCAAGCTAATTTTTTTAGAAATATTGGATCAATTTTAACTTTTGCAATTCCTGGCACTTTTATAAGTTCAATTGTTGTTGGTATAATACTGTTTATTTATACAAAATTGGGTTTTGAAAGTATACATATTTCATTTGTTGATGCATTAGCAGTTGGTGCAACTCTATCAGCAACTGATCCTGTTACAATTTTATCAATTTTCAATTCTTATAAAGTTGATCCAAAATTATACACCATTATTTTCGGTGAATCTTTATTAAATGATGCAATTTGTATTGTTATGTTTGAAACTTGTCAAAAATTTCATGGTAAACATGCACAATTTTCTTCAATTTTTGAAGGTATTTCATTATTTTTAATTACTTTCACAATTTCAACCTTAATTGGTTTAATAATCGGTGTTTTAATTGCTTTGATTTTAAAGCATTCTTATATTAGAAGATATCCACAAATTGAAACTTGTTTAGTTTTATTATTTGCTTATGAATCTTATTTTTTCTCAAATGGTTGTCATATGTCTGGTATTGTTTCATTATTATTTTGTGGTATAACAATGAAACATTATGCTTATTACAATATGTCAAGAAGGACTCAAATTGCAACCAAATATATATTTCAATTATTAGCTCAACTATCTGAAAATTTCATCTTCATTTATTTAGGTTTATCCTTATTTACTGAAGTTGAATTGGTTTTTAAACCTTTATTGATTATTGTTACATTTGCAAGTATTTGTATTGCAAGATGGTCTGCAATTTTCCCATTATCAAGATTTATTAATTGGTTTTCAAGAAATAGAAAACAAGCAAGAGGTTTAAGTTCTTTATCAACTTTACAAGATGAAATTCCTTATAATTATCAAATGATGCAATTTTGGGCTGGTTTAAGAGGTGCTGTTGGTGTTGCATTAGCAATGGGTTTACAAGGTGATTCTAAATTTGCCTTATTAGCAACTGTTTTAATTGTCGTTGTTTTAACAGTTATTTTATTTGGTGGTACAACTGCTGGTATGTTAGAAATGTTAAATATTAAAACTGGTTGTATTGAGGATGATGTAAGTGATGATGAATTTGATATTGAAATGCCACCACCTACTAATCTAAATTCTTCAACTTCTAACTATTTTGATAAAAATAATTTACCAAACTCAAGATCATTTTCTGAAGATCAGTTAGTTAGTGATTCAAATGGATTTATTGAATTAAACAATACAAATACGAATACAAACATAAAGACAAATACAAACATAAATTCAAACACAAACCTAAACATAAACTCAAATACAAGCACAAATGCAAATACAAGTACAAATCCTAATCTACTATCAACATCCTTCTCGTCAAAAGACAACAACAATAACAACAATACCAGTAATACGAATGAAGCAAGTTATCTGAGTGAAATATTTAGTGTTGATGAACATGCGAAATGGTTTACAAATTTTGATGAACATGTTTTAAAACCTGTCTTCTTAGATAGTATACCATCCGAAAATAATAAAAATGATAAAAATACTAATAAATAATAAATAAGTGGAATTTTAAAACATGTACTTATGTATACTACGATTTTGTTATTTTCATTTTCATCTTCTTTATATCTATGTATTTTTATAAAAATTTAAAAAAGAAATACAACCTTATTTAATTAAAAAAAAGAAGTTATTGTTACACGTTTTAACAATCATAAAATGTCAGATTCTAATTGTTGTTCCTTTTGTTGCTCCAATGCCATATCAGTACACCATTTTGCTAATTTGAAAACTTCAGGAGGTAGAAGTAAATCGTTTAAAATATTATTATAATAAACAACAATTTTAAAAAAATAACTTAATGATAATTCATTAACTGATTTTATTGAAAATTCATCATTATTTGCATCAAATTCAATTGGTGGATTAATTAAAAATTCATAAGTACCTTTATAAACTTTTGTTAATAAAATTAAAACTTCAGTTAATGAATTCTTAACATTGTTGTTTTTATCTTCAATTTTAGCATTAATTAATAATTCAGTTATTGAAATTACGGAAAATCCAATAATTTCTTTATTTGGAATTCTCTTATTTGATTGTTCTTGAATTGTACCAAATACCAATTTTTTCAAAAAATTTAATAGATCCATATAAATTAAATAAGCTTGAAATTTGATACTATTATTATTTGAATTAATTTTTTGTGGATTTTCAAATATTTCGAATTTTGTAATAATTAATTCATTTAAAATTGTACAATATTTTTTAACTTTTTCACAAATTAATTTAGCAATTAAATTATAATTTAAATCAAAATTTGAAAATTTTTCATTTGATTCAGGTTTATTGAAAATTTCAATATTATCGTCCTTAATAATTGTAATATCACCACCATCATTTCCTCCTCCTTCTTTATTTTCAACTTCAAAATTGAAATCAAAATCTAAATTATTCTTAATTTGGTTACTATTCAAATTACCAAATATACTTAATTTATTCTTTGTATTTTCTAGTTTCTCGTGACGTAATTGATCAACGGATTTTAATTTTGGTAAATCTAACCTTGCAGATTTTGCAGCATTATTTAAAATAAAATAAAATTCATTCAATATTAGGTTCCAATTTTCAACATTATTATAAAAAATTTCACGATCTTTAAAATTATTACATGTTGATAAATATGTTAATTCTTGAAATGCTGTTAATTTAACCAATGAATTTTCAGATTTTAAACCTGTTAATAATGTCTTAATTTGATTTTCACTATATGAACTAACTGAATTATTGATATTCAGACATCCTACTAATGCATAAGCATTAAAAAATTCATTTAATATATCAATTGATAAAATTGAAATCCATGAATAAAACCAAATTATTAATAATAATTTAAAATTAAAATCAGACCTAGGTAACTTATTATTTAAATTGAATAAAATAACAATTGGTTTCAAAAATATTTTAAAGAATAAATTTCTTAAAAATAAATGATAAATTAATGGTATAATTAAGAATGTTAAAGTTGATTTTAAAATTGATAAAATTAATAATTTTAAATTTAATACTTTTTTCAAATAAGTAACTGGTTCTTGTCTGTATGTTCCGATTGGAATATGTAAAATGAACTTCTGATTAAATAAAAAGTTAAATGAATAAACTAATGACGAAACAATTGTGAAGAAGCAAAAAAATGCAAAATTATCATTAAGGAAAGGTTTAATTGTCATTGTTGGAGTTTCAATATAATAGTTAAGTGATGAATTTGACTGTGAATAAATTATAGTTGAAACGATTAAATTATTCAAGAAAAAGCAACTGATTAAAAGATAACAAATTTTTGAACTTAAAATAGAAATTATAATTTGAATGTAATTTGAAGCATTTGATAATTCGTTTGTTGATGTTGTTAATTTACGTGATTTTTGCAATATGAAGTAACCAAACCATAATAAAAAAAACTTTACTGGATAGAATATTAGACTACCATTGAATGGAACGCTAATTATCAATGTAACAATGAATGCAACAATTGCTGACAATCTATGATAAAACTTCATTCTATTATGAAATATTTTGTTATATATTGATTCGTAAGTTTTAAAATGTATTGTTTTGTTTTGTGATGATGGTGACGGTTTAGTTTGTCTTTTTGTTATTAAATGTTGTTTATTTCCTAGATTATATGAATGCGGCTGGAATCCACTAGATGATGGACCTTCAGACCTTATATTGTTCCACCTAGACATGATTTGTGACTGTTACTAAACTGTGTTAAAGATATCAATGTTAAACCATTTGTTACATCTTTGATGATGTTAGAATTTGTTGATTTGTTGAATTTTTTTTAATTCTAGATAAAAAAATGCGAAAATGCAAAAATGCAAAAACAAATGAGAAATTCACACTTTCCATACACTAGTATTAGAAAAAATTATCTGTTCGAATAAGAACTCTGAATACTCTATTACTGACGTTTGTTAATGTTCGGATGAAAAGAAGGTCATAGTTATAATCGCATTGCGACGTGCAACTTTTTATCCATTATGTGTTATGGAATAAAACAAAGAATTTAGTTCACAATTTTAAACCTAAAATAAACGAGTTTCTATAAACTCTTGTTATCAAGCCACTTCAAAGCCTTTAATCCTTAATATTATTCTTATTCGAAGCACCAAACTAGGAATTCATGATAGTATACAATGGAAAAACTGACTACTATGCGTACTTTTCTTTAACATCGAATTATTACTATTTAAGGCATACCAGTACGTACCCCAATTGAGCTACAATCCTATTGTTATATATTTGATAATATATACAGAAAACTAAACTTTCTGTGTGTCTGATGGAAGCTATCCATCAATATCTACCACCCACACTTGTTGAGGTTATTTCATCTGGAACTACAATGGACGAAACATTGGCTTCTACAGTGCAGAATAGAGGAATAATCTAATACCGTAGCCTTCTTGCATGTTTCAAGTTTTCTGCAATTTGAGAAGAACAAATGGAATCAGGCTGACCAATCTAAAAACTTTATTTTCGAAAAATAACTTTCAAAGGATGGTTTTGTGATCAGTTTTCAAACAATAGTATAACATGTCTCATTTAATTTAAAACCGAAATGCACCAAACTTGAAAAGCTTATTTCCGTTTTCGTCACAGGAAATACAGCAATCGATAAAATCTTGTATAAATTAACATGGATTGATTGATACGTCAGCATCAAATAAACAATAAACAATGCAGTAATTATTAAATTGAAAATTAAAGGTTGATGTTCTTTGAGCACTTGGTTAAACTGATGTATATACATAAGAGAATTGGTATATTTGCTTCAACAAACCTCTTCATCTTGTAATTCCACAATCTATCCACAATACTCAACAATGAAAAACTTGATCATAAAAGTAACTGGTACAGCCATTGTTGTTGTTATATACCAATCATTTTAGAAATTTCAGCTATAAATGGCAAAACAGCTACCCAAATAATTGATCAGATATTAACAACGGTTGAAACTCCTTCAAATAGATCTATAATTAAAAAACTAGGATATCACTATCCCAACATTTTATACGGTGATAAAATTGAAAATCTGATTGCAAATTGTTCTGAAATTAATATAAAGAAACACGATAGATGTTTTACAAGCTTATGAAGACCAGCAAAAAATATATGATTACTAACTATTTGTTGCAAAATTATTATTTAGTTTTTGTATTTATGTAAAAGAACATAATCATTTAGATGTTAGAGATGAATCCTTCGGATGTCAATTATAAGGTATACTTAGACTAATTTTGACAACTGTTTTGAAAGGTAGAATCTGCAAATGTCTCAACCTATAAGAGTTTCAGGCAGGACAAAAAAAAGAGATCAATCTAAGTCCATTCCTTGCAGCTTTGCTTTGTGTGCATTTTTTGTGTCATGCACAAATAAGGTCAATGCTATTTCAAACAAAATAATAAGATTGATAAACATATCTAATAGTATGTCTGGCCGAGGAAAAGTAAAGAGATCAGCTCTGTTTATTATTCACAATGTGCATAAGTTTATTTACTAGAATGATGAATCCAGGTTAACGAAAACGGAAGTTTCTGATTGGTTTTTCAATTTGAAATAACTAACTTAACAGATTACAATTATTTATCGACTTTTTCATGATCAGTTAACAGCAGTTTATCCATTAATCATTTATTAATGATCAACAGGTGACGTTCTATTCATAAGTGGTTTACTAGTGGTTTATATCAATTCATTTAGTTGATCGTTTTTTCAGTTTTTCTTTTACTGACTCATTATAGTTTGCTTTATTTGTTTTTATTTATTATGAGATGTTTTATTTTATGTATTTATAATTGAATTAACAAATTCACACAGTTAAATTGATATTTTGTTTGAAATTTGCACAAATATATTATGATTTTAAAAAGTAAGTGTTATTTTTAAAATACAACCAAGTTATGAAAAATTATTAAAATAATTTTGAGGTTATGTTTGATGACTGTTTATTGATGTTTGCATTCTAAATGTTGCTAATGTCTTTAGTTTTATACAAATAAAATCGTCAGATTTGGAGACTACTGTGTTTTCCCACGAAAGGAAATAACAATTTCTGCTTTTCCCACAACATGAACCAGAAATGAATATGTTTCCCCACGAAAAACAAAAAGCCCTCCAGTTTTCTGTTTTTCATCTCAAAATTTGCCATCGTAGGACAGGAACGCGTTAAGGTTTAATCACAACCATTCAAATCAAGCTCATCTTAACTAAAAAAAACATAGATACGTATATAAATCACATACACACTATAGAATATGTACAAAAGTTCGATAAAGGACCATCGAAAGAAAATTATAACTCCATCTGGTGAAAAAGCTACTACATATGGTGCAAAGGAAATTGAAAGTATTAAAATTGCGTTAAATAGAAAACTTGGTCCTGAATTTATAAGTAAACGTAAAGGACCAGGTTTTAGTAGCGTTCAATATTTAGAAGGATGGAAGGCAATTAATTTGGCTAATGATATATTTGGATTTAATGGTTGGTGTACAGAATTAAAAGAATTTAAAGTTGATTATATTGATGATAAACATGGGTCAATTAGTTTAGGATTAAGTTGTATAGTTCGGGTTATATTAAAGGATGGTACATATCATGAAGATATTGGATATGGATCAATAGAAAATTGTAAAAATAAATCAATGGCATTTGATAAATGTAAAAAAGAAGCCGTTACCGATGGAATGAAAAGGGCATTAAGACAATTTGGGAATGCATTAGGTAACTGTCTTTATGATAAAGATTTTCTCCAACAAATTACAAAAGTGTCAAGTGAACCAGTTAAATTTGATGAAAAATTGTTGATGAGGAGATCAACTACTATGCCGAATCCTGATGGTATTAAAGTAAAATCTGAAGCGGGTATAGATGGGATGGAAATAATTGAAAATGAAAATGAAAATGAATCAAATAAAGGAGTTAAACCAATACAAGATTATAAGATAAAAGAAATCAATTTACAAGGTGAAAAAAACAAAGAAAATCCAGTTAACAAAGGTGAGAGTAGTACCTTTAACAATGGAGATATTATTCCACGAGATCTTTTAAATGCTTCAAATCCTAAATTTGAGCAAGAAGAAAGAGTGGGGGGTTTGAAAGGGGATAGACCGGAGATACAAAGAGCTAGTAACAGGAGTAGCAAAGATGAATTGGAGGACTCATTTATGTTCAGTGATGATTGGCCTAACGATGAATTAGAATTAGAGAATAAGGAGTTACTTGGAGAAAATAATTTTACAAGTACGGCGAGAGGCATTGACGATGATCGATTGATAGATTTACCAAATTCAGATTTTGAAGAGGAGGGTGATGGAAATGTTGAGGAGAGAGATTTTAGAGATGAAATTCAAGGAGAATCATCAGGATTAGATGAAACCAATGGGAAATCAATGAAGAGTAATACAAGTAATGTGGATTGTACAATTCCTGAAAAGGTTACATTTGTATCAGCAACCAGTGCAGATACCATACAGCGGGATCCGACACTGCAAAAAACTATGAAATATGATATTTCTATTACATCAACGCAATTGAATAAATCCAGTTTTATTAATCATAACAAATCGTTGCCCGTCAAAAGGTCACAAGTGAAGGTACAGAAGGGAATAATCTCACCTGTATTGAGTAACAATAATAATCCGTTGGTAAAACGGTCCTTTGGAATGCCAGCGAACTACAAAACATCAAATAAGCGTGTGAGAAAATAAAGTATAATGTTGTGTAAATCAGTTGCAAAACAACCTATGGGAGATATAGGGCCTATCGGAGAAAACACCACCGCCTCAGGGACCAACCAGGAACTTGCACAAGACGAACCTATAGTAACGCGACAAAACGTTAGGCATTGATCCTGGTACTGGAGGGGTGTCGGACTTTTTCTGCTGAGTGTTTTTCTAAAGTTGTAACTGCTAAACATTGAGCAAAGACTTGTTATGCAGATGATTAATAATCTTGCACAAGATATGGCATTAATCGAGGAGTTATAAAAACAGACCTATCTGCTCCATTCCGGATTGATTGAAAGACAATTGGTTTTTTTTCGTTCTTGAATAGATTCAACGGGAAAACTATCATCTTGCATAATGAAGCTTACTATTTATTTTGCTCTAGCTCTTTCCTTTGTTAGTTTTACAACTGCTCTTGAATCTTACACTTATTACACACAAGATTATTATGTTGCTAATGGTTGTAAAGCTGGTCCTGGTTTAACTGCAGATTTCTGTGGTAAACCTGAAGCTGCAGGTAAATTTACCTGTTCTTGTAAAAACAAGTATTCATTAGCTTCCTTTGTTTATTGTGTTCAAGAATATTTCCCAAAGTCAAATTATGAAAACGTTGCTGAACGATTTATTAGTTTATGTGGTCCAACATCTAACCTCACTCTTGACTATCTTAATTCAAATTATGAAAACTTAAAGAATAAATTTGTTAATCTTGATGAAGTTTCTAGCTTCAATAGAACAAGTCCAAAATTCCCAATTTATGGTTCTGCGGTTGAAAAAACTGCTAGAATAGATTATACTTCTTATAGACATAGATGGAGAAATGTTGTTATTTCCAATTATATTGGTATTGCCTTCGTGGCTGCTGTTGGTGTTATTACTCTTTTTGCTGGTATTATTAATTGGGCATCAAGATTATCCAGAAAAATTGCTCTCAGAAATTCAAAGATTGAAAATTCTGTTAGAAAAAACTTTATTTTAGGTATATTTGGTCGTCATTTACAAGGTACGAAATTCTCTAATGGTATTACTCCAGATAGACTTGAAACATTTTTTATTGTTGTAATGTTCTTATATTCCATGCTATCTTGTGCAATTTTAGGTTTCGGTTATCAACATGGTGATCTTATCTTTGCTAATTACCAAGGTGGTATGTCCAGATACTATGGTGATAGAGCATGTATTATTTTATCATATCAATTACCATTATTATTCATTTTCCCAGGAAGAAATAACTTCTTTCAATACATTACAAGATGGAAATATAGTAGATTTGTTACATTCCATAAATGGTTGGCAAGAATTATTGTTCTTGAAATTATGATTCATTCTTTTGCAATGGCATCTCAAACTTATGGTTTACATAAAAACTTACGTATTCATACCCCATGGTACCAATATGGTGTTGTTGCAAGTGTTTTCAGTGGTGCAATTTTCATTACAGCTTCGGCCCCATTTAGAAGAAGATTTTATGAATTATTCCTTGCAATTCATATTGTTTTTGTTGTTACTTTCTTATGGACAGCTTGGCTTCATTCACATGCTCAAAAATATGAAATGTTTTACTATTCTTGTATTGCAATTTGGGTTTTTGATAGATTTGTGAGAATTGTACGTATACTTGTTTTCGGTGGTCCAAGAAAGATTGAAATTCAATATTTCCAAGGTGAAGATATTTTAAAATTAACTGTTCCTGAATCAAAGATTCTTAGTGCAAGACCAGGTAATCATGCATTCATTCATTTTTTAACTCCATTAAGATTCTTACAATCTCATCCATTTACTGTTTTCCCATCTGAGAAACCTGGTTATGTTCACTTTGTTTGTAGAGTTAAGAAAGGTATTACAAGAAATATTGCAAATAAATGTCAAAGTGGTGAAAACAATTTAATTTCAATGTATGCATTAATTGATGGTTATTATGGTGAACAATCTGAATATCAACATTATGATAAAACCGTTTTCATTGCTGGTGGTACCGGTTTATCAGGTCCATATTTCCATTCTAAGAAATTAGCTCAAAATCCGGTTACTCAAGAAGTTAAATTATATTGGTCAATTCGTTCATATTCAACAGTTAAAGCTTATGCTGATGAATTATACTCATTGAAAGATACAAAGGTTAAACCAATCATTTATATTTCAAAACCTGAAGACTCATTAACTACAAATTCTAATTCAAACTCTTCAGATGATGTAGAAAATAAAGAAAAATCTGAGTCTAATGACTCATTGGCAAATGATGATGAAATTGCAAGGTTACAATCAGTTGTTGAATTTAGACATGGTCGTTTACCTGTTAATGAAATTGTCAACTCAGAAATTGCTGATTCAAATGGTTCAATTGCATTTGGTCTTTGTGCACATCCTGAAGTTGTTGATCAAGTTAGAGTTCAAGTTTCAAGATCTTTAAATGCCTCTGTTGGTAGAATGGATTATTTTGAAGAAATGCAACAATGGTAAACATTGATATTTGCTTTTTTTTACATTACCCTAATTTTGCTTTTCTGTTTTTCAAATTTTATTTAATTCTTCGTTACTGTATTTTAAACCTAATATAAGCACTAACCTGTAAATTTTAAATTTTATTATTTTCAATTCTCTTCTGACGACATGAGTTTTTTACTACACGGCATCTCGGCAAAAAAAAAATGCCAAGAAAATAAACTTCAACAAGTTGGAAGCTAAAAATTTTTTTCAAGCGGATTGTTTTTTAACGGCGCTAAACGGAGATTACTGCTATTGAGAGATTGTGCATTACTTTTTTTTATATTCTATTGACGTCAAACACCACTTTAAAATACTATAACATAAAAATTGCTCTCATTGGATCAATTCAATTTACAGATATATTGGAGAATCACTACATCTGCGAACTGTTTAATATTAAAGACAATTGATGGTCAATCTAATGTAACTTTTGAGATGCTCTAAAAACCTCTCTTATTAGAATAACTTGATTTTCTTGGGAAATGCAATATTTCTTGAAAAAATTAAACAGCTATATAAACCAAATAACTTTGAATTTGAAACACTCATATACAAAAATAACATTTTTAATATATCCAAGCAGTACCTTGTATTTTGTTGCATGTATAACGGATATTAAATTTGCATTGAAAAATAATAATCTGATAATTAATGTTAAGATATTTTCTTTTTAAAGATCATCAAATAAATCTAAATAAAAATAAACATTATAAAATTAAGTTATATTCTGTAAATAAAAGGCAAACTACAAATGAGTTTGATAGGTTAAAAAAGAGATTAAAAAATTTGCCATATATAGATATATGAATAAAAAAAAATAAGTTTAATTACTTTAAGAATTTGTTAGCTAGATTCAGCAAAGTGGCGGTGGTATTACCACTACCATTGTTACCATTTCCATTACTGTTGTTATTGTTGTTATAGTTGTTGCTACCATTATTACCATAGTTACCACCATTAGAATGTGATCCAGATGATGACATGTAACTACTTGCCATTGAAGCTAATGTTGATCCTAAACCTGAGCCTTGTTGTTGTTGATGATTCGATTGATTATTGAATCCCAAATTGTTGTTATTGGTGTAATCTGAGTTATGGTTACCAGTATAGCCGGAATTATTGTTACTATAACCGGGATTATTGTTACTATAACCGGGATTATTGTTACTATAACCAGAATTGTTGTTACTATAACCAGAATTGTTGTTATTATAGTAGCCTGCATTATTGCTGTTTTCAAACCCTGAATTGTTGTTGTTGTAACCTGAATTATTGTTATTGTAACCTGAATTGTTATTGTAACCTGAATTGTTATTGCTGTAACCTGAATTGTTATTGCTGTAACCTGAATTGTTATTGTTGTGACCTGAATTGTTGTTATTGTAGCCTGAATTGTTGTTATTGTAACCTGAATTGTTGTTATTGTAACCTGAATTGTTATTATTATTGTGATTATTACTTTGACCATTATAATTTTGATTTGGTCTACTTGATCCACCAGCTAGCATGCCGATTAATGAACCCAGAGACGCCCCAGTTCCAGAAGCAGAAGTATTATTATTGTTACCCAGCATACCAGAACCTGAAACTAAGGATACTAATGATGAAACATTAAAGCCTCCACTAGCCTTTTGCTGGTTTGCATTTATTCCAGTTGAAGACATTTGCTGAATCAATGAAATAAAACCATTACCACCACTCTGATTATTGTTATTGCTACTTTTTAATAAAGTTGATAACATTGAAAGTTTTGAAGAATTTGAATTTGAACCACCTGCAATTTGACTTAATAATAAGGAAGCTAGATCTCTTTCATTGGAATTTGATGAATTCTCATTAACGCTTCTTTGAAGATGATCTGTAACATTATTAACTAATGAGTCTAATTTATTCTTTAATTCTGGTGAATCAATTTTACCGTCTAATTCATCTAATTCAATTGCCTTCTTATATTCATCAATTGCACTTGACAAGTCACCGTTTTTCGCATGAATATCACCCTTCAACATTCTAACTTTACAATATAAATTTGGATCAACTCTGTTTTGTTCACATTGATTAATAGTTGATTGAAGTAAATTTAAAGCATCATTAGCATTATTCATGCTTGAAGCTTGCTGTAGATTGTTATTAATTTGTTGTTCTGACATTGTTAGTGTTCTTGATCGTTAGTATATCTAAGTTATTAAAGAGAGATTTATTAATAACCAAGCTCAAGTTTGAGTAGGCGTAACTCAATTGTTTTCCGCCTCATCGAATTTATATTTCCAATCAATAATCAATAATCGATAAAAATTTCGACCTGAATTTTCCTTTATGCAAATTTTGTTGGGAGAGACCAATTATATCACTTTTTACATTTCAGTGCTTCTCAAAGGCATTGAAGCAACAAAGGGCTAAGGTGTAGAGTCCCTTTATTTGTATGAACGTCAGTAATTGCTCTCTGCTGTGGCGTCAAGATTCTTTAATTCTGATTTTATGATTACCATTTTTTTCAGAATTATGCTTGTTATATATTTATTCTGTAGAATAATATTTTATGCCTATATATTGCCAAAGAAACAATCCAAATTAGTTTATTTTAATTTATTGAAATCAATGAAAATATAAACAATAGTTTGAAAAGTCATTTTACCAAATCAAAAACATGGTTAATTTAGTTAAATTCACAGATTCAATCAGAGGATTTTTTATAAGCCAAAATGGCAAACTCAACTTTAAGCAGACAAACAAAAGGGGGCATAAGGAGTCGATATGTATGGAGTTGTAGCAACAAATAACAGCCTAAAAAACGAGTGCTTCAACTAGAGTTTAGTATTGCAATTACTAACGTAAAGAAGAAAAGGAATTTTAAAATAGTTTTCAAACTAATTTTGCTGTTTTTGTTAAAAATTTAACTATTTTTGTTAGTTTTGTTATGCAAATTAAGATTTGAATTATTCAAATTTTAACGATTGAAAGTAATAGCTAATTTAAAATCACGTTTATTTAGTTCAAATAACGAATGCTTCGAATTGTTTCGATGTTAGTTGAGCCATGATTAATAATAAATCAGTCTTAATAGGCAAATAACTATTTCTGAGAATAGCAATCGATGCTTGTTCAATTTTATCGGCAGTGTTGGATAAAAATTGATACTTGACAGCAATACTGAACAACTTACTCATGTTTTTCTTCATGTTAGTGGTATTATCTTTTCTCTCCATGAATTAGATTCAGCACGCTCTTCAGCAGTGCAAGCTTCAGTACTAAAACTCTTAAAGAAAACTGATAAAATGTGATCATTAGTATGTGCTTCATAAAAAGCTATCTGAATTTATAATTAATACAAAATTTTACAATCATATCACGCCAATCTGCCAACGAAACATGATGATTCTCTAAAGGGTCTTGGATAGCGCATATCCCTTCAATATGTGCCATGTTTGAAAGATCTTATTATAACTAAATGTGGAGGTTTTCACAACATTACTTAGCTTGTATAAATTCTGTTGAAACAAGAACCTACTGTTTAAACTACAATGTCGTACCATGTAAGGTATTTTATTTATATTGTTATTACACTCTTTATTCTTGTATATAAAGAGCTATTTCTCCCTCTTTATATTCATTACTACTTATATATTATTTTATAGTGTTTACTTTAATTACCTACTTATTAAATAATTATGGATCCTGTACTCAGAGTGAATACACTTCAACAAATCCTTGAATAAATATAAACTTTTTTTATAGTAAAATTAAAAAACTAATCTATGTTCCCTACCAGTATTTTACAAAAAGTTTTTTAAATTCATCTTGAATTTACAAAATAATTTAATTTCTTACAAAGAAAATTAATTTTCCAATTTTTAACTACAAACCAGGTTTTTCAAAATCAACAACAGCTCGTATGGCCAAGTTGGTAAGGCGCTACACTAGTAATGTAGCGATCCTCAGTTCGACTCTGAGTGCGAGCAGTTATTTTTGGTCCATACATATTTTCATTTTATTTTTAATATGGTATTTTTTTTTTAAATTTAAAAAATACCGTTCATATTTGTTTAAACATAATGTAAAAAAAATTTTAGATTATATGAAAAAGATTATAAACATTAAACTCATGTAGAATTTTTTTTAAATAATAACAGTAGAGATATAAATAATTGTTTAAACACAATAAAAGATAAAAGATAAATAAAATAATAATTAGAGCTGGTCATACTATTGGAAAGATGCCTAGATCTTAATACCAGAAGAAACTTCTAATTGTTCAATAACTGGATTAATAACATTTGAGTTTAAATCTTTATTTGTTAGGGCCATAAATTCATCATTCCATAAGTTTTCAAGAGGAGTTGAGTTAACTGAACCAACACCACAATGACCACCCATTTTTTCCCAATCTTCAACTCTCTTCAAGCCTAAATCATTCCATAATTTATCAACAGACGCAATTAATTGATCACAAACTTCTTTACCATGATGAGGAGATGGTGTAATTCTTAATCTTTCTTCACCCGTTGCAACAGTTGGGAAATTAATTGCTTGGACATAAATTTTATACTTATCTAATAAAGCGTCAGAAGCTTTCTTTGCATCACCCGCGTTACCAACTAATAATGGAACAATATGGGATGGGTTTGGAATAACTGGAATACCAATTTTTTTAAATTCATTCTTAACATATCTAACGTTTTTCTGTTGATTAACTCTATCTTCAATATTATTTCTGACAATTCTAATAGAGGTTGATAAACCTGACATAATAGAAGGTGGTAAAGAAGTGGTGAAAATGAAACCTGGAGCAAAAGATCTAATCCAATCAATCATACTTCTATTTGCTGCAACATAACCACCAACAACACCAAAAGATTTACCTAAAGTACCAGTAATCATATCAACTCTGTCCATAACAGTTTTATAGTTTGGTGAAGCAATACCAGATTCTAAGTGTGCTTTGAAATCCATGTGTTCAGCAACACCAGCACCATGTGGACCATACATACCGACAGCATGGACTTCATCAAGGAAGGTTAAAGCACCATATTTTTCAGCTAAATCACACATTTTTTCAATTGGAGCAACAGAACCACACATTGAATAAACAGATTCAAAAGCGATAATTTTTGGAGTAGATTTTGGATACATTGCTAATTGAGATTCTAAATGTTCTAAATCATTATGCTTGAAAATATGTTTTTTAGCTCTTGAATTTTTGATACCAGTGATCATGGAAGCATGATTTAATTCATCAGAGAAAATAACTAAATCTTTAAATTGTTTACCGAATAATGATAAAACTGCATCATTCGCAACAAAACAAGAAGAGAAAACTAAAGCACCTTCTTTCTTATGTAAAGCGGCAATTTCCGATTCTAAATTAATTGCATGCTTATTATGACCTGCAATATTTCTGGTACCACCAGCACCAACACCATACTTTTCCATAGTTTCAATCATTTGATCATGGACTTGTTTATTTTTACCCATACCTAAATAATCATTGGAACACCAAACCATAACTTGGTCTTCTTCGTTTTGTAAATGAGCTTTTGGAAATTCTTTAGCTAATCTATTGATATTGTTGAAGAATCTATAAGAATTATCTTGTCTTTTTTTAGATAATTGATTATCGAAAAAACCATTATAGTCAATTGCAACTTCATTTGAGTTGAAATTTTTCAACGTTGCTGCTGCAGTTGCATCATGGTTAATTTTAGTTACCTTGATGGAGTCTGTGGCCTGGGCACAATGTGGTTTAGAAGGTTGAGTGTAATGTCTCTTTGCTTCAATAGCTGGTCCCATGACTGGACAATGGGAAGCTTCATCGACTAAAGATGAAGATTTTGCTAATTGTCTCATTGCGGCAGAAGAATGAGATTTGACAAATGGACAAACTCTCTTAGATGCTCTTGTTAAGGATTCCATGGTTGAAGTGAACTTAAATGTTTGATGTAGAAAGAACAAATGAAAAGAAAGAAAAGAAAATAAAAGAAAATAAAAAAAAGATTATTAAAGGAACTAGTTTATTATGTTGACACATCGTCCACTTATAAATGAAAAACGGTCACTAAAAAAAATTGAAAAAATCAATAGGAAATGAAAAAAATAACTCGAAAAGGTGAGAAATTTTGCAAGGTGCATTTCCCGGTTTCTTACTCATTTCCCGCCTTCCCCCCTCCAACAACTACTTCTACAAACAGCTTGTATCTAACGACACACTATTGGGTCTACACAGCTCTATATTTCTGCAACTAGTAAACCAGCCATTTAACCCTCCACGAGTGTGCAGCGTCAACCGTTGGCCAAACCCCATGACCGTTTCCAGGCCTCTGATTTGACACACAATAGAAAACCAAAATTTCTGTTTTGTTTTTATCGTTTTCTCGCGCTTTGTTTTCTTTTCGTTTCAGAGGGCTTTAAAGGGTAAAAGAATGCGTCCAATGCATTTGCCACAAACGGCAGGTGGCGGTGCAACATGTTTTTGTTATTTGCCGTTTCCCATTCCCGATCCGCTTATCATGTGTTATACATCTGTAAAGTAGCTAAATAATGGGTGATACTTTAGTTATTAACTACAGAAATGATTGTGCGAAGTCAGTTAAATTGGAATTACTTTCTGATTCCCCAATACCCAGTCTATCTGTTAGTCAAAGCCACGATTTGAAAAAGGAGAACGCAATATCTATTTCTAATCATACTATTGAGCAATTAAACGCATATGATATTTACATAATTGAATCTGTAAAAGCAGGAAACAGCTCGTCATTTACTAGTTTCTACTTATCAACTTTGAAGAAACTATTTTCTGAATTTGGGATTTCTCATTCACATTTTCAAACAGAAAACGTAGACTCTATATCTGATTTTGCCAAGTCTTTTAATAGAAATAATACGATACCATCAAATAATAAAAAATATTTATTTATTTTCCTATCTGGGGATACTTCAATATTTGAGTTTATTAATTCATTTTACTTTCAATTTGAAAACACGAGCAAAATCCCAAAAATAACAATATTACCATTTCCTCATGGTACAGGTAATGCATTATGCCATTCATTAAAAATCCACAATAATTTGCTTGGCATAAAAAAATTGTTTCAGTTAAATGAAATTCATCTGTCCTTGTATCAATTTCAAACCTCCAATAAAATCGAACCAATAAATAGTTCATTATCAAATTTCATTAATAATGAATCAATTTTATTCATGGTTGTTGCATCTTGGGGTTTACACTCAACTTTAGTTTATGAATCTGATAAACCTGAAATGAGAACAAACTATGGCTCTGAAAGGTTCAGAATTGCTGCAACTAAAATTTTAGAGACAAATCCTGTTTTCAAATCAGAATTGATCAATAAAGATAAATATTTATCATTTAATAAAACAACTGATTCATGGGAATCATCGTCTTTAGCAGTCGAACAAAATCTCTCATATTTTTTACTAGCAGCAGTATCTCATTTTGAAGAAACCTTCAAAATATCCCCAAAGTCAGTCGTTGAGAAGGATGAATTACACGTTGTTGCAATACCTTATACATTATCTAAAACCATCATGTCATTAATGGATGACGCTTATAATATTGGTTCTCATATAGAAAGCAATTTAGTTTATTATAAACCTGTTGATTCATCATTTACCTTAAAAATTGATGATGAAATGGATCCTTCTTTGAGTATTATTTGCTTGGATGGGAGTTCATGGCGTGTTGTTGGAAAGGATAGAAAATTAGTTTTCAAAACATTGCAACAGTCATTTTTACACGTTTTATCGTAGTTTTTATTTATAAACAGTTAATAATTATTATACCCCTTATCATTTTAAAACAGTAAAAACAAATAAATTTAACAAATACAAAACATTAAAAAAAATAGTAATAATACTAACATAAAAAATTAATCATCATAAACATAAAAATAAAAATGAACATGAAACTAATAACTTTAAACATCATAGTATGCGAAGATTACACGCCTTTAGAAAGTAATTATTCATTTTTAGGTTTCTTTTCAGGCTCATCTGAGTTACCTAAATTTCTTTTTGCAGGTTTAGTTGGTAAATTTAGCACATTTTGGGAAGATTTTCCATCTTTGTTACCAATCATACCATTATTTGTATTACCAAAAGGTTTTAGATTATTAAGTTGATTAGGTGCATTACTATTAGCAAAATTCAAGGGAGGCATACCATTCATACCATTCATACCATTCATACTATTCATACTATTCATCACGGTTTGTATATTTCCCATATTTGGCATAGTTGGAATATTGGAGTGCATTGTAAAAGGTGTATACATTGGTGTTGGTGGATTTTGAAGTGGAGTATATTTCTTTTCGTTTTCAATTTTCTTAATCTTCTCTTCTAAACGGGTGATTTTACCTTGTAAGAATTTTTCCTTAAATTCCTTTTCCTTTTCAACAGCAGCTCTAATATCTTTCTTTAATTTTTCCTTTTCTAATTCAAATTTTTTCATCAAGTTTTCTCTTTGTTCTTCAAGGTTAACATTTGATGGGGAATTGGAACCATTCTTACTTCCCAATTCTTTAATTTTTTCTTGATATTGCTTGTCTAACTCTTCACTCTTTGCCTTAACTCTTCTTTCAACAATTTCATTGATTTTAGCCTGTGATGGGGCTCTAATTTTGACCTTATGAGCTTCAATTTCTTTTTGAAATTCTAAATCTTTTTCAGCCTTTAACTTTTTCTTAAATTCTTCAATTTCAGATTGATTCATTACTGGGACTTTAGACTTTAATTCAGCTTCAAGTTTAGCTAGTGCTTCTTCCTTTTCTCTGATATACTTTTGTTCTAATGCAGCCAACTCTTCAGATTGTTGTTTAACATTACCAGATTTCTTAGATTCATCGAGATCTTTCTTCAATGAGACCAATTCAGTATTAAGTTTGTCTAATTTTTCAGCATTTGAACTAACAAGTGTTGAATTTTCAATGGTCTTTTTATGAACTTCTTCCTTTAATAACCTAATTTGAGATTTTAATTTTTCAATATCTCCGTTGTTAACAGCATCAGATAGGGTGGATCTGGAAACAGTGGCGAGTTGTTGTTCTAAGGTTTGAACCTTAGTTGTTAATTCTTTACTTTCATCCATAATTTGTTGTTTTTCACCACGCAGCTTTTTTAATTTTTCATTAAACTCATTCTTCAGTTTCTCAACAGTTTGCGTCTTTTCTTCATATTTAGACTGTAATTCTTGGAATTGAGTATCTTTTTGTTCGTTATTTTTAGCAGTTTGAACATTAGATTCTAGTTCTGATTTTAAAGTTTGAATTTGAATGTTTAATGCAGCATTAGCTTCTTCTTTACTCATGATTTCTTTCTTTAGTGCTTCAATTTCGCTCGTTAGTGGTGTATATTTAGAACCAACTTCGGTTAGTGAAAGCTCCAGCTGGTTAATTCTATTTTCGTACAACTTAATTTGTTCTCTTAATCCATTATTATTCTCTTTATAAACCTTTAGTTCTTCAACTTCACCCTTCATTTTTGATAGTGCCTCAGAATATTTATCAATTGTTGATGATTTTTCTTTAACAATCGCCAATTCAGATTTTAAACTATTAATTTCCTTTTCTTTCATATTTATACTTTGTCTCAATATGGATTCAGCATCTTTAACATAATTTAATTGCTGTGTTAATGAGTCCTTTTCCCTATTTAAATAAGTGACCAAATTTTTCATATCATCAGATTCATTAAATGATAACGGCGACTCTTCCAATTGATTTAAGATAGTTCTATTTTGCGTTTCAAGCTCAGAAATTCTTATCTTGTCATTTCTTAATTCTTGTTCAAATCTAGAAACCACATCAGTGTTTTTCACCTTCTCTTCAGTTAATAAAGTTTCAGTTTCAATAATTTTTTCATTCTTAGCTTGTAGTTGTGTCTTCAATTCATCACAGTCGTGCTTAAGCATATCATTAATAGCTTGTATTGCTTCTAGTTGGTTACTTTTGTTATTAACTAAATCATTTAATTCAGAAATACGGGATTCTTTAGTTTCAACTTCTTCTTTAATAACTTCTAATTTCTTTCCATAATCTTCTTTAATTGAATCAAATGTAGAAATGGTTGAATTCAATTCAGTAATCTTAAAAGCATATTCTTGCTTGGATAATTCTGAAGAATGTGTTAAGGAATCAAAATCAGCTTTCAGGGAATCTCTTTCGTCCTCCAATTTAGAAATAGTTCCCTTCAAAGTATCAACTTCAGCCGCATAAGAATCAATCTTTTCCTGTGAAAATTGTTTATATTGAGTATAAGCTTCATTCAAAGTATTTAATTGCTGTTCAGTTGCTGATGCTAACTCCTTATATTGATTAGCATTATTTGTGACCACATCTAAATCTTCTAACGCATTCTTTAACTCTTCTCTTAAAACAACATCATCCGATGAATTTGTTGAATTTGCAATTGAAGTCAATACAGATTGTTTCCTTTCATCAATCGCCGCATTTCTCTTTTTGAATGCTTCAAGTTCAACAGTTAAATCTTGTATTATCTTTTCTTTAGTTGTTAAAGTATCTTTTATAAATGCAGCTTCGTCAGTTAACAAATCAATTCTCTTTTGGTAAACTTTAGAATCAACATTCTTAGAATGTAAAATATTACTGATTTCAGAACTGCTCTTATCGAGTTTAGATCTTAACAAATCGATTTCCTTTTGAAGAATTTCTGAATTGTTATTAAATTTTTGCATAGTTTCTTTGAAATGAGCTTGTCTTTCACCATCTAAAGTTTGTAAACGAATAATTAACTTATTAGATTCTGACTTTTCATTGTATAATTTAACAATATCGTCTCTTAATTGGCCTTCTGTATCCTTCCAAACATTTTTTTCGGCAGTCAAACTTTTAATTTTAATTTCAAACTCAACCATACTTGACCTATTTTTCATTAATGAATCATTTGCAGCTTGCAAGTTCAATTCTAGTTTACTTAAATTTTCTTGTGTTTTTTCAAGCATAGATTTAAGTTGATTATTTTCTTGTTTAATCATTTCGATAGTTGAAGTTAAATTATTTATCTTCTCTTGATTCAGTTCATTTGTTGAAACTTCTTTCGATAATTGTAATGCAACTTTTGCTTTTTCAGAAACAACAGATTGAAGTTTACCATTTAACTCAAAAATTCTAGTATCATATGTTTCACGAGCCTTGGAAAGTTCTTCTTTATTTGACTTTAATTCTTCGACAAGTGAAGAGATTCTTTGTTGGTTTGAATCTATATCAGCCTTATCACCAATCCTAGCCACCCCTGAATCAAACAATTTCTGCAAAGCATCCTTGCTATTAATAGCAGCTGCTAATTGAGTTTCAAGACTTGTAACTTTATCCTGTAGCTTAGCAATTGCATCCTTAGCCTTTTGAATAGTAACACTTTCAGCTTCTTCAATCAATTTGGTCCCATCAGTATCCTTTACTTCAAGATCATCACCTAGTTGACGGGATACGGTTAAAAGTTTTTCATTCTGCTTGATTAACTCAACCATATCTCTAAAAGTTGACAAACGTGTAGTTATTAACTTATCAGTATCAGTTTCATCAGTGTCTCTAAGTTCACCATATGAATTAACAATCTGGTTTATTTCGTGTTTTTCTTCTAAAGTTAATGGGCTTTCGCCAGAATTCTTATAATACAGTTCACTTAATAAAACAACCAGTTGTCTTTGAAGATCAGTTTTATATTTAGTTAAATTACGGATCTGTAATTGTGATTCATTAACTTTTTTCTTCAACATTTCAGCAGTTTTATTTAAATTCTTTTTATCATTAGTTAAAGTATTAACAATAACCTCCATTTTTTGTTGTTTAAGTGCATAATCTTCACATCTATCTTTATAAGACTCTAAAACTGGCCATTTACGTTCAAGTTCAGTTAAAACACTGCTCAATTCTTCTTCTGCTTTAACCTTTGCACGTCTTTCCTTAATGACTTCCTTTTTAAGAGAGTTCAAGTCGCTAAGTAGATCGGTTAAAGAGAATTGAGAATTCATTTTATTTAATGTTTTTTGTGCAATTGATGAAACATGAATACTTTCATTTTCAACCATAATTGGCTGATTAGTAAAATCTTTGACATCTGCTTCCAATTGTTCAATTCTAACATCTTTTTCAATAATTTGCGATTCAAGATTTTCAAATTTTTGCTTATAATCTTTTTCATCAAATTTAACTTGTTCTGATGTTTCTTCATACAATTTATTTAGTGAATCGATTCTTTGATTTTTGTCTTTCAATGATTTTTCCAAAACTTGAATGTATTCATCTCGCTTAGAAAGTTTTTCTAGATACTGTGATTCCTGAGTAGCTAATTTATCAGTAAATTTCTTTATTTCAAATTGATATTCTTCATTTTTTGACGATAGTCTAGTTAACTCAGCTGTATAATTTTGTAAAGATAACTGATTAACTTCATATTTTTGTTTCAAAATTTGAAGTGAGCTTAACGTACTTGCAAGTTTAGAACCTTGCTCAGATCTTACTTGATCCAACTCTTGAATTTTATTTTTTAATTCAGTTTCAAACCATGATTTTGATTCATTAATTAATTGGATTTCTCTTTCTAGTTTGGTAGTTTCATATTTATATTTCATTAAATCAGAATTTAGACTTTCTTTGGATGTCTCAATTTCTAGCATGCTCTTTCTAATTTCTTTATTCTCACTATTCAAAACTTTAATTTCGTCATTAGTACTTTCTATTTGGCGTTGCTTGCTTTCTAATAATTCCGAAATGTTAGATTTAGATTGTTCGAGTTCTGCTATTCTAATTTTCATATCCTCAAGTAACTTATTTTTTTTATCGCTTGAACCATTGGTGTTATTTAATGCATTCTCTAATTGAATCTTCTGTTCCTCCATCTGTCTTTGAGTATTCTTTAAAGTTTCAACTTCGTTTCTAGCATTGATAATATCTCTTTTACTATTTTCCATTTTCTTTTTCACAGAATGTTGCAAATGTTCATAATTAATTTCTAACATTTGATTATTTGATTTTAGTTTTTCAAACTCATGGAGTTTAAACAATAAGGTTGTAAATAACTCTCTATTGTTATCTAAGTCAGAAACTGGAATGGAATAAAATGCAGAAACTGATTGCAGGTCTTCTTCTGAAAAAATAAACTCATCATCCATTTGATTAGTTTCAGGTGCATCCGGTAAAATAATATCTTGATTTTCAGTTAGTTCCTCAATTGTTTGTTCAGTTGGTTGTCCAGTTAATTGTTCAGCTGGTTTTTCAATTGGTTGCCCAATTGGTTCATCACTTTCTTGTCCAGTTGGTTCTCCAGTTGGTTTCTCAATCGGTTCGATGGACTGCTTATTTAGTTCGGAAAAAGCATGTTGTTCCACAGCTGATTCTTCTTCCACAATTGGTACAGGCTGAATAAGTTCAAGTCCTCTGTTAGTTTTTGTATCAGTTACATCATCAGAAATAACACTTTGAGGATCCATTTCCATTTGTGTCAGCTCAGATTCTTGTTGATCATCATCCATTACGTTTTCAAGTTGATCAGTAATTGCATCAACTGGAACAGTATTAGAATCATCATGAGAATCCTGTTCTAAACCAGGAATAGTGGAGTTTTCAACAATCACTTTATCTAAAATTTCAGATTCTTTATTATCATTTGCTGCAGTAGAATCAAGTACTTCTGATTGATGTGGGAGTTCAATATTACTACTTTGGTCTACTTCTACAGAAGAATTTTCAGCTGAAGATTTTTGTTGGTTTTCTTGTAAACTTTCTCTTTCCTCAACTGGTCCTTCACTAATTATCGGTTGTTCAGCAGCATTATTTTCACCATTTTGAGTCTCAATTTTATTTCTAGTTTCATCAGTTGCATGTGTAGTTTCAGCAAGTGGATTAGTAGAGTCTGATGTCAAAACAACAGTAGATTCCTCACCTATTGGTTGTTCAAGTCGTTCACTGTTGTCAGCAGTACTCTTTTCCATGGCTATTTGTCGATTCTGTAACTTTAGTTCTTTATTGGTTTTGAATTATTTGTGATAACTTGTTTGATAAAAATACTAAATTCAAGAAAATGAAGAAAAACATCAAATTAAACCGGTGCACAGATGTGATAAATTTATTTATTTTGACATAATTCGTGATTTATCTCAGATCGAAAGCTAAATAATAATAATCTTTTGACATGTGGAAATAGTCCTTTTGCGTGTTGAGGAGTTAAATTATGACTCAAATCTTGACTTTACAAGATGAATACCAGAGTATGTATTTTTATATCCTTTTCACGGCTGAAAAGGGATGTATACATCATGAAAACTAAATACTAACATAATTTTTAACGCGTTATCAATTATAGAGTTATCAACTTTAAAACATGAATTGTTAAAACAACTTGATGGAATTGAAAAGCGACAGGAACAGTTGAGGTATTTAATTAGTGATGAGCAGCAGAATAAATATATAGTTACATCTGATAAAGAGTTTGATGATCCAAATATTGATCCAAGATACGAGACTCACAGTTATAAATCAGAAGCAAACAAAAGAATTTCATCACCACCGCCATTAACTGTTCCTAAAAACAAATCAACTATTACCGGTTTATACAAGGGTTCTAATTTGCAAGCCATTTCAAAACCTTCATCTAAAAATGAAGAGCTTCAAAAAATGAGAATTGAGAAACAAATAAGGCAAGAGAAGGAACGAAAAAAATTGCTTAGATCATCAGATGATACAAAGTTGTCGGTATCAAGCTTGAATAAATCTTTACAAAAATCTAAAGAACAACTTGAATTTTCAAGAAATCGAGAAAAAGAGAGATTAGAAAAATTATTATTGGAACCTTACAAATCGAATTTTTCATTACTTGAAGAATTCAAAACATACAATGAAGTTGTACACTCTAATAAATCAAAATTCAAAGATATTGATGATTACAAACCCGTAAATGACTCGGCATTTGATGTTTATACACGACTTTATATTGCAAAAAGATATTTACCGCTTGAAAAACTTAAGGAAGAATTTGGAAGCACAGAGATTTTAAGATTATCACATTTTTTTGAAAGGACATCAAATAGAATAAATGAACTAAAAGAAAATAACTTTATTTTAGTTGGCTTAGTAAGTTCTAAATCTGATCCACAGTATGTTAATGATGGGCGACAGAAGTACTGTAAACTTCAAATAACAGATTTTAGGTTTGACATTTTTCTTTATTTATATGAAGATGCATTTTCAGAGTATTGGAAAATTACTCCAGGTACAATCATTGCAATACTAAATCCTGAAATTTTAAATTTTAATTATAGATCAAATACTAAACAACCTGGATCAAATCAGTATATACTAAAATTAAAGAATAATTTGACAATTTTAGAGTATGCAAGGTTTAGGGATTTTGGAATATGTCTTGGGTTAAATGGTAGAAAATGTTATGAGGCTGTTAACACTTCTAAAAGTAGATATTGTGCGTACCATCAGGAAAAACGTGCAGATAAAGCGGCGTCAAATAGAAATGAAATGGGATCAAATTATAAAATGTTTGCACCAACAGATGAAAAGGGTAATGTGCAGATCATGGTTGTTACAGAAAAAGATATTCAACATCATGATTTAATCAATTCAGCAAATGATTTAAAAAGGCAAAATAGTAGTGGATTGGCAATTGAAAATGTTGAAAGAAATTTACCATTGTATAAATCCACAGAAAGATACTCTAATGAAATGTTATTAACCGATTTTTCAAATCCACAAAATATAGAGAGAATGAAAACAAAAAATGATAAAAGTATGTCAAATTTTTCGTCCAGAACGGCTGGTAACGCATTTATTTATTCAAATGTTGTTAATAAGAAAGCTTTAAAAATACAGGAGAAGAACAAGGAATTAGACAAAAAGCTGTTGAGAAAAAAAACGATGAATGATCCAAAATTAAAGCGTATGTATGAAAGACAAGAGGAAGAAATGAGTTACAAAAAGCGTAAGAAACTTGAAGGTCAAGATAGGATGAGACAACTGCTAGATGCAAGTAAAAATGATAAATCACTAAGGAAATCGAAAACTGATATTGATACCATCAAGAGGGAACGAGATGAATTACAGAAAAACGCAGATTTAGTAAAATTAAAAAAAGGTAATAGTTTTAGTTTACAAAATTTACAAGTCAATAGAAATGGTGTTCAATTAAGTAGTGATGACGACGATAGCGATAGTGGTAATGAATTTAGAAGAAAGTGCATCTAGGATTTCTACGTTTTTAAATATTTCAAATTTATTAATACACATAAATGTCTTTCTATACTGTAAATTTACAATTCAATGTGTGTATACATACAATAAAATACATCATTATTATATTATGTAGCAGATGATATTAATAAAACGAATGTGGGCGGGGTATTACTTATTTCTTCTTCATCTTTATCCTAACTTTCGTTAGATTCATTGCTTGATTCCTTTTCAGATTCTTCATTTTCAAAAGGTGTCTCTAAATTAGAACAAAATTGTCGAATAATATTTCTTAAAAGATTCCTTCGTATTGGTTTCGATAAAAATCCTGACATACCAGCATCAATACAATCTTTTTCATTTGAAACATCAGCAAAAGCAGTCAATGCGACAATTGGACCAGTAAATCCAAGTTCTTCTCTGATTATTCTAGTGGCTGAAAGACCATCCAGATTTGGCATTTGAACATCCATTAAAATAAGATCAAAAGGTTTATCTTTTGAAATAATCGATTCCTTAATAAATTGAACTGCATCTCTGCCATCTCTTGCCATTGAAATATTGGAAATACCTTCTAGTTTTAGCATTCTTTTAACAACTTCTTGATTCACCAAATTATCTTCTGCAACTAAAAGTTTTAATCCTGAAGGATTAGAATCTATCGATGAAGTATCGTATAAAATATTCTCAGCTGATGAAGTGTCCGATTTCCTTGATCTATATGAGTATGCCGTACCAGTTGAAGCTCGCGTAATTAACTCAGGTTTATCATAGGTTTTATTATCTGCATCAGGTTCAGATTTATGTTTAGTTTCTCCAAAAGCAGCTGTTGATTGATAACTATTAGCTAAATTCATCGCACAGCTTGAATGCATTGATTTATCATTATTGTGAGATATATCTGAAATTTCAACAGATTGAACCTCTGAGTCAAATTTAACCTTTTTCTTTTTGAGATTATATTTTTCATTAAAATCATCTTTTGAAAATTCTTCTAATTCATCTTTATTCAGTATAATTTCACCAACTTGTGGTAATGGAATAGTGAATGTAAATGTTGAGCCTTTACCAACAGTTGAATCCAAAGTCAGAGTACCATGCATCATTTTTGAAAACTGTTTACAAATTGACAACCCCAAACCAGTACCACCATGTGATCTTGATAATGTTTGGTCACCTTGAACAAAAGCTTCAAAGATTTTATCTTGCAAGCTTTTTTCAATACCTGTGCCTGTATCAGTAACGGAAAATCTTAAAACCCATGATGATGAGTTAGTGGAACCAAATTTGTAACATTTTTTAGTTCTATGGTGTGAATCATCTGATCTCGAATCCTTTATAAATTCATCATCATTAAAATATTCAATATCACAATTTGGAGACTTATATAATTCTGATAATGATTTAATATAAACAGATGATTTTAATGTAGACACTGTCGAAGAAGTTTTGTTTGAGATAATCGATGAGTCATCAGTGAAAGAATGCGTAACTTCATTTTCAGTTACTGCTTCATTAGTATCATCAGTACCTTTATCAGCATTATCATCGTCAATACCATTACTTACAATTGGTTTAATGTGATAGTGATCTGCATCATTTTCTAGACCCTTAATATACACTTTTTCATAATTTTCAGATTTTGAACGTTCTTCATCATATGGACCTAATAATTGGATCAAAACTCTAACAGTTCCATTTTCAGGAGTGAATTTTAATGAATTACTAACTAAGTTCATAACAACTTGAATGATTCTATTTGCATCACCATATAAAATTAGCTTTCTAATCAAGTTTGGTTTTAAATTAATAATCAAATTGACATCTTGATCTTTTGCAGTTTTACCAAAAATCGATTTAATTTGTAACGCAACTTCATTAATTAAAAAATTTTTTTTTTGTAATTTTGATTTATCCAACTGATTTTTAGAGAACGTTAATAACTGAATTAAAATATGTAACAATAATTCTCCACTTCTAAAAATTAATTCTAAAGAATTTTGAATTTTATCAATGTCATGTTCACTCATTGCGACTGATGCCATACCAAGAATACCATTAAGTGGTGTACGCAGTTCATGAGATATATTTGCAATAAAAACAGTTTTTGCTTCATTGGCTTTTTCAGCTTGTTGTCTTGCCATATCAGCTTGAACTTTTGCAGCTTCTAATTCTTTAGTTCTTGCACGAACTCTATCTTCTAAGTTGGAATACTGTCTATCAAGTTCCAGTGTCATTACATTAAATGCTTCAGTTAATTCTGTCAATTCATCAAAAAACAAACCTTTTGTTCTGACTAATGAAGGCAATGGGGTAGCTGATTTATTACCATAATCTTCAGAGGTACTTGAGTTATGATTGAACGATCTATTATATGGGTTATTGATTGAATCTTGCGTATAGCTATTAGAAAAACTTTCAACTGATGAAGGTGAATGAAAGGAACTAGTCCAACTATTCCTGATACTAGTAGTTAAAGAATATGAACGTGTTGAATGCGAGGATGGAGGGATATTATTACTGTCATTTTTCTCATTGATTTCCTTTGTATTATCATTATTTTTTATTATTGTATGCAGGGACATAAATGGATTTACATGTTTCCTTCTTTTTTTTCTTTTCAGACCTCTTCTATCAGTAATTTCTTCAGTGGCCTTTTGTAATTTTAAAATTGGCCTGACACCATAATGAGCCAATGGAAAAGTTATTATACACATAAAAGCTGCCAAACCAATACATAAACCGACCATAATGTTGATCAATTTAGTGATGGGTTTCTCGAATTCAGGTTGAACTTGTTCAACTGTGACTAACCATAATGCAACACTCAGATCAATTACCGAATAACCCAATGATACTTTTGTACCAAAAGGATTAGAGATATCAACATAATTACCCAGATTGACTCCCTTTTGAAATACATTAACAGCAGGATAATAATCAGAAATATTAAAAATAGTATTTAAATCGTCATCTAGAAGACATTCATTTTGAAAAGCATAACGAAAACCAGTATAATTTGTGATGTTATCATAGGAATGAACTGGCGTAATATAATTAATAGAAGAATACTCTGAATTTGGAGAAGTTTCAAACAGGGAGGAATTGAAAGCTTGTAAATCAAGTAAGACAGTTAAATAACCAGATAAAAACTGTTGGGGAATTAAAATTGATTCATTTGCATAAATCGGTAAACTCAAAGAAACAAAATAAGAATCACCATCCAATATTGGACCACCCAGATAACCCCTATTCATTAATAAACCATTTGGTAAACTTGGGCCTTCAGGAGTGGAGTTAGTTTGTAAAATAAATAATTCATCCAAAGTTGACTGTGTTGCATTATGGGATTTATACGGATTCGAAGCACTTGCAAGTAAAACAAAATTCAGATCATATAACCTTGCATAAGCTAAAGAAGTGGAAGCTTCCAATGTTTGATTCATAACTTGTTGAGCATCTTGTAAGGCACTTCGGGAAGTGTTACCAGCCTTTCTAACAGTCAGAGCTTTTTGAAGAGCAGTTTTTTCACTCAATTGATAAGCCTGAAAGTAATAATTATCCATTAATTGATGTAGTTGAGAACTTTTCAATTCAGCAACAACTTCTAATTTTGAGACCCTTGTATCAGTTAAAACAGACGTAAAATAAACACCGGTCACGATTGCTAAGACAAGTAATGAAAACATTGCAACAAAAAGGACAAGAGTAATCAGTTGAGTCCTAATGGACAGCCTTAGTCGATGTTTATGAAAGATCATAATGTGACCCACAACTGAAGACTGTGAACCAAAAAAACAGGTCTTGATTAATTGTATAGAAGCAAAAAAATAACAATTAAATAAACAAAGTTAAAATACCTTGCGGCAGATTAAAGAACACTAAAAAAGACATGTCCAATATGTTGATGTAATAAAAACTGAAAAATTAATATGAAAAATGAAAAATAAAAAAACAGATTTTAAATGCGAAAAACAGCCGCACGTCGATCGACCTGAAACTACCTCCGATACCGGCGGAATGTTTTTTACACCTTCAGACTAAGCGCGTTACAAGATTACCATATTGGGTTAAAGCGGAGAATTCTCGTTCTTTGTATTGTCTTTTTTACCGGTTTTGTTTTTTGTTTTTCATTCTTCTGAGATGACTGAATCTTGAATCGAGAAGTGAACAAAATAAACATGAATCCCCAATTTTAAGCTAAGTAACAATTCTTCTTTTTTCATTCCGACCTGTCGTACTCAACAATGTTCTCTAATACCATACGTGCTCATATTCGTCTAGGTGCTATTCATAGACAATTCTCAACTTCTGCTAATGCATTAGGCAAAATTCAAGTCAAAAATCCAATCGTTGAATTAGATGGTGATGAAATGACTAGAATTATCTGGTCTGATATTAAAAATAAATTAATTCATCCATATCTTGATATCGATTTAAAATACTATGATTTAAGTATTCAATCAAGAGATGCAACTAATGATCAAATTACTATTGATGCTGCAAATGCGATTAAGGAGTATGGTGTTGGTATTAAATGTGCTACTATTACTCCAGATGAAGGTAGAGTTAAAGAATTCGGTTTAAAAAAAATGTGGTTATCTCCAAATGGTACAATTAGAAATATTCTTGGCGGTACTGTTTTCAGAGAACCAATTGTTATTGGTTCTGGTGCAGATAAAGGTTCAAATGATATTGAAATACCAAGATTGGTCCCAGGTTGGAAGAAACCAATTATTATTGGTAGACACGCACACGCTGATCAATATAAAGCAACTGATTTTCTTGTTCCTGAAGCAGGTACTCTTGAGCTCACCTTCACTCCAAAAAATCCAAATGGTGAAAAAATTACTCGTACTGTGTTCCAATATAAGGATGCAGGTGTTGCTTTAGCAATGTATAATACTGATGAATCAATCAGAGGTTTTGCACATTCTTCTTTCAAAATGGCTCTTAATAGAAATGCTCCTTTATTTCTTTCTACAAAGAATACCATTTTAAAGAAATATGACGGTAGATTCAAGGATATTTTCCAAGAAATTTATGATTCGACTTATAAATCACAATTTGAAGAAAAAGGTTTAACTTATGAACATAGATTAATTGACGATATGGTTGCTCAAATGTTAAAATCTCAAGGTGGTTTCGTTTTAGCACTTAAGAATTATGATGGTGATGTTCAATCTGACATTGTTGCACAAGGTTTCGGTTCCCTTGGTTTAATGACATCTGTTTTAATTACCCCAGATGGTAAAGCTTTTGAATCTGAAGCTGCTCATGGTACTGTTACTAGACATTACAGACGTTATCAACAAGGTGAAAAGACTTCAACAAACTCAATTGCTTCAATTTTTGCTTGGACTAGAGGTATTGCACAAAGAGGTAAATTAGATAACACTCCACAAGTCGTTGATTTTGCAAATACTTTAGAACAATGTGTTCTTGATACTGTTTCAAAAGATGGTATCATGACCAAAGATTTAGCTTTATTAGTTAATAAAAAAGAGTATGCAGATACTGAAGGTTTCTTAGATGCAGTTGCAGCAAGATTAGCAAAAACTATTAAAGTCTAATTTTAATCCATTTACGGAAAATAAAGTTAGATAATTATAACAGTGAATTATATATCTAACATACCCCTAAATTTCACAAAAAAAACCAATATTTTTACTAATTTAAACTAATGACATCTGATTCTCTTTAAATTTGCTATCTTATTATATTTTATCATATATTATTATATCTTATTATATCTTATTATATCTTACTATATCTTATTATATCTTATTATATAAACCACCTTTTTTTATTTATAGCATGCTATGTGTTTACGCTTTGAACAAACTATTTTTGATTTCACTTTTCCTTATGTATAACTTCCACATTCTCATTACTATTATCATTTTCTAAAACATGCCATAATCCGTCCAATAAATAGTAGGTAAGAAAAACAATAGAACAAAATTTTATATACGGGACAGCTAAAACTCTATAAAAATAGGAATGTGGATTTAATTCATTGTTTGGTAATTCATAATAGTATAAATTTCTTTTATCATTTACTTTGTCAGTTGACTTATTTGAGCTATTTGAATTATGTAAGTTGTTTTTGAAAATTGCGGACGTATGAAAGTAAGATATTGGATTGGTTGCATTGGTTATTCTAATTGAATTTATGCCAATGTTAGACCTGATTGGTATTTTCAAGATCATTATTGACTGCACTAATTTAACGAAGGAAATGAAATAAATTAATATACCAATAAACGTACAATTCAACGCGGCCCAGATTAGACATGATTTTTTACTTTTGAATTTATTATTTTTGATTATGATTTACAAAAGTTTGTATACCAGAAACCTACACAAATCTATACAATATACACTTAAACGTCAACATCCATTTTAGACTGTTGAGCCTATGGTTCTCCGACCTTTTTAACAGGACTATTACCCATATCTCCAAACATTTCTAACCCACTCATTGATTCTCTTAATTTAAACTGAAAATTACTACTATTCGAATCAAACCCTGCCAGCCTATGCGGACTCGTTATCTTGGCAGGTGGTGATGCGATTAACCGCTTGGATGTTAGCTTTCCACTTACGCTATTATTTCGGGTTTTGATCGATTTTGGAGGTGATGAAATTGATGGTTTTCTGTTTCGATAAGAAGATTGAAATTCGGCTCTTTCATTTCTTATAACCACACTAGAGCTAGAAGTATCTTCTTCTTCTTGGATTATATTGTCCTCATTTAATAGATCACTGACTACTCTTTTATTTCCATTTCGTATCAAGATTTCAGGTGATCCAATCTCGGTTAAACTATCCACAATTGTATCTCTCTGTGGAGTTAATTCAGATTGTAAAAACATTGATTGCGAAGGTGTTTTATTGTTTGAAGATATTCTATTTTGTTTGCAATCATTATCTAAAATCAATGATGACTCAATTTCTGACAATGAATCATTATGGTTGTGTTTGTCATTGTGTTTATCTAACTTTTCATTACTTAAATTGATCCTCATCAATTTATTATTAATTGAATTAATTCTATTACCTTGCCTTACGAACGATGATTCAGAAAGGGTATTACTCGTATTACTATTATTATCTGTGTTTATAATTGTACTATTACCACTGTTCTTTCTTTTCTTTTTATTATTATTTGATGTTTCAATTAATGCAAAGTTAAATTTTGTTTTCAATTGTTGATTACAGCTCTGAATTAAATTATCGGATAATTGGTAGCAATTCATTCTAGCTTCTTCAACTGTACGTATATTATTTGCAACATCTTCAATAATACACAGGTATTGAGCCAGAATATCTGGTACTGAACCCAGATTACCAATATCTTCATTGTTTGAAATCATCGCATCAAATAAAATTGATGATTCATAAAACACTTGTTTTTCAATATCTGATTTCAAGTATTCAACTTCTTTGATATAAAGCTCCTCATCTGAATTGCTCCAGCAATCTAGCTCCCTTAGTTTCTCTAAAAATGCATCTGAGGTTTCTAGTAAAATAATATCCAATTCAGTTCTTTTATTATATGATTCTTCAAGAAAAATTATCTGAGATTTTAAATTTTCAATGATATCAAGCAAACTATCTTTTAATGATAACAGCTTATTTTCAACATCAAATTTATTTAAGCTTCGATAAAAATCATTAATTTGTTTGTTATAAATAAGCAGCATTTTTCTTTGTGCAACGATTTGTATTTTTTCTGCTTTTAGATGATCACATTTCTTAACATTATTCCAGAGTCTTTCAATCATTATTGACAATTGATTTTTAACATTGTTTCTTTGTTCATTATTTTTTGTAAGTTCTCTTTTTATACTGCTATCCATTAAAGTTTCCAACTCATAAATTCTTCTCTTTTGGTCTGATATGATTTTCATATATGAGCCAACGTGTTTCATAACAGTCATTCTATTTCTAACAACTTTGGTTTTGATTTCCTTTGCTCTATTAGCAAATTTTAATGCATTCAATGTCTCATCATAATGTCTTGAACTAGGTGAGACACAAACAATCATAACGGTTTTACAATTGCCGCCTAAAGAAAACTTCAAAAGTCTTGTTAATTTTGAATCCCTATACGGAACATGTGTTATTCTTTTGGAGTCACATAATGCATTTATACAATTACCTAGAGCCAAAAGTGATTTATTAATGTTAGCACCTTCATGTAATCTTGCTCCTTTATTTTTTGTTGCACTTGCACGTTCACTACCTGCAAGATCAATAATCGATAAAACTGATCTTGTATTCTTTTCATATAAATCCGAAGTATTTGCATTTTGTGTGATATAAACTTGAATAACGGCATGTGATCTTGAGGATGTTAAATTTGCTTCAGTTGGAGACACAGTTCTACTATAATTACCTCTCATTATTACATCCATTACTTCTTCAACAGTTTCTGTGTCAACTTTAGTTAAATTTGACACAATAATTTCTTTCTGTTGATTTTCTAACAACGTTAGCTTTTTAGGGCTTGTTTCAAGATTAAGGAGGTCTTTGATCATTTCGTTATAAATTTCTAGGTAGCTTACTTGAACTGAAATATTTTTTTCGTTTTGGTTTTCAATTTTTGTAAATAACTCTTTTAGAGCAAGAAAAATTATACCCGGATTTGCAGGGGTACCAGTAATAGTATATGTTTTACCACAGCCCGTAGCACCATATGCAAAAATGGTTGAATTATAGCCATCTAAAACTGCATCAATCGAAGGTTTTGCAGTATTTTCATAGATATCATTTTGCGTTGCATCCTCATCGAATAATCTATCAAAAATAAATTTATGCTCTTTATGTCTCTTATTATGTCGTCCTATTCCAATACTATGCCCACCAAAGCTACGCCTCATATTATTTGCGGTTAGCCTTGCAGTTATATTATTATCAATCTCATCTATTGCAGAAGATTTTGGATCAAAGGTCAACATTCTATCATCAATAACTTCAAGAATTTTTCTAATTTGAAACGGTGAACTATTTTTATTTCTAATACGTGTTCTTGATATTAAATGCCTTTCATATTCTGAATTTTCCTTTTCAATATCATAATCTGTTATATCATTATCTGCATCATTGTCATGTTCATTTATTTGCGTATCTCCATCATCATCTTCTTGTAAATACAGTTGTTCTTCCGCAGTCAGAGGACGTATCCTTACTGCCACCGAAATCGAAGATTCCTTGGGCTGTCCCAGTGTATCCATCTATGTATACTCCCCTAGCTGTATACGTGTTTAGAAAAATTCGACACTAATTATGAAACTAAACAAGTTTTTGTTCCTCCTTTGTTTACCTTTCTATTTACGCGATCTATTTCAATTTATGTGCAATTTCCAGTCATTGCTAGATCGACCATTAGGATGCAACATTTTGTATTCTTTTTTTTAATTTTGATATACATTTAATATAAAAGCTCTAAAAGTTAAATCTCTTACTGGAGAGGAGCATACAAAATTTGAGTCACATATTTACGTTTGTACCTTACTACACTGGCAACAGCCAAAGTGTTATGTTTAATAGATGTTGTTGCAAGATGATTTAGCACCACATGGTTTGGAATACTCAAGGCACCACCAGTGTTTGCTTTATCATTATTGTTATAACTATTAAGAATCACATTTTCTAAATGTGGAGGTAATTGTGGTGGAATTAACCACTGTTGTGTATAATTACCCTTCCTTTCATTATTATCTAATGTAAGGTAATATTCCTCCATTACTTTAGGGTCTGTGAAGATTGCTGGAATTGATGTTATATAGTCATTTTTTGAGCTAGCATCGCCTTCTTGATCATCATAGTAACGCGTGTAACCATCACCCATATCATCATCATCCTTTGTTAGCCCCAGTTTTGAATCCATTGTTCTTAAAGACGCACGAGATTTACTATTTGGATCTCTATTGATGTCATTTTCGGTTGGAAAAATTTCTAAATAATTAACAAAATGTCCTGAATGATCAGTTGCAGTTGGAATGAAGTTGGAACATTTAACTTCATTATCAACGACGAATTTAAATCTGTGTGTTCCCGGAGGTAAAGAAATTTGAACTTGAAAAGAGCCATCTTTTGGATTTGGGCCATTTAATGCAATCATCTTTCTCCACCCAGTAAACGTACCCATAACATATACTTTTTCACCACCTTCTGTCCATTTAAAAACTGTTGGGACTAAAACTGGTTGTTGTTGATGATCAAAAATTGGATTTTGTCCAATATCTGACTGTTCATCCATCATCATATCATCTGTTCTATTAGAAGTTAAACCTTTTAAGTCATCTGTAAATATTAATGATGATTTTCTTTTTGTTATACTATTATTTGGAGCATTGTTACCGCTAAGAGAACTAGCTGGTTCTAGAGTGTTATCAGAATGTTGCGGCGAATTTTCAATAAACTGATTGCTTTGTTCTGTGACATCCATCATAGAGACATCTCTCTGTCTCTCTCCGTATTCAGCCATTCTATGTGATGGCAATGTGTCTTTCTTCAAACAGAGAAAAGAAAATATCAAGAATATGAAAAGTATCCGTCATTTTCAACGAAAAAGCAAAATTGATGTCTACATCGAATTGAAATTTTTGTTTATAATATGAGAAACAATCTGACCATCTTTTTAATCAAATTGATTTTTTTTGGGAAATCAGCATCAAACGAAACATTATACCCATAAAACTCATCAAACATGGTTGTACTTAGTCCAGAAGAACAATTAGAACAATTTGCAATTACAGAAAAATATTTAACCACTCAATTGGAAGAGTATCCATCCTTATCATCCCCAAAAGTTCTTATCATTTGTGGCTCGGGTTTAGGTGGTTTATCACAACTGCTTATAAATGATGAGGAAAACCCTCAAATTTCCATTAACTATAAAGATATTCCAGGTTTCAAACAGTCCCACGTTCCGGGCCATTCAGGCGAACTTATTTTTGGTCATTTAGGAAAAAATTCAACCCCTGTTATGTGTATGGTTGGTAGATTTCATTATTATGAAGGCCATAGCTTTTTTACTAATACATTACCGATTAGAATTGCAAAACTTTTAGGAGTTGAAGTATTAGTTGTCACAAATGCTGCTGGTGGTGTTAATGAGATTTATAAACCTGGAGATTTAATGGTCATTAATGATCATATTAATTTACCAGGTTTAGCTGGACAACATCCATTATTAGGGTTAAACTTAGATTCCTTTGGTCCAAGATTTTTACCCCTTTCAGATGCATATGACTTTGATTTAAGGGTTAAATTATTTGAATGTGTTGAACAGTTAGGTATCGAAAGACCAATCCATGAAGGCACCTATTTTTATGCCTGTGGCCCAACATTCGAAAGTCGTGCTGAATGTCGTATGTTAAGAGTTCTTGGAGCTGATGCAGTTGGTATGAGTACGGTTCCTGAAGTTGTTGTTGCAAGACATTCAGGTTTAAGGGTTATCGGCTTAAGTTTGATTACTAATTCAGTTTTAGCAACAAAAGCAGAAAGTGCAAAAGAGGCAGTTTTAAAGGATAAATTATTAGTTGATATAGTTGATCAAACTAAAGGTATGGCAAGTCATGATGAAGTGCTTGAAAATGCAAATAAAGCAGCCGATGATGTTAAAAAACTAGTTGAACTATTTGTGGGAACACTTGATTTCTAACTTTAAGTTCATTTAGTTTGAGAAATCTTATTTTAAAAACTTCAAAGTGTTGAAAAAGATTACATCTAATAAATTTTATAATTTATGACATTACAAAAATGCTTTTTATATAACTTCAAATACTATTAGCAATTTCTCCTTTACTTTTTATATATACCTTGAGGCATTTAATTTTGAAAAACTATTGGTTTCTTCTACCAACCGCAGTTGCTGCTGCAAGTGCAGCATTCGAGCCACCTTTATTCATATAATTAACCGAGTTATCCAATTTACTTTCCCCCTTCCCACTTTTACTAGTGGATTTTATGTTCATAATGTTAGACTCATTTTTATTATTCTTTGTTAATGATATTGACGACTGTGATACATTATCTATATTATTAATTTTATCCTCATATATCCCAGCTTTGAAACCAGATCTTACACCTTGTGCCAACTCTTTAACACCAGAAAGAATACTATTACTATGCATAACAGAATCAGTTTGCTCACTTGTTGTAGAAGGTGGAATTGACGGTACTGACGAAGTTTGCGAGTGTTGTTGGTTATTATCCTTTGAAGATGATGAAAATGATCTGATCCTTTGAGTATTTATTTTCAGTTTTCTAAACGATTGTTGAACACTTGAGGAAGTTGATCGAGTTTTGAAATTCTCATTATTCTTAACTGCTGTTTTAGTATTTGTGAGAGTTGAATTGTCATGACTATTTCGACTGTTTTGCATTGCTAATTCTCTCTTTCTCAAAATACTTTTAGCCTTCAAAAACGCTTTAACCCAAGTTTCTTCCTCATTGAAATGGAAACCAACTCTAACATTTGAATTGATACCCCCTTTCACCAACCTTGATCTATCCCAAGCACTAAGGAATATTAATTTATTAATATTAAATAATTCAAGAATTAAATAACCTTCATGCATTTCTTCATCAAACTCATAATCATATAAACTAACATTTTTATTAGTTAGTTTAATTTCAATAATTTTTGAATAAAACGCTTGTGCCTGCATTTGAGTTGCACTTTGTGGTGTGCGTAATTTAAAATTATCATTTAACTCATAAATAAAAATCCTTGCCATACTTGTAACTATCATAATACAAGATTTCAAATCTTTTTCTAAATCTCTATCTGACTTATTTATAATTTGTTCCAGTATTGAATGATTTAAAGTTTCTGTTTGTAATTTAAACTGGTTTGGTTTATGACCTATTTCACTCTTAAATATATTATCTAATTTCAGTATGGTTTCGTGTTGCATTAATTTTGATGTTATTACTGATGGTATTTGCCTGTCTAATAAGACGGGATTAATCATTTGTTTTTGATGATTCTGCAGCTGTTTATACTGATGTGTTGTGCTTGATGTTGAGTTTAAATGTCTATTATGTGTAAGTAATGTACCAATTGCACCAGCAGCAGCAGCTGCATCACTTGATGTAACTCTTTTAGGAATAAACAATTGTTTTGGTGTAGATGTCGATGTAGGTGCTAATGTAGTTTTTGCAACAGCGTTTAAGTGTGAAACAGATGCAGAATTTTTTGATTTTAATGGTTTTTGTGTTTTATTCAAAGATGATATTGTAGATGGCTTTACAGAAACCTTATTTTTTGGAACGTTTTCAGATATTCTTTGTTTATCAATTTTAACTGTATTATTACTTGAAAATGCGGATGATTGAGGTGTTTTTGGGGTATTTGCTTTTGGCTTTATAATAACAGATTTTGATGAGTCCATTGCGGTCAATAGTGAGCTTAACGAACTCGAACTACGTCTATTTGATGAACGGATTTGGATTGGTGAAGGTTTTTGTACCGTCGGTGAAGTTACTATTCTAGGTGAAGTTGCCGGAGTGGTACTATTGACAGCACGCTTTCGATTAACTTGCAAACCAGATAATGGATCCTGTTTCTGTTCAATTAGCTTTTTAGTTATGACCTTATTTTTTTCGTCAATCCTATTATTCAAAACTTTATTCATTAGTTGTGTATTACCTTGGGCATTTATAATTTGCTTTTTGAGAACAGTACTTGGTTTATCATTAATATAATCTACATCAATACGTTTAGGTAATGTCTTTTTCTGAGAAGCAAATGGAGAGACGGTTAAGTGTTTTGCTAGTTGAATGTTCTGATTTGCTTGATGTTGAAGTATTGGTTGCTTCTTAATTTTGAAATATTTTTCAGGATTATAGGGTTCAAGTTTTGGAACTGTACCCCATATTTTATACTTATCATTCCAATCCACATTTGTAAACCACGAATGTGGTTTAATTGTAATTGAGTTTAATCTTTTATTTGGATCCTCAACCAATAGATTTTGAATAATTGAAACAACATTAGAAGGTATTGGATATTTCACTGGATCAGGAAAAGAATAATTTAAGTCAACAATTCTTTCAAAAGTTTCATATTCATTCGATGATTTGAATGGTGGTATACCAATTAACATTTGATAAATTATACAACCTAAAGACCAAAAATCACTTGCAAAACTTGATTGATTAAACCTTAGTAGTTCAGGTGAAACATACTCTGCTGTACCAACAAATGATCCATCGGTAGAGCTTGGAGAATCCAATATTTGGTCAGTAGTACCGGAATCGGGTCTTGAGGTATCATTATTATCAAGTGGGCTTATCACATCGTCAGTATCAGTGACAAACTTTGCAGCTCCAAAATCAGTTATCATTAGTTTCCAATCATTGTTCAGTAAAATATTTTCAGGTTTCAAGTCTCTATGAATAATTTTTTTGTTATGTATGAATGTAATTGCATCAATTAATTGAATGGTATAGTAGTGAGATAATTCCAAACTCAAGGACCCCAATTTATGAATTAAATTTAATAGTTCACCATTTTGTGCATAATCAATTACAAAATATAAGCTTTTAGGGTCTTGAAAAGTATAGTACAAAGTGACAATTCCCGGGTGTTTACCCAACACATTCAATGTATTTTTTTCAATTGTAACATACTTCCGTTTTTTCTCTTTTTGAATATGTTGTTTGTTTAAAACTTTAATTGCATACGTATGAACGTTTGTTTTCGAAACAGCACGATATACTTTGGAATAAGAACCTTCACCAATACATTCTAAGAATTGGAAATCGGATGATGATCTTTTGCGGGTAACATATTGTCCAGGAGAAGAATTTTCTATTGATGATAGAAGGGAAGAAGATGAGACATTTAATGAATCCGGACAAATAGCAGACTGCACATCCTGCTGGTGACTCAGAACAGTTGTGAGGGTCAGGTCAGCCGTCATTGAAGTGTTTGAAGGTCACAAGGAGATTGCAAAAGATTTTCTAGGCAGACAATGCAAGTTGGTATAGGGAATTATGGGGAAAAAATATGATCAAACAGAAATCGCAAGCCAGAAAATCGCAAATCATAATCAACCCTCATCTATAACATTTCATATTTCACATTTCACTTTTTCTTTTACTTTTACGGAAATTTAAATAATATAATACTATGTACATGCCAACTGTAAACTAAACTAAGTTAGTATAATATAAACATTTATTTATTTAGTTTTTAGGATGCTTTGGTTCTCCGTCCTTTGGTTCTTCGTCCTTTGGTTCTTCGTCCTTTGATTCTTCGTCCTTAAGTCCCTCTTTAGTGTCGTCTTTAGATTTATCTTCTTGCGACTTTTCAGGCTCAAGTTTACCTTCAAGATACTTATCAAAGGCATCATTTCTATTAGGAAATGGTCTTTTACCTAAAAGTTCAATCATATCTTCTCTAGTAATAACTTCCTTACTAAGTAATCTTTGTGCAACCTTTTCAATTTCTTCACTCTTTTCGGTTAATAAATTGTGACAACGTCTATAACACTCCTCAACAATTCTATGAATTTCCGAATCAATTGTAGATGCAGTTTTATCACTAAATGGTTTGGTATAATCATTACCTCTATCCATATCATAACTAACTAACCCAACCTTTGGTGATAACCCACAACCTAAAACCATTTTTTGTGCCATGTTTGTAACTTTTTCGAAATCATCTGCACCTCCTGAAGTGACGGAATTGAAATGTATTTCTTCTGAAACACGTCCCCCCAAGGTCATTGTCATTCTATCTAATAATTTTTGTGTTGAATATAAATAAATATCAGCTGGTAAATATTGTGCATATCCTAATGCACCTTGGCCTCTTGGAACAATTGAAACTTTTAATAATGGGTCTGCATACTCTAAATACCAACCACAAATTGCATGACCTGCTTCGTGGTAAGCAACAATTTTCTTTTCAGATTCTGATAATAATTTAGTTTTCTTTTCTAATCCACCAATAACTCTTTCAATAGCTTGTTCAAAGTGGTTCAGTTTAACAAAATCTTCATCTTTTCTAGCAGCAATTAATGCAGCTTCATTACAAACATTTGCAATATCTGCACCACTGAATCCAGGTGTCAATGTTGCTAATCTGCCTTTTAAATCATCTAAGTTGCACTCTGGAGCTAATTTAATTTCCTTTAAATGAACTCCAAAAATATCTTTTCTACCTTCCAATTCTGGGTTACCAATATAAATTTTACGATCAAATCTACCCGGTCTTAATAATGCAGAATCTAAAACATCAACTCTATTAGTACCTGCAAACACAACAACATGATCATCAGATTTGAAACCATCCATTTCAACTAATAATTGATTTAAAGTATTTTCACGTTCATCGTTACCACCCATACCTCTACCCTTACCTCTGGATTTACCAATAGCATCAATTTCATCAACAAAAACAATAGATGGAGCATTTTCTCTTGCTGTTTTGAATAAATCACGAACTCTTGATGCACCAACACCAACAAACATTTCCACAAATTCAGAACCAGAAACTGAATAAAATGGAACACCTGCTTCACCAGCAGTTGCTTTTGCTAATAAAGTTTTACCAGTACCTGGCGGACCATTCAAAATTGCACCTCTTGGAATCTTTGCACCTAATCTTTCATATTTTTGAGGGTGTTTCAAGAAATTGACGAATTCCATAATTTCTTCTTTTGCTTCGTTACAACCGGCAACATCATTAAAGGTAATTTTAACGTTTTCATCAGCATTAAACTTTTTGAATGTTTTCTTATTACCGAACATACCACCACCTAAACCACCACTACTTGATAACATCTTTTTTGTTGACCAAAATATAAATGCAAATAGTAGTACAGTAGGTAAAATACTCCACAAACTTTTCAATAAATTGGTTGAGTGAATATACATAACTGGGAGTCTCTTCTCTTCAGGGATATTATAAGCTTCTTGTGACTTTTTCAATTTTTCTTCAAATTTTTCTAACGAACCAATCGTAAAATAATATTCAACGTTTGCATCATGAATTGGTTGATTCTTACCAAAATCGTTTAAAATAACTTGAACAGTGTCATTATTAATCACAATTAATCTATCAACATAACCTTTACTTAATAAAGAGGTTTCAAATTCTTGATATGTAATTTCTTTATCAAAACTTTCTGCTAATAAGGTATAAGCTAACAAACCACCTCCAATTAACCATAATAAAATCGTATCCAATCTTAATTCCATTTCTAAAAATTTGGTTTTGTTATCATCTGATTGACGGGTTCTAAACTCAAAAGATTTGTGTTTTTTATCATCTTTATCATTCTCAATTTCAATTTTAAACCCAAACGGTTTATCATCTTTGATTTCTTTCTTCTGCTCATCTTTAATTTCTTTCTTCTGATCATCTTTTTTAACTTCCTTTTCTTCATCCTTTGGATTAAAGACCGGATCTTCCTCATCATTAAATTTCATTTGTTTATGCATATGATAATGCATTAAAGCTTGATGAAATTTTTGAACATTTTCAACTTTTTCACCAGATTTTGTAGCTTCGTGGTCTCTTAAAATTGTAGAAACTATTTTACTTGCAGTTGGAGAAATCAAACCACCCATTTCATGTTTATCAAATAATGCAATGATTTCTTTATTTTCAGACTTACTTGAATCCTTCCAAATTTCCTTCAATTTTCTTAGAATTTCTTCAGCTTCTTCATCTGTATATTCTCTTTCACCACGTGAATTATGTTTTGGAACTTTAGAGGAATTAAATCTTACAAAAGAATAGTTATTGACAATGTTTGAATGCTTTGGATTTGAATATTGTAGTTGACTTTTTTTTAATAATCTAGAATTGTAATTAAATAATGTAAATGTGCTTAATGAACGATAATCCAGTTGTTTCTTCGCAGATGTTTTCCACACCATTCCACCGGAAACAACCGATCTGACCCTAACAGAATGCATCATAGCCTGAGTAGAGTAGTCCCTTCTGTATGGAATCCGAATTCCGTATCATTGCATCAATGAGTTCAAAATGCCATCAGTTCAATTTGTTAAAGGCGTTTGCCCTCGCTCAGAGTTCTCACGCACATCTAAAAAAGTGAACACAGCCTGAAAATGGAAACATACATGGCTCATGCAACCTAAAATGTAAAAAAGTAAAAAAAAAAACAGATTAACCATAATAACTATAAATACTGTATAAATTGAGAAATCTAGACACTGGAAACGATTGATGAAGCATTGTGCAACACTTCTACCATCTTCTTACATTCCTTTCTACGTGCAACAGTGAAATCGTTTTCTTTAACTAATGATTCAATGTTCTTATCTGCATACAGTTTTTCTAACAAAACTTTTTGAATATCTGAACGACTTTGTTGAATTAACTTCAACATAATAGCCTTCGGCACAATATCTGCAACTGTACGCTTAACAATATTGAAATAACTTGAGATTAATAATTTGATAACCTCAGTTTCAACAACCTCCTTTTCACTCATGCCACCAGTTGCCTTTAAAACAGCTGGTGGTGCTTCCATTGCGGCTAATTTCTTCTTATTTCTTGAACTGAAAAATCCGGAGAAAAATCCAGATTTATCATCTTCTGATGGTGCAGCAACTACATTTGTAGAATTTGATGATGATGCAGAGGAAGAGTTTTTTATTGGTTTACCAGTTTTTGGATCAACTTGAACAGTTTGAGTTGGATGAAGTTTTTCATTGACTAATGAAACTGCTTCTGAACCTTTTAATAAATCCGGATGCGCAGTATTAATATAGCATTCTTCTGAGTGAATTATATCACTAATAAAGGTATTAGTCGGAACCATAATTTCACGTAAAAATTGTGTAAAAACAGCTGCAATTCTATCCTTTAAAGCTGGGAATCTTGAAAATGATGGTTGAGTCAAAATTTGAGATAGAATTCTAGTTAATTCGTCAAAAACTAACGAAATACATCTTAATGATGGATCTTCAAATCTTTTAATTTGTTGTTTAACTAAAACTTCAAAAGCTGCAGTACCCACGAATAATGATGGGGCAGAACCGGAAGAATTGTACATAATTGTTCTAATGTCTGCATCTTTAATACGATCAAATGGATCTAATGCATAAACACCATTTTTGAAAACTTCATGGAAAACAAAACTAATACGTGCACCACCACTCAATTCATTTGATGAAATATCTTTTGTTTGACCATCCAAAACACCATTATAATCATTACAAAAATCAGTAATAACACTTAAAACAGTTGAAGATGGTGAATCCACTGTTTCAGGACCTAAAGCAGAAAGCTCATTTTGATATTTCTTTAAGGCAGTTTCGATTTTAGCCTTAATTTCTGGTAATGTTGCTCTGATATGAGTTAAAAGGATATTATTTAATTTCTTGGCCAAAAATGGGGTACCACAATATTGTGCCTTTGAAGAATATGATGGATGATTTTCAAAGAATTTTTTTTCGTCTTGTAAGGCAGCTCTAATTGTTTTATGATTTTCAATATCTTTTTGTCCTCTATTGATAACTGGAACATATCCTGATCTTAAAGGAATGACTCTTCCTGCTAAAATATCAATAACATCCGTACCTTGATCCATTAAATCAACTTTAGTTAAGACACCAATAGTTCTTAAACCTTCAGGGTCCACTTCTCTTGCTAATTTTAACCCATCAGAATTTGCCAAGTCTTGATTTGCTGCATTGACAGCTAAAATGATTGCATTAGGTTTTGAAATAAATTTCATAATCATTTCTCTGATTTGCTTTTCAATATCAGGAGGTTGGTCACCAACTGGAACTTTTGTCAAACCAGGTAAATCAACTAATGTTAAAGTCAAAACATGAGGTGAGTAAATTCTCAAATTGATTGGGGACGAAGAAATACCAGCATTTTTACCAGCAGTTGCATCAGTTGCCTTAATAATTTCTTTACGAATATCATCAAAATTAAAAATCTTTTTACCAGGTAAATGAAGAAATTCACCCCATTCATCAGCATTATTTTCAGTTTGTTCACCTTTATCATTAACAGTTTGTAAATCCAATAAGTCATTATGATTAGCTAATGAGGCTTTTGCAGGTCTTCTATTGATCAATTGGAGAATTAATGGTCTTCGAGTGACAATACCTGTACCTCTTGGAAGAAATTCCCTACCGACAATATTCTCTAACACGGAGGATTTACCAGAAGATTGGGAACCAACAACTGTAATTTGTGGCAAATCAATAGGAGACGAGGACCCTCCACCCAATGGGGCAAGAGCATCCTGAAGCTTGTTAATGGTAGTGATCAAAGTTTCATCCATGGTGACTGCAATCAGTTGTATAGAGATCCAAAACTAAATGCAAATTACCACACAAACAGGATCAAAATCCAGTATCGAAAAGCCACCTTGACTTTACTTTGCCACTGAGAGACTTCAAAAACAGAATGCCAATTTTTGAGACTACCGACGCGGCCTTATCTCTGGCCTCCTTTTTTATCTCCCTGCTTTTTCTATTTGACGTTTCTTTATCAGATCCATAGTTATTTTATCTTTTTTTTTGCATGGCAATTTTAGCCAAATGTTTAATTTCAATTATTATGTAGTTCTTTTAGTGTTTTTATTGTCGTGTTAATCGGTTTTTCTTTATGCATGCTTTTATCCATTTTTTGATAAATTTTTCTTGGCTTGTCGGTTGTCCCTTATTCGATTTGGCAATTTCTATATCGTCAGGCTATCAATATTCAACAATTTTGTTGTTATCTTACCATGGTTTAAACTTGGTACAATCTTGGTTGTTTCTCAAACACTTTCACTCAAGAACTAATTTATATTTTTCTTTCTTCTCCTTGCTTTGTTATCTTATATCCTTTTTGTTTATTATACATGAATATTTCATCAACCAACCGGATGATTCATTACTACTGGCAGAATACTCAAATTTATCTCCCATTGGAGGTATTCAAAAAAATCAACAATCACTGTTAATTGATCATTTTACTCAATCACTTTTAATTTCTCCGCTAACAAAAACATCTAAAAAATCAACTGACTTGCTGATGTTTCATATAGATGATGTATTATCACCAATAATATCATCGAATGATTTGCAATTTTCTTTGGGAGAAACCAATGATGATGCACAAAACCAACAGTTTTCAGCCGTGAAATCACCTAAAGTACATTATTTAACTAGCACAACCCATTTATCACCTAATGCGCTAAAATCTTCGAATACAGGTCCCATAATTGCAACGTTATTAGCATTATCAACAGTCACAAATGGAGCACCAATTGAATTACCCACCTCAACAAGTTCTGAATCATTAAATTATAATAGTATACACAGTTGCATTTATTTTCTTGTATGTTTATTAATAAATTTATTAAATTTCCAATTTTCTACACAATTTAATATCTTACACATTTATAAATTAATATTAAACATATTATCATGGATTATTGTTTGTTTAATAATGGTATTTAAAAATGAGTTGAACTGGAATTATAATGTGCCTTTATTATATAATCAAAATTTTATGATTTTGGCAAATACATTTGTTGTAATTTTTTCTTTTATATTCTGTACTTACAATCACAAAATAAACCGAAACACAGAAAATAATCAAGATAAATTTGAGCAAAATTACATACAACAAGAATACCATTCAATTATATAGTAGTCGTAATAAAATGTTTATTGCTAAGTACTTTTTGTTCTTTTCCTAAAATTTATTCATTTATAACATTAAACAATCAAATAAAATATAACGAGACTAAAAAGGAACCTAAATTGAACCCCCTTTAATTATTCAGAACCTCTTTTAAGGACCATTCGGCATTATCCAACGGGCATGAATTTCTTGTGGAAATCCATGTGGAAATACAATGTAAATGAAAACTATGATTACAACGACCAACAGCCCGAGGACAATCCAGACGTTGTGTAATATCAGCACCTTCATTTTTACCTTGACATTCGATACATGGCTCCATTAAATGATTTCGGCAAATTGCACAAGATTCATTTGTTTGATCCCACGACCAAAATGCAACTGCTGTCCATTTTTTAATTTCAAATCTTTTCTTCTTTGGTTTGTTTTCTTGTTGATTCTGATTAGTTTCTTCAACAACATCCATTGGTTCAGACATAATTATGTAGTACCTTGTTTGGTTTTGAAAAAAGAAGGCAAAATTAAAAGATTTCAAACTCTTCTAGTACATTTATTTTGTTTAAATCTGAAAACTAAAAATGATTAGCGGTTTAAAAAAACTAAAATTCAAAAATCAAAAAAATCATAAGCTTCATCTTTCTAGAATAATAAATACCTATAAGATTTTTTTGTTATCATACATACCCATTAGTAAGAGATCTTTATAATGTCTGAAAATTCAGAAATATCAGCGTTATATCCACCACCACCCCCATACTATAAATTTTTCACTCCAGAAAATATTTCAAAAGTAAATCAACTACGAAAAAATAATGAAACTGATGATTCAATAAGTAAAATGACAGATCTGAAATTTCTCATACCACCAAAACAACCAGAAAAGGAACAGTATAGAAGTTTTGGAGATCTTTGGTGGTTTGAAGATAAACAAGTTGGATTAAAGGAAAGTGGAATTGAGCAAATCTATGGAGAGTCAGAGCACCCAAAAGAAGATGAAGACGATGAAGAAGATGTTTTCAGCACAGCACGTATTGATGAACTAAAAAAAATGACAAAGTCTTTACTATATAACTATCTTGAATTTATCAGTATATTAATCAAGAATCCTGAATTTGCAACTGATAAAATAAATAATATACGTACCATTTTAATTAATATTCATCATTTGTTAAACTCGTACAGATTACATCAAAGTCGAGAGACTTTAATTATAACATTGCAAAAAAAATTATCAAAAACACAAGATGAAATTTCAAATATTAAAACCACATGTTTAGGTATTGAAGCAAAGCTAAATTCATTAATGAATAAACTAAATAATACAAAACCTTCAAATGTAGAGAAAGCAAAATCACAGGAAAGTATTGAGAATCCTATAAAATCCGAAAGAATTTATACCGTACCAGATGATCTACGAAAAGAAGCAGAAGAAGCGTTGATAAATCAAATCAATATAGATTAATACATATTCTTTTACTTTATAAGCTATTTTTTGCGTACTTAAAATATACATTCCTATTTACATGTATGTTTTTCTTTGTTCTATAAAAAAGTTAATTTTGTTCTTTATTATCATGAGTTATAGTATGAATGCCATTGAAAACAGCATTTGATACTTCATCCAATTCATCATCTGACCCATTAATCGCTAAATTATATTCGTTTTGTTGCTCGTCACGCCAAGATTCTTCAACCCCAATAGCAGGTAATTGTTTAATCATACCGTTAATTAAATATGCACGCTCCAAAAAGTTTCTTTCAATTGGATCAATTGTACCATCTGGTAACGTTGAATTTAAGATAAATGTACGTGAATTTGGTTTAAAAGTTTCGTCTTTGCTCTCTCTTTTAGCAAAAACTGTAAATTCGGCTTCTGGAGTTAAACCATTGTATAATCTACATCTACCAATGATTGAGGCTAAATTCGAAATATTTTTAATTGAATCAATACCTAATATGAAGAGTGTATGAAGATTGGGTATTGATAATCCATTCAATGATGATGTGTTGATTACCAGTAATTCGAAAACGTCACTATCAGTTTTGGAATCACTTCTAAAAATATTATAATCATTCTTAATGTCAAATGTTCTGACTTTGCTACCTGTTTTACTTGACAACACTTCAACCACTAATTTTGAATTAATCTCATCAGGATGTATAACTAAACCTCTATAATTGTTTGATTTAAACCAATCAGAAACTTGTTCCTTTTTCAGTAATTTACCTAAACCTGCACATAAAATTTCAAGCTCACCCTTTTTAACAGCTGCTGGTAAATTGGTCCATTTTGAATTTCTATGTTTTTTATAAACCTGTGAATTACCAAAAGATTTTCTATAAAGCGTATCTAGCCATTGACTTGGAGTGTTACCATATTCAAAAGGTTTCATATCATATAACGAAACTTTAAACTTACCACTTTTAGCTTTTTCTGGAACTCGTGGCAAGACTAAAACTGTACTAACAGCTGAATTACTTGCCACGTATTTATGGTATGGCACGTCTTCATCTTCACCAAATTTTCCAATTGGTGCAAATTTTTTCCAATCAATCCATTTTGTATATTCTTTCAGTTGTAAAATCAAATTTTCATTTGCCGAATCATCAGAAATTAATACCACTTGTGGATGTGGATCGTTATGCTGTCTTCTGTAATCTTGTAATTTTAGGACATAATCCAATAATTTAACAATTGGTACCTTTTTTTCAGTCTCAATCAAATCATTTTCATCAATCATAGAGGTAAAATCATCAACTCCAATAAATGCTAATGTGTTAATCTTAACAAAATCCATCCCTTTGCTACTCAAAACATCTAATAATCTTTGAGGTGTTGTGACTAAAATATGAGGAGTTTGGAAATCTGTTAAATCATCGTCTTGCTTCATTTCTTCTTCTGGTGTACCTCTATAAAGGAATTGGGCAATATGTTCGATCTTGATTTTGCTACTTTGGTTCATCTCTGATACAATACCATTAATGATTCTTTGATATTGAAAAACAAGAGCATTTGATTTAACTAAAATTAAAGAATTAATACCACTGCCTCTATTCTTAGATCGACGAAGTGTTAAAGCGGACACAATAAGTGAAAAAGATTTGCCCGACCCTGACGGCCCCTTTGCAACAGTACTTGCATATCCTGATAATAATGTAAAATATCTTTGCTGAAAAAAAGTTAAAGCGGGTTTAACTTTCTTCAAGCTACATATTCTTGTTAAATATCGCAAAATTGCCCTTCTTAGTGAGTAGTTCGGTATCACATCATCCCAACCTAATAAAGAATTTATATCAAATTTTATACGGGTTTCAATCGTTTTTTTGTGCTTTTTATTGTATGACTGAATAACACCAATGTTTTTTTCGACATATTCATTTAACGGAGAAACTAAACCCTTTTCAACTTTACGATATGATTGACGAAATTTTGTTTTCCAGTATTTGGGTCCAATTGGTAAAGGCTTATTAGAATCTATGTTAATTGAGGATGATTTATTGCTTTGAAACTTTGCCAAACTTGAGCTCTTTCTATATGACGAATTTCCATCCCTGTCTTTGAATTCATAATCTTCTTGTAGATCTGGATCCCTTTCTTCAGTCAGTATAGAATTCAATAATTTTTCATCAGATGAAGCTTTGGATGAGAGATGTCGTGGGGTAAATATCGTTCGACTAGTTAAAGTTCCCGCTCGCACTTTTAAACCAACCCTAAACATATAAGATGGTAACCCTTGATTATATCAGTTTGGATTATCCCGTTTTAGGAAAAAAAACATTTTATCTAATCGTTTTAGGAAATGAATATTTTTTGTGAAATTTTGAAATTTTCATGAAGCAAAAAACTTCATTAAAAAAATATAAAATTAAAAAGAAACCGAACGACGCGTCGAGAGCTTAAGAAGAGTAGTTACTGCCTAAATTTTTTAAGCTTAATTTTATTCAAAGTTATTAAAGAATATCTTTTGAAGCTTGGTAAGAACTACAGAAAATGTTCAGAAATATCATCAGAAATAACTACAAGCTCACTTTAAAAACCACCGCAAAACAAAGCGTCGTGTTGGCAAGATCATTTTCATCATGCCAAACGCTTTTGCATGCTGATGATAATTCCGGAAATAACCCAGGTCACATTCATAGTGCTGCCTGTTCAGGTCATGGGAACCAAGGATTAACAAATAAAAACCCAGTTAAAATAGATAGACCAATGCTTATGTTAGCATTTACCTGTAAAAAATGTGATACTAGATCATCGCATGTTTTATCTAAACAAGGTTATGAAGAAGGTACTATTCTTGTACAATGTCCAGGCTGTAAATCCAGACATTTAATTGCAGATCATTTAAAAATCTTCTCAGATAACAGAATTAAACTTGAAGATATTTTGAAGGCCCAAGGAGAAGGAATACAAACTGGTACTAATGATCTCGTTTTTGAAGACATCCCAGAATCCCTTAGAAAACTTATTGGTCACCATGCTAAAAATGCCCCAACTGAATATCAAAAGAAGGATACAGATTCTGATGAAATGCCGAAACTTGGAGAAGGTAATAAATCCGATTAATTTTGATGTTAATAGAGTTACATCTATTTTAAGCAATTGTACCTTTTTGGCAAAACCATGTACATAATAAACAAATTGAGAAAAGTCTATTTTCTTTTATAATAATTTTAGTTTTAATGTTTTTAATGTTTTATTTTATTTATGACTTATTAACCACAATGTGCGCATCTTTAGCATCTACGAACACAAAAGAATTCTTTGATGATTTCTCAGAAAGGTACTTAAAATGATAATTACCAGCTTCTTTTTCTGAGGGTTTTCAACTAACTTGGTTTATTACACGATTGAAAACACTTAAAAAGGTTTTACTTTATATAGTTTGTTAATAAATTTCGTGAAACATTTTTCAGTGATTTTCTTTATTGTATAGGATTATAAAATATAATTGCATTTAACTTATTCAATAATTATTTTTAATGAAACTGCTATCGAGATGAGATAAATCAAATAAAAAACAAATGGTCGGTTTCTTAGATGTTAAATTTTGAAAACTGAAAAGTTTTGGCATATCATTGGTAAATCAACTTATATAATTGTAAGCTTTAGTAGTATTTTATTGTACATTTGCAAGTTATTCAATTATTTTGAAATTATTCATTTTATGACCCGTGCATGTTTAGTTTTCCAGCATTCGTTGATATCAAAGTTATTAATATTATTGCAAAAAAATCATATCAGAGAAGGTCTCATTGTGTCCTTTACACATGTTTGTTGGTTTCGGATACAAAAAACTTATATTCAAGTATAGATGTAATTTCCAAGTTACTCGAATCCATTGATCAAGGTTATAACCATAAATTTGATTCGAGATTCTAAGATATTCGGTTCAATCTAAACCAGGTACTGTTTCAAGCCCTTCTAACTCCTTCACAAACAACCGAATTATCTTAAAGCTGAAGCCACAAATATTTAAAAATCACAGTGTAACATCATTTGCATCAAGTGGAGCTAAACATAAACTTTTATTTAATATTTTAGTGTATAATTCTATTAGTGAATGAAAATAAGTACATACTTTTGTTCTAATTTATATAAATTACAAGTTCATTACTTCCTTCTTTAATTCTTGAAGCTTTTCGTATTCTTCAGTATACTCCCAAGTCGCCTTACTTTTAGAAATCAAACTTCTAATGGTACTTTTAGCCTTAAATTTCCAATCTTTACAAACCATGTCACCAGCACCATGTCTACCTTCTAATTCGCCAAAGTTTTCATATGCAGAAACTAACTCAGTACAAGCATCAATCGAAGATTTCCAAACATCTTCGTTTGTTACTAATTCTGGATTATTAATCACAGCCCTATAAGCCTTTTCGTAATCTTCTAACGCTAGCCATGGTTTCTTTCTCCATAAATCAACCTTAGCAACAATTCTCCAAATTCTTTGATCATGCAAAACGACACTTGGAATCATATTACATATGAAATCAACACAGCTTTTCTGAAAGTAACTTTCTCTTTTGGTTTCGTCGTAAGGTGCAGAGACTAATAAATCTGCCAATTTTTCCATTATTGGTAAATCAATTGATGATTCATTTTGGTCTAGTTCTTTTTTACGATTTAATAAAACAATAGATGCATGTAAGACATCATCCCATTTACCCAATTTAACGGCAACAATCAAATAGTTTTCCCATATTTTCCAAGATTTTTTGGCTGAATCACCAGAATTAACTGATTTTTGTAATGCATTAAATGCTTCAGGTAGTTTATTAAGCTTAATCAAAGCAGACGCTAAATTTGACCATGCATAGGAATTTGTATCATCTAATGAAACACATCTTGTAAATGCTTCAGCTGCTAACTCATAATTACTCATTTCTAATCCCATACAGCCATAAAAGTACCAATTTTGGAAATTAATTGGATTTGCAGACAAACAATCAAACATGTGATTGATTGCAGTTTGTATATCCTTTTCAATCCCGGAAGCCTTTGGTGGATTGTAATAATACTTAGCTAAGCTTCTTTTTGCATTTGCATACCTACCAATTGACCATGCTTTTTCCCATAATTCTGGATCATTTTTAATATCACCCAATACTGACCATGATCTTGCATCATTTGGATCTTGAGTTAAAGATTTATTAATTAGTTCAATACCACGATTAGAATCACCTGTAGACGCATAACATAATGCAGCATCAGTCCATTTCTCCAATCTTTCATAAATTTCAAGAGCACTTTTGATAGCACCAAGTTCTAATAATTTTTCAGCTAATTTAGAATCCATAGACCATTTTGGCATCAAAGGAATTTGATAAAGATATCTTAATCTTATTGAATTTGTTAATGGTTTGTTAATATTATTTGTGTTTCTAAATTCATTTGGGAATGTTTCTTCATCTTCGGTTATTGGGAATAGTCTTGCAGTTTTTTCACTTGTAACACCAAGTTCTTCTACTAATGAATACAGCTGTAAAACACCTCTTTCAACAGTACGTGATCTTGCTGTTTCTAAAAGTGATCTATACCATAAAGCTCTTGCAAAAACTAACCAATTAACAGAATTAGTAGATGAAAATAATGTTCTTTGAATAATTGCAACTAATTCTTCATTGACTAATGTATTTCCAGATGGAGTATTGTTTAAAATTGCTTGCATTCTCAAAATTAATTGAACATGGTCCAAATTTGCAAGGTTTGGTTGATTGTTGGGGTCTATTTCTGATAAATCATTTGGTATATCACTTTCTTTTATTGCGATGGGTAACAATTGTTTTTGTAATGAAGTAGATGTTTCATGAAACTCCGAAATATTTGAATAATCAAGCTTTATTCTCTTTGTAAGATTATCATTATCATTCTCCTCACTAGATTTCAATAAATCATCATCACCAAGTGAATCATATTTTGGTCTTTCAAGGAAAAGATCATCATTCAATTTAACATCTTGTGGATTAAAGGATTTTTCAGCCTGTTCAAATCTCAACATTGATTCATGAGACTTTGCAAGTACAGTTAAAGTTGCTGTAGATTTCTGCTGATATTTAGTTATTTTTGCCTTACAACCTGTCAAAACTAATGATAAACGAGATACTTTGTTTGCATTAATAATTGAATCTAAAGTTTGTAACTCTAAGTCACCGGCAAGAGATAAATTTGCATTTTCCAAGTAATATGTGATCAAAAGAATTTGATTAATTTCAGAATTGACGTTAGTAGTATCAATAAGTGAATTTGCAGTTTTGTTGTTCAGAAGAGCCAATGATAATGATGTCAATTCAGACGAAATTTCAGGTAATAAAGATTGGTGAATTTGCAATGAACGTGCTCTCCACCAACAAATGGCACCTGTAATAAAATCGTTTGTTGATAAAATTTGTAAATCAAATGATTTTCCAACAATGACATTTGATTCTAAATCTTTATTTGATGAATCTAACAAAGAAATTTCAGCTCCCTGCAATTTTTCAAGAACCAACAAAGCTAGTGTTAAAAAAATTGGCGAATCAATTAAATGGTATGGTACATATCCACTTATTGTGAGCAGTGATAGAGCTTGTGAGTGTAATTTTAGCTTAAAAGTTTCATTATTTGTAGCATTAACTGATAAAAGCCCAATAAAACCTAATTCTTTATCTGTATTCTCAAATGGAAGCTTAGGACCAGAAAAATTAAAAACGACAAATAATTGATTGAACAAAACGGCTGTTAAAAGCATATAAGTTCTCTTAACTTCATTTATAAATCCCCGTTTATTAAGATTTTGTTCCACAAGTAGTACAAGATTATTGAGATATTCTAATAAACTTTTATCTGGTTGATTAATGTAATCTTTAGTTAGTTGCAATATCTCCTGATTTTGAAAAATTTCATTTGCAACTACCTCAGATCTTAGAAACTCTAAATAATGGCCATTAATTAAAGATGTGAAAGCAGATTCTAGTTGTGGATCTACATTATCTGTATTTTCAAAGACTAGTGCAGTATTTTGAAGAACTAACTTTGTGTATAAACCTTTAAGAGACATGTTGTATATCGCAAATCGCAGTAGTTTTATTACCTATTAGTGGTAAGTGAAAAGTTTAAAAATATATTTTTTTTTTTTTCAAGTTCATGAAATCAGCATTGAAAATTAAAAATGCAATAATAAAAATTAAAAATTAATATTTATTTATTTATTTCATTTTTTTATTATTAAAAGTCTAAACAAGAATCATACACGTGATCTAATTACTTCCTGTACATTGATAAAGTTTTTATTCATTTATAAAACGAGATAAGCTGCTTAACACAGAGTAATCAATCGTATTTATGATCCTTAAGACCTTCGCAGTCTTTTATCATGTATGGATACCACCATACAGTGGGCCATATTGTAACAAAATGCCAAATTGCATGAGCGTCAAGTAGTTCAAAAAATGGGGAAAAATCAAACAGTTCAAATGACATACCAAATAAAACACTAAAAACAAATGCGATTGGCAATAAAGTCCAATTGATTTCTGGGTTTGTTATATTTTTTATTAAGCTTAGTTTAGCATTTGATACTTGTTTAAATTGTGAAATTGCAAGATAAACCCATAAAACATTCTGTAACAACCCAATTATAACGTTAGCTTGCATATTGTAAGTATATGACCAATCAATTAATAAACGTGTAACATGATAAAGATACATGAGAATACACACAATTCCAAGTATACGTCTCTTCAGATTATTTTCAATCGTATATAATTTGAAAAATCTAACACATATTGCATTGAAACCAGTTAAAACTGTCATACCAGCAAAGAAATAGTCTAGTCTTTCTCTATTCCAGGTATCTTTCAAATGAAAAACGGTTGAAAAAAACCAGGCACACATTGAAACAATTGAAACTAAAGTGTAAGCCCAGTATAAATGAGCAAACTCAGCACTACCTTTCTTAGATTCAAACTTATAATGCTTCCAGACTAGTTGAAACCCCCAGAAATTTGGAATAAAATTGCCAATGCTAAAGATAGTACTAAACAATTCTTGAATACCAAAAACTCTAATAAAAGGCCATTTACCATGAAATTGATAAATCTCTAAACCTTTATTTTGTCTATCTTTTGTAATAAGTCTTTGACATTCATAGTCACAATTAGACTCACAATCCCATCCCAATAACGTTAAATGAACAGAAAGTGGTGATTTATCAAACAAGGAATTGATTTTATCATCTTTCAATAAATTATGGTATTTAGTTGGTGTCATATCAGGGTATAAATCGGACCGTTCGCAGACTAGAGTAACACAATGTTTCACACAATTCTGAAATTCTTCCAAATCATCACCTAAAGATGCATCAACATGTTGAAAAAATAAACCTATTATAAACAGTGTAAGTTGAAGACATGTATCAATCTTCATTATATCTTTATTGCAAGGTTGTGTTTTCAACTCAGAAACACAAAAAGAACAAAAAATTGTGCCTATGTTTAATGATGAATTTCAAATTTTGCCGAGTATTGATAAAAAAAATTATAATAAAAATCTTTCTTCATTTTATAATATAATTTTCTTTCGATTTTATTTAAACAAAATCGATATTTATGATCAATGTCTCGTCATCAATTTGACTTGGTTGTTTGTTTGAAACTTCCTGGTTCCAAAATTGGTTTATTGTGCTCAAAGTGCAACGGTAGATGCCCAACATGTGATTCTTACGTGAATCCAGAAAGACTAGTTCATGTTTGTGACGATTGTTCATTTGGGTCTTTAGCAGATACTTGCATCATTTGTGGAAATGGTGCAAAGGCAGGTGATTCAATGTATGAAGCTTACTACTGTACTCAATGTTGTTTACTTGAAAGAGATAGAGATGGTTGTCCAAGGATCGTAAATGTTGGTGATACAAGATCTGACAATTTCTATAACAAAAAAAAATCAGGATAAATGTTTATGTTAACTATATATATGATTATTTATTTATTGTTTGTAAAGCATCATTGCCATCAATGATGTTTGAAATAAATGCAAAACTATTTTGTTTTTTACGAAAAATTTGGATTAGTTTTCAGTTTTTGATAATTTTAAAAGGCGTTCTAGAATAAGAGATAATGTTTCCTTCTTACATTTCTCATACCATAACCATTCTAATTGTATTCCTAATATTTTTGCACTTGATAAAAGTTCATCTGATGTTTTTTGTTCTAATGGCATGGTATTTGTTAAATTTTGAACGCAGTATAAATGTTCTAATAAGTCAGAATGGTTATTAGAAGATGGAAGTTCTTCAACTAATGCCAATGAAGAAGATCTCGAGCTCAATTGATCATCCTTTAATGCAATGTTTTCAGTGTTCTCTGTATTTTCATTAAGCATACTACTAATAGATTTATTACTACTTACCAAATCATGAGCTGTGTCATCTTTATGATCAGAAATTGTGTGGATATCATTCGTATTTACAGAATGTACTTCAGGCCGGTTATTACCATCAATATTTGAATTTAATGAAGTTATTTTGGCTAAAGAATCAGTCTTACTTCTTGCTCTGTTTTTCTCTTTCAAAATATTCTCACTGTCTTCATCATCCGCACTAAGTTGAGTTATATTAATATTCTTTTTATCATAATTTAATTTTTCAATTAGAGTTAAATATCTGACTGGGATAATTTCATAATATTTTGGTTGTTTTAATTTTTTAAGTTTACTGTATTTTCTATCATTTGGGATGTTTGTATAATCAAGTGATTCATAAGTAAGTTTAACACCATTAAGAGCATTTACTGAATTGATACAATAAATCCACGATTTAACTTCCGATAACGATGAAACCATAAAAATGTTTTTAGATTCTTGTCCATATATAAAAAAGGTAAATTTGCAGGAGGTTGATTTCTTTTCGTTTTTTATGATTTTTTCTTCAATAGAAGAAATTATATCATCAGATACTGATTTTCTCTTTCCACCAACTGCATTTTGTAAATCATTGGCTGAGGCATCATCAGATAATTTGAATGATGGTTTAGTTAATAACGATGGTGAATTTATGCTAACGTTATTAACAACCTCGTCATATTCTATATTTTGAACTTTTCTCGTTGCATAAGAATCAGGTCCAATTATAAAACTTGGTGCCATTAACTTCATATCGTTATTTTCATTGACGTATTTGTTTTCGGATTTTTCAGATTTAAAATATGGAAACGACATAAAACTGGATGAATCATTTGTATTGTTAGCACCTGTTTTCATATTATTAATTTCGTTACTCAACAGATCTTTTAAGTTTTTACCTCTCGAAAAAGCTTCCTCGATAACAACAGTGTGCCTACCGGTTTCGGGATTTTTACCGCAAAATTTCATTCGAAATAATGCAACATCTTCGTAAAAAAACATACCGATTGAAGTTAAAATGCAAAAGTAAGGTTTCCAAATTTTATTTTTACTTTTGTTACCAGCTGTACTTTTAACTGTTCCAATTTTGTTTGTCTCAAGAGGTGATAGATCGGTTAATGCAGGTGTTGGGACTGGTATTTGTGCTGAAGAGGCCGATGATGATGAAGGCGAAATGGTGATATTTGTAGCTTCTTGTTTATCAATGATTCCAACCTTTAAAACTCGGGTGAGATAATATTCATCACCATTAGCATCGTTCAATGGTTTTACTTCAGTGTTTGATGAGACAAGATATGATCCCCTGTCTTTTGCTATTTTTAAAATAAAGTTAATAGATTTTTCCGTGAATGTTTCCCACACATACTTCAATAGCAATGTGTCAATATCTCTATCTAATTGATCCTTGTAATTTAACAATTGATCTTCAATCATTTGAATACTCGGATTAGTAGATTCAACCTCAGTAATATTTTCAGTTGGTAAGAATGGGATTTTTAAACTAAGTTGAAAATTAAGTTCCATATTGTTCAATAATTTCAATTCATTCAATATTTTTAAATCATTTTGAACAATATAATCATACGGATCTATCATTGGAGTCCCGCCCCATAAAAATGAACTACTTTTCTTTCTTAATTGAGGTTGGTTTGTTAATAAAGATTGTGAATTTGAATGGTGAAGCGATGAAGAAGATGGTTGGCTATTAGAAACAGTTGTTTTCTTATATTCGCTGGTTTGTAACGAGCCATTTAAAAATGTCATATTTGGATAAGGGAATGGTAAGTTGACGGAATTCAAGGCTTCTAGTGCATACTCATTTTGATCTTGTGAGATTTTGATTAATGGACAGTATGTAATATTATCATAAAAATAGCCCAGCAACTCTTTGATAATCAAACCATTCATTGTTTTAGAACCAGATAAAGCTTCATTATTTTCAATTGCATTCAACACATTTTGAATAAAGTCAAACCTTGTCATTTTCTTTTTGTTATTCGGGTTAAATTTATCGGTATGTACCATAATCAAAGAATATGTTAAAATATAAAAAGTATCCTGTTCAAATCCTAAATTCTGGTTACAATCCCAATAACGTTTTGCAAATTGATAAATAACTCTATCGATCTGTTGAGTCTCTTTTGGTAAATAGTTCAACATTAAAAACTTTCTTAACGAAATATCTAAAGGTTCATTCTCAAAATTATATTTCTTAAGATATTCTTGTAATGTAAGTTTTAATAAATCATTATCTTCATTTGATAATATTTCACAGATACATGTAAGAGGGTATATATTTAATAAATGTTCTAAAAAATCTTTTGGGTCTTCTTTTTCATTTTTCAAACAAAAATCAAACTTTAATGGCATGTTTATTTGGTGTCTTGTTTTAGAGGTAATCAATGATGAAGATGACGATGCACGGTTGATTTTAACAAAATTAGCTAATGAACTCAATAATCCATTATTATTCGAATTCGTTAACTCAAATAAAGGATTTTCTGAATTATCCATTGTCTTCGAACGTTGTCGTGTATGTGTTGTCATATTAGGGTCTTCAAAATTCGGGAACCGTTTATTATCTAAATTTTTAGAAAGTTCATTTCTCGTGTAAGAAGATGATACATTTCTTTTAGCTTTCATTTTATTTTTATCATTTACATTATCAGAGAATAAAATTGTTGGTTGTCTTTTGCTTTGTTTTTCGTTTGCTGAAATAATTGATGATATAATTTGTCTTCTATCTGAGTCTGTATATGAAATAGAACGCCTAACTAGTGGCATATCTTCAAAGGATGTATCGAGATCGTCGTCATCAATTCCGTCTTCTTCATAATCTTTTTCAAAGTCTTCAAAAGATGATTTTCGTTTTGGTGATGGGAAATTTTCACTAGCCGATAATTGAGATATCGAACCAGCTGAATAAGATTCTAAAAATAATATTGATTTGGTGGTACGTTTGAAAGCATTTAATGATTTACCAATTGTACTTTTTTCAGATGGTGCCGAAGAACTGAAGCTCGTATTACGATCTAGTGTTTGGGGTAATGAAGGTGCATGCGTAGGGCTAGTTGGTATATATGTAGTTGTTGCCAATTTATTTGGTGATATTGATGGCGCTAATGATGTTTGAAAAGGTACAGAACTTGATGATTTGTACGGTTTTGGTGATTTGGGAGATTTGGGAAGAGTCGTTTTTTTTGAGGTTGAAGCTGGAATATTATGATTGTTATTCGGATGATATAATGAAGACAATCTTTTTGGAATGTAAGAAGTCGGCTTTAAAGAAATTCTTTTTGACTTCATAGTTGTTGATAACTCTAAAGGCTCAATAACTTCACTACCTCCTTTTTTTTTCATTGATGGTAACCACTTAGTTGAATGTTTGAATTTAAGTGTAACCTTCGATTGATTTTGTTCCGAATTTATTGTAACTTGTTTTGCGGATACAGTATTGTGTTGAACCAATTGATCTTCATAAGCATAATCTTCAATAAATTCATCAATATCCAAATCACTGTTTACATTTAGAAATGAATTTGGGGAACTTAGTTGAGGAGAATGTTGCAGTATTTGAGGAGAACAATGTGCATGTGCGTTTTGATGAACCAATTGCGGGTCTTCAAAGACGGACTGTTTGTGGTCTCCCTGTTGATTATGCTTGGAAGACGACAAAACCGACATATTCTCTATGATGTCCGATAACCTATTTGTATGCTCTGTTAATGAATTTGAAGGGCAATAGTGATAGGATAATATCTTAAGCAGAAATCCTCTCCGTTTTCTTTTGTTCCGTTTTATTTCATCTCTCACTGAGAAAGTGACAACAGGCGGAGTGTGCGGATTAGGTTAAAATAGACTGGTAACATTTAGGACTTACGTTAGTGTCTTTTCTGTCATAATTGTTTTATAAACAGCCATGTCACACCCGTATAAGGCCTTTATGGCCAGCAATGGGATAGAACATCATTCACCTTTAGATAGAAAAATACATCTTTCTTCAGTGGAGGAACACTATTTGAAGAAAGCGTTAATCAAGAACCAGATCATTTCTGAATTAAATTCACTCTCTCCAGATTATAACGATACTTCGGGTCTAAGAAGGTTTGGCCCCCCATTTGTCCCTGCAGATCCTCAATATATGCTAAAAAATCCCGATGCAAGTACATTGGATCAAATTTATTCACTTTCCGAATTAAGTCTTGATATTTTCCGAAGTCAATTTCCATTTTTAAGATTTATATTTGAAAATTATTTTATTACTTTTCCATTTATTAAAATTCATTTAAACAAGCTGGGTTCAACGTTTAGAGATCAGTCGAAATTTTGGTTAAAAATTCAAGTGTTATTTGAATTATTTAAAAGCAAAAAAATAAGTAATAGTAATGACCGAGGAACAACAAGTAAAAGAAAGCTGCTTCTTTTTAAAATTCAAGGATTATTCTTGACATTTTTTAATTCTTCGATTTATTGTAAACAAGATCTAGAATATTTTCAAATGGATAAAGAAAGAAGGGGTGCATATAAAAAGTTAGGTAAGTTTATTGACTCTGCAGAATCTGAAAAAAAGAATCAAAATAATAATGAATCAAGTGATGTCGATATTCAAACATTAGAAGATGAGTTTTTAAATATGAATCTATCTTCGGATAATTTAATAAAACATTTAAACACAATTGAAGAAAATGAATACATTAATGGTTATTACATTAATGTCATTGGCGTGTCAATTGAATCAGAAAATAAAAACTCTTTTTGGGGCTCGAAGGAAAGTAAATACTACACATTTACAATTCAAGTTAAAACACCAAAAGAAAAGTCATGGTTTATTAAAAGGAGATATTCTGATTTTGAAAATTTATACAATGATTTAAAACATTCATTTCCCGGTGCACATATACCTGAATTACCATCAAAGGATAAAGGTGTCGTTGAATTAAATAATGATGAAACATTTGAGTCATCTGATAGTTTTAAAAATGATGAAGTAATTGACTATAAACAATTTGATGAATCTTTTGAGCAAATTGACGAAAATAGTGTTAATGAATTATTTGCAAGTCAAGAAACAGCAACGAGCCCTGATCCGGAAGTTAAATCTCCAAAGATGTTATTTGGTGGATTTTCTAAACCAAGTTTTTTAAAATCTCCAATAGGTTCACCAAGGAAGGCCAAAAATGTTAATAAGCTTGAAAAATCATTTCTTAATTCATTCAAAAGACCAACATCATCGTTAACAACCTCTTCGGCATCATCGATTACATCCCCAAAATTGTCAGTTTCATCCGAACCTAAAAATTCAATTTCATCATCAAGATCCTCAATTTCTATCGATTCGATCAATTCATCAGATTCAAGTGAAACTTTTCATTCAGCAAATACAAATAATGGCGATAACTCGAAAGATAAAGGGTCAAATAATTCAGAGGATAAGGTTGTTTTCCCAAGAGAAATATTACGTCAATCGTTGCGAGGATTTTTAAAGTTTGTTCTATTCAATAAGAAATGTTGTAAATCAATTGAACTAAAAACTTTTTTGACTAATAATCCAATTGAATTAACTACAAAAGATATTAAAGATATTCAGCAGCGTATTAACCTAGATAATTTACGTACACTTCAACATTATAAATTCCAATCAGTATTAGTGGAAATTGTTAAAATTTTAGAAAAAGATGTTGAGCTTTTAAAAACTGAAATTTATAATGGTGGATTTAGTTACGTTTTTGATAAAATTAAAACACATGAGACATTACATGAATTATGTGGCTATGACTCAAACATTGAATCTGGATTATGGTTGAAGAATTTATCAACTGAACCTGATAACTCAGAAGCTTCACCTTTACGTGGATTAGTTAGAGTCGTTTTATTAGAAATTGCAAGTACACAATATGAGTTATTAATTGGTAGCGATAGTTCAAGTGGAACATTAAAGACAATTAAAAGTTTACATTCTGTTTTCCCATATAGATTAATCACTGGTGTTTTAAGATTTACAAATCCTCTAATGATGGTTAAAAGAATGATTGATATTTTTACATATCAAATGCCAAATGTTACAGGAGGTGTAACTGACAGTGTTAATGCAATTGGTAATGGAATTGGTGGTGTAATTCAAGGTTTAGGATTATCTAAATGGGGTTCTACCGAAAAGGAAGTCCCTGCTACAACTAAGAAAACAAATAACAATGGTAGATCCTTATTACAACTGATATTCTCAGGTATGATTGGTGAAGATTTACGTAAATCAGAGAAAGAAAGTGTTGAGATTCACGACTTATTAGTTTCATTTAATTCCAATGATGAAAGTGAATATGGTAATGGTGAAATTATTATGGGGAGAATTGATAAATACTTTAAAAGTAATGATGAAACTGTTTTGCATATTAAAGATATGAGTTTAAAATTAGGACTTGATTTACCAACAACTATTATGATGCCAAATAATGGTTTAAAAGATGTTGATGAATTAGGATCTAGTGCAATTAGACAAATTCTAGAAGGATTTTCGGAATTTAAAAGAATTGAAGTTGAAAACGTTAATGAAGAAGATAAAATGGAAGATAATCAACTAATGAGTAAAGAAGATTCAACTCTTTATAGATTAACTAAAAGATATTTTTATTTACAATTAAGAATATATGATAAAGAAAGTCTGATTGAATTGTGGAATGAGCCTGAATTAATGAGTGTAATTAAGGAAGTTATTTCAATATTTTTGACACCATTGATTGAATTGTTTAAAAAGGCCGAAGTTTACAAATATATTCCAATTTTTGCCAAATATATGGGAGAGTTAATCGAATTATGTGATATTTATTCAAATGATTATGGACAATTTGGACGTAGTGATATAGTTGGAGCATTGGTTGGTTTAGAAGAAAAATATAGTGAATATGTTTATAAATTTATCAGAGATTTGTACTTGAATGATTTGAATGGTAAAGAAGAAGAAAAATTATTTGAAGGTATTGTTGAATGGCTCAATGGAGTTGTTAAATTCTTGAGATTTGTTAAAAAGGAAAGGCCGGATTTAATGATTGATTTAAATAAGGTATTAAACGAGCTTGATTTAACAAACAAAGAAAAATTGGATATTTTGAAAAATATTAATAAAGTTGTTAAAGTAGCAAATAAAAAACGCCAAGTATTAGAAAAGATGGAGGAAACAGGAGAACTGAAAAAGAAGAAGGAAGAAGAAGAAATATCAAAGGATTGGACAAAGATGGAGAGAGATCGTAAAGTTGATGGTAAATGGGACGAAATTCATAACAGAGTTTTCAAAGTTGGTGAATTAATTGCTGGTGGTGATGAAGATGGAGGAGATATTTACGATATGGTTGATGTTGCGGATGATTCTGATAATGAAGCAGATCAAGATGATACAGTTGGGGAAAATGATGATGATAAGGTGACAAAGAAAGAAAAAGGTTTCTATCGGTTACAAGACGTTGATTTTAATGTGGGAATGTTTGTTGAGGGGTACTACAGCAAAGATTGGAGCGTTTTGAGCGCAACAAATCCATCCGGCCATGAATATGATGACCGTGTTGCCAAAGCTTTCAAAGACAATGTAGCAAACGTTTTTGCGGAATACGGCCAAAGCCAAAAGGTGTAAAAATGTAAAATACAACAATCGATTTTCTAAAAATAAGAAAAGAAAACCCACCCAAACTCGCTACTCCCCCAACAGGTATTTTATCTAGCCGCTACCACTCTATCCGCGGTTGTGGCTGTTTCCCAAAACAAACAACATTCACTGTATCCCCTAAATAGTCAGTTACAGCCCATTATCTAAGCTATCTTGGTGATACTTTGTTATCAGTAGAAAGATTTAATGGAGATATTGGACTCTGAATTATAAATAAAAGACAACTTGTTTCCATAAATGTTTCCAAAATGCAGTTACTCTATTTTCTCTGTATCATTTTTCAACAATCGGCATTCTGTTATCGTTGACTCGACTCAACGGCATCGAATCATTTGAGTAAAAGAAGAAAAAAATTTCACTTCAAGAAAATTTCCGTTCTGCCTCCACTTTTTCAATATTTTCATTTTATTATCTTAACTTTTCTTCTTTTTTCTTTTGATGTCAGGAAAACACATGGATTTTTTGGCCCCAAGAGAGTCATTAATAAATAAGGTGTCCACTTTTAAGGACAGTGACAAATATACCAATAAATATCACCCCGAATATATCCCAGGTACTTACAATATCTTTCTAGAAAAAGGAGATACCAATGATACAGGTTTAAAATTATCCAAGAATGGTATTATTTTACATCCTCAGCCAACTGAATCGCCAAATGATCCCTTAAATTGGGGTTTTTGGACTAAATCTTATCAATTCTTTCTCCTTATTTTTATTACTGCTTTTACAGCTGCAACTTCAAATGATGCAGGTGCAATTCAAGAATCAATGAATGAAATATATGATATTTCTTATGCTTCTATGAATACTGGTGCTGGTGTTCTTTTTGCTTCAATTGGTTTATGTACTTTGATTTTAGGTCCAGCTTCTTCGTTATACGGAAGAAAAATAACGTATGTTATTTGTATTGTTCTAGGTTTAGTTGGTGCTGCTTGGTTCGCATCAGCAAAGAGCACAACTGATACGATTTGGTCACAATTATTTGTTGGTGCTTCTGAAGGTTGTGCTGAAGCTAATGTTCAATTATCTATTTCTGATATGTTTTATACCCACCAATTAGGTTGGGCTTTAACTGCTTATATTTTAGGTACTTCTATTGGTACCTATTTAGGACCGCTTATTGCTGGTTTTATTGTTGAAGGTTCAACATTCAGATGGGTTGGTTGGGTTGCGGTTATTATTTCTGGTGTTTTAGTGTTTTTTTTAATTACAACTCAATACGAAACTTATTTTGATAGGTCAAGATATGCTCCAAGACATATCAATGCTGCAGAAATTAATGATATTCCTCATCATGAGGTTAATAATGGTGAACTTGATTTAGATTTAATTAATTCACAGGTTCATCAAGCAAATGATTCTTCTTCATTGGATGAAAAAAATAACCAAAAAACAGACCTTTCGACAAAATCCGATATCACTGATATTCAATCAATTGATAGTTTCTACATTCTCAATAATGGTGCTGGTGAAAAGAGAATATCGTATTGGAAAAGAATTGCATTGATTACACCATCCACTAATCTACAAGGTTTGGGGGTGAAACAATATTTTCAACGTTTAATTGGGATGTTACGTGTGTTTTGGTTCCCGCCTGTTGTGTTATCTGGTATTCTTTGGGGTTTACAAGATGCTTTTTTAACTTTTTATCTAACAACTGAAGATGATCAATATTATGATCCTCCATACAACTTATCAAATACTGGCGTGGCTTTAATGAATATTCCAACTTTGATTGGTGCAATTATTGGTTGTTTGTATGCTGGTGTTTTATCAGATTATGTTGTTGCTTGGATTGCACGTAGAAGAAATGGTATTCATGAAGCTGAAGATTATTTATATTTTCTTATTGCAGTGTTTATTGCATGTCCAATTGGTTTAATGATTTTTGCTGTTGGAACAGATCGTGTTTGGGGTTGGAGAGTAACCTATTGTGTTGGATTATCATTTCTTGGGTTTTCATTTGGTTGTTCCGGTGATATTGCAATGTCATACTTGATGTCTGCCTACCCGGAAATGGTTATTGAGGGTATGATAGGTGTTTCACTTATTAATAATGCAATTGGTTGCACATTTACATTTGTTTGTTCACTTTGGTTAGATGCAATGGGAAATACCAATACTTATGCAATCTTAACTGGAATTCAAGTTGTTGCATGTTTCGCTGCAGTTCCATTCATTATCTGGGGAAAACAAATGAGAGCGTGGACAAAGAAATACTATTTAGCTTTTGTTGAAACAAGAGATGGTGTTCTTGAAAATACTGTTCATAATTAATCACTTTCCTTCTTTCTTTCTTTCTTTCTTTCTTTCTTTCTTTCTTTCTTCTTCTATTTTTATTATTCACTCATTCTTATCTTAGACTTTTTTAATCCATTACACATTGTTTTTATTTATAATTTACTTTTAATATTTTAATTCGAAAAAAAACACCAGTTTAGGAAAAGATATGAAGAACTCTGGATAAGTACAGATAATTCGAGTAATTATATGTGCAATACAAATTGGAACAAGTGAATGAAAACATATGTAGCAAAACTTTGAAATCCCTTTAACTCCATTGATTTTTTAGTTGTTACCAGAATGTAAGTTCTAGGACAGTATTATAAAATGAATCCATGAAGGTACTCTACTAAATGTATGGTGAAACAGATTAACCATATCAGTAAAAACTTAAATACCAGATAAATCTAATTAGAACATTTTTTTAACAAAACAAAAAGCAAAGTGGTTGTATTATCCGGATGCTTAGTAATAGTTTTCAGCGTTGATATCTCAGCAGCAGTTGTTACTACAAGTTATCTAGAAACTGCATGCGCTCAACAGATAAAGTTAAGAACCATGTTTATTGATATTTGTTAAAGCTGTCCCCACAAACTGTACGGTTTTACAAAACTTGATCTTCAAGACTCTTAGCAAACTTTCGTGTTGTACACATTTGTATTAAACCTTTTTCCAGATGATGTAACCACTTACCACAATTGTCTTTACAGACCCAATGTTTAATACAGTATACAGACGTACCTGCAGTATGATCATACATAATCCTTATATGTGCGTTATATGCCTGCACCTCATTTGGTACTTCACATATTCTTCCAGGCAAGGCAGTGAATCGTCGAACGCTCAACGATATGTAAATTCTCATTTAATTTCACCAACAGCAATATATTTACATAATATTGCCTGAAACCCAAAATACACTTCTTACACAGACAGCGATGTAAAAAGTGAGAACTTTAAATTGCGCTATAAACTATAACGTGATCGGTTATTTATAAGTATTATATATTATATATATAAACTGGACAATATAGGGTGGATAGATCCCTATTTATACATGTAGAGTTGGAGTAGATGCGTTTACTTAATTGTTCTAACATTCCTGTTTATCTCCGAAGTTTAGAATGTTCTAGCAAGTCTACTCTTTGTAGGAGCGACTTCTACAAGCGAGCGTGAATCTCAATTTGACAAAAATAGGTGGAAATCACAGACTGAGCCTCCTATATGTGTAAGCTTTTTTAATATTAGCATTACAATGGGCAGGAATGATTCAACTTCTTGTAAGTTATAAAACAAGATACAAGGCTACACTTTTAATAAACCCGTCACTTTGAGTTCAGAGTTCATTTTATAAAATTGAAAAACGTTTGGAAGATATTGTCATCAATAAAGTCAAGTTCTGTTGTCAAGACTTTTCATTTTTGAAAAAATAAACAATTAAAATATTCTTTTGTTTCATTCAACACATTTTTTTGATTGAATCAAAAATTAAGTATTTTTTTACACCAAAAGCGTATGGTATATACATGTTTCAGGACATCCGAGTGGTATTCAATAAAAAATCAACATAATATAATGATATTCAATAAAATACTTAAACCAGGTTATAAAAAAATAAATGATGAGTATAACTATAGGACTTGGTCTTGATTTATATCCAGAGGCTTCAAATGTGTTTGAAAGAAATTATATACTTAAAAACGTATATTAACTAAGGAGAGAGAACGCTATCTTTATAAAAGTTGGTGGTACACCAACATGGATTGGCATGATACTTTCTTTATTTCAAAACTGAGTGTGAAACCAAGCTGGTCTATTCTCTCTAGTTCATATCCATCCCTAAATCTGTTCAGTGTTGATGGGCTCATTTCATCAATGTCAAAGAAACGTTTAAGTTATAAGGGCATGGGCCTTTCAATGTTCGTAAATGATAGACTTTCATTGGCTCTCCAGCCGAAAAAATGACCATATTACGATATTTTGGGCTAATATCAGAATTTGCACCATCCCTTTGGCACAGCAGTTTTGTCCTCCACAAATCTAACAAAGTCAGCTCCGATGTCAGTAATTCTTTGTCTAGGAGTGGTTATCTCTGGTTCAATTGGTGGTACTAACTTTAAAGCAAACAGCAAAAATGTATAATAATAAATGAAAGAAGTCGTCCATGACTTCCTAATTAATATACTGTACTGTTAGCTGATAGCTGATAGCTGATAGCTGATAGTTGCTAGCTGGTAGCTGGTAGCTTTCTAAACGTAGTTTTTAGCCGCTCGGCCAAAAAAAACTGAAGATTTGCTTTCCAAAAAAATATCCCTCTTATCTTAATTATCTTCCTTTCTGTCTTCTTGAAATCACAATTTTTCAATAGCTTGTATTAAGTCTGAAATGCAACACAAACGGGCTAACATTACCAGAGGCAACGACATGAAGCCTAAGCAAAGAAAACTTAACGGCTCACAGAATATGCATAGTTATTGTGCTAGAAATTTGGTTGTTCTTAGCGATGATGACGAAGATGAACTGGTGAGAGAAGAGTATAATTCTAAGAAAGATGAGCAACGTAGAAGAGATTGTGTTTACCACCAACCTGATAAAAGAGACAGATTTGATGATGATATTACATGCAATGCTATTATATATAAGGTATCCAAAAAGTTACTACCTATTCCATTTCTCGAAGCCCAACCTGAAGGAATGCCATGTTGGATCGTGAGTCTTGATGATATCAAGAAATTGACTAAGAAACAGGCACAGGTGTTTTTACGTGGTTATGAGGTAGAAACTGACGGCACTTTGAATGAATCGAAGCTAAGATTGGCACGTTTACTTGGTGTCACATTGAATGATGCTATCAACATTTTTGGTGGGAAAAAGAAAATGCATAATTTTTGAGAGAACCTTGATCATTCAAAAAAGTGAATAGTATGGGTATTAACGTGCAATACAAGGGGTGATGTCATATTTTGTAAAATCAGTAAACCAATTAGGTAAATTTGACATACAGAAGCTGTTTAAGTTAATTTATAATCATAATCAATTATTTTATTTTCGAGGAATATTATCAAGTATATTAGCTGTAGATAGTGCATACAGGAGTATGTCAAATATCCAAACCAAGCATCATTTTCAACTTCATCTAGAAAAGAAAAGTAACATTGAATAAGCTATTGACTTTTTTTAATTATTCAAAAAAATTAACTATTTTACAAAATATAGAATTCATATTTATTTATTGTTTAATCGATCAATACAGCTAAATATCGAAGATAATGATGATGATCACTTTCTACACAATATAAGTTCCTCAACAATTCAAAATATAATAATACCAAGCTTAACCGGAAATATTCTTTCTTAATTTTAGACATTACTGGTATTCTGTAGTTCACCTAATTTTGGATTAAAAGCAAACTATGTCTATGTAAAAAGTAGCTTGTAAGTGATAATGCGTAAATGTGTGCAAATTGTGCGGTTCTACAAAACTTTATCGACGAGACTCTTAGCACACTTTTGTGTTCGACTCATCTGTATAAAACCGTTTTATCTCGTCTGCGGTTTCTGGACATTTAACATTTCTTGCCACAAGCGTAGAATGCAAAATCATTTTTACCCTGCTTCCCTTTTTTATTCTTCCTTTTATCACCACTTAAATGCAAGTTCCGCATCAATTTGTTTGTTTGTAGCTAGCTTTCATTTTCGGAAAGGAATCCCAACTCACGAATAATGACGTTAGATAAATCTTCATCATTATTGATCGCAGAATAACCATCAAATCTATATTTGAAACTTGGACTAAAACCACCGGCATCCTGTAATAACATTCTTTTGCAAGGATGTTTTTATTCATGTCATTTTCATATATGATAGATCCAACAGAATGTTTCTTAGTTCTCTTAAAATTTCTGTGTGATTGTTTGTATATGTCAAATGATAGACCCTTGCTCTTACCAACATTGGATTGACATCAATCTTGAAATACTCCATGATATATGCAATCATTATTGATGCACAATTGGTTGATTCATAAATGATTTTGTCATTGAAAAATTTTTGCATATCCTTACTAACAGTTGATTGTATCAACTTAGCAACTTGTCTATCCACAAATTCACAAACTCAAACATTTTCTTTCGGTAGGTGCTTCATGTTTGAGATATAATCTTGTTTAAAGATAAAACTTATATCTACCCTTCAAACACAATATTTATATATCCTTCACCCAGGAGCGAAATGATATCTTTTTCTCTAGAGTAAGAACATTAGCATTAGCATCTGTAAGACGCTCATTTGATAACGCATAACAATAATTTCCAATTGAATGCCATTGGCAAATTTTGTTCATTGTTTTCAACACTTTATGATCTTCATTTTTCTCAACCTTTAGATTGAACCCACTTCTTAAATTTTCCAAACCATTAAAGGTAGTGTCATTTATTTTCTTCAACATTAGATCATTGACCCTGTATGAGTTCCTTTCTTTTCCAGTTGACCCCCCGCCAATGTGAGGATTTTAACCTTGAATCCGTGCTTTAATTACTAATTGCAATATTTTCTACTCTAGTGGGTTCGAGTACGCTAGTATCAAATCCTCTTTCCATGCAGATCATTTTAAAGATCTCTTCGCTTTCTGCTTTACTTAATAAGTCAAAGAGTTTGGTGGTATTTTTCATTCAACCATAACCCTTATTATCTGTGAAGTCATCACTGATCCTATTGCTGGACATTTTGTAATGTTTTCCGTGTTAAAATTATATATTCTATACATTTTAATATATCGTAATTATGAACATCTCATTTTTAATAACTAATTTTGCATTAGACAATAAAATAAAATATTTCATAATAGTTTATCTAATTTGATGAAGGTTTCTTATTTTTCATCTATCCACATGAATTAGACACTCTCCCTCACACAAACTAAAATTTTTTTTTACATTTTTTTATTATTTTTCCCAGCCCATCCTAAAAGGGAAAGTATACCGGGAACCACAGTTACCCGATTTGGAAGTTGGTTATTATCTAAAATGGCAGAAACTCTACTACTTATTATCAAACTCATTTCTCTTCTCTTTCACTTTCAGCTTTTGGTGAAATACATTACTATGGCTGCATTACCATTATCTACAACAGTTCAATTGCCATCAGGTAAATCATATGAACAACCATTGGGATTATTCATTAATAATGAATTTGTCAAACCTGTTGATTCTAAAAATGTTCAAGAATTAATTACATATAATCCATCAACGGGTGAACCAATTGCACAAGTGCATTGTTCAACGGCTGCAGATGTAGACATTGCAGTTAAGGCAGCCAATGATGCAATGAAAACATGGAAAGATGAAGATCCTGAAACAAGAGTTACTTTATTACTGAGATTAGCAGATTTAGTTGATGAACACAAACAAACAGTAGCAGAAATTGAAGCATTGGATTCAGGTAAGCCATTAAGCTCAAATGCAATGGGTGATGTCGAAAGTGTTTCATCATATTTAAGATATTGTGCAGGCTGGGCAGATAAATTACATGGCACACAAATTCCATTAACATCAAATACAATGGCAATTACAAAAAGAGTTCCTCTAGTTGTTGGTTGTATTGTTCCATGGAATTATCCAATTAGTATGGCATCATGGAAGTTTTGTCCTGCATTAGCAGCTGGTTGTACAATTGTTATCAAATCAAGTGAAATTACACCATTATCATTATTATATTTTGCCAAATTAGTTAAATTAGCTGGTTTCCCACCTGGTATTTTTAATGTTTTGTCAGGATATGGTAAAGAAACGGGATCTTCAATTGCAAAACACCATGGCTTAGGTAAGGTTGCATTTACAGGTTCAACAATTACAGGTCAAAAAGTTATGACTGATGCAGCAAATTCTAATTTGAAGAGTGTTTCATTGGAATGTGGTGGTAAATCGCCATTATTAATTTTTGAAGATGCAGATTTAAAACAAGCTGCAAAATGGGCCAGTTTTGGTGTGTTTTATAATACAGGTCAAAATTGTACTGCAAATTCACGTATTTTAGTTGATGAAAAAATTCATGATGAATTTGTGGAAATTTTCCTTAACGTAATTAAAAATGAATGGAAAATGGGTGATGTTTTTAATAATGATGTCAATCTAGGTCCTGTAGTCAGTAAAACACAATATGATCGTGTTCAATCATACATCAAAATTGGTATTGAGGAAGGTGCAACATTAAATCAACCATTATTTGATTCAGTTCCAACAAAAGGTTTTTTTATTTCACCATCAGTTTTCACCAATGTTAAAGAAGATATGAGAATTGTTAAAGAAGAAATTTTTGGCCCTGTTGTTACAATTTCCAAATTTTCATCAGAAGAAGATGCATTAAATAAAGCAAATGATACAATTTATGGATTAGCTGCGATGTTGTTTACAAGCAGCTTTGAACGTGCAAACAGAGTTGCAGATAATTTGCAAGCTGGTAGTATTTATATTAACAGTTCAAACAATGAAGATGTTAAAGTTCCATTTGGTGGCTTTAAAATGAGTGGTATTGGTAGAGAATTAGGTGCTGAAGCATTTAATTTGTATACTGTTACTAAAAGTATTTATTTTAATTATGGTTCAAAACTGTAAGTTGTGTAACTCATCTACCAAAGTGTATGGTTTTTCATTTTTTGAATCTATTAATAGGAACTTTGCAAGCATAACCTATTATATTTAAATTTGAACACACACTGTAACAATCTGAAACATGACAAATAAGTTTATGGCATCAACATCAAACAAAATTATTGTTCAAACCGTTTCTTTCAAAAGTTTATAGTTTGTGTAATGTGAACCAAATACAAAAAGGAACATATATTTTATTTATTCTAGTTCTTAAGAACGGGCATCAAGCTTTTACCTGTTATCCGCCGTAAATTGACTCAGTAAAATGTATCGTCAAGTTCTGATATTTCATTCAGCTTTTGATGATAAACCAATAATAGCAAGTATTTACTTGATTTGAATCAAATAGTCTAGATGGTTATTTTAATTTACCATAATATATTGAAAGGTATGACAAAGCTCTCCGTACAAATTATATATTAATGAACCAAAATTTTAGATCGATTAATATCAACTCTATGTAAACTTGATTATTTTAGTGTTTCTGCCTTTCCATCAAAATTTAGCATGCAAGATAAGAAAGGTAATATCGTTTCTGTCCACAATATTTGTGTGGGTGATATGATTTCTTCTCAAGACAAAAATGATATTAGTACCACCATTAAAGTGTAAAAAACCAATACCTCTCTTACATATTGTATTTTATTTCTTGTATACTTGTTAAAATTTTATTTAAGAATGAAACAACCATACGAGTTAAGCTATTATTCTCACCATATATCTTCCATTGTATCAGTATAATCAAGTTGACAATCTTAGCCACTAATAATCTTCTGTTTTCTCGATAGTTCAGTAAACTTAATTTAGATTCAGGTGAAAAAAATTGTCGGAATATTTCTGATGTTAGCATAAGTACAATACTTGATATAATTAAATGCTAAGTTTTCATCAAATTGAATTCTGTTGGGACAACTGTGGAAATATCAGATACTCTCTAATAAATTCCAAAATGATATATTATCATTAGGGCTGATATAAGAAAGAACATGTAAGAAGTTACTAGTTTCTGGATCTTTTGGGTAAAACCTTGTTGAAATTATCGCTTATGGCAAAAGTATGTTCAGCGTTTTCAAATTGGTCTTTGTCATTTTGTTCAAAAGCATCAAACATTTTTTCCTAATTCGTTGACTCTTCACGTCTACCCATATGTTCTTTAAAATTATTGTACAAAATCCTAAATGAAGCACTTAATTTTTTAACAATTTTAGAGCCTCTTCTGCTAATTTCTTAACAAAATTGGATTCATAAAAAGAATACATTATTGATTTCTAATTGTTTCTTAGTGGATTTATTTGTTGCTTGATCTTCTTGGACAGTAAGCTTTAATGAATTAATTTGATTATTTAATTCCTTGTTTTTCACTACCAGCAAATTAATTGTGTCAAAAAATAAATTAACTATTAACTTTAAGTAATTAAACAGACTCTTTAATGATTCAAACCCATTAAATTGAGATTCTTTCTTTACTGAATTTGATATTTTGATCCAATTGAATAATAAGAATATTAATTGTTTTTTTAATAGAAATCAGTAATAATAAAGACATAGTACAAGATATTTCATAAAGTATAAACGCGTTTACCTTTCTTTCATTAATTAAGATGTAGTTGAAGAGAAATCTTTATTACATGCTAGCATAGGTATGAACTAACTCAGACTAAATGTAGTTGGTGATATTACGACTGTTAGACCGTCTGGTATACGATATCAGTAATCAGTGCTTCATTCTCTATACATTAAAATGACCTTGAACAATCATTAGGAATGAGCAATATCTAATTTCCTAATAGTAACATGATGTTAGATGAAACGGGTACATACGATAGGCATGTCTCTTATTCCAATAAACCTTGTTAGCTAGTTCAGACTAGCAAAGTGAAATAGCGCTCTAAGTTCAACTCAAAATTCATTTGGCGAGAATCAATCATGAAGATTACTTTTTTGAATTTTAAACATGATCTAAAGTTATTAGATTTTAACCATTCAAAATCAATTTGTAATTCAAACTACGCAACGACAATGGGATTTTTTGGTAAAAAGGAAGAAAAAGAATATGAACCACCATCACGTAACAAACGTGAACAATGTTGGGAATCAAGAGATTTATATTTTCAATGTCTTGATAAACATAATATTGATAATCCATTAGATCCAAAGACAATTAAACAAGCGTCATCATCTTGTGGTTCTGAAGATAAACAATTTCAAAAAGATTGTGTTGCAAGTTGGGTTAAATATTTCAAAGAAAAAAGACCTTTTGATTTGAAGAAGGAAAGAATGTTAAAAGAAGCTGCTGAGAATGGACAAGAAGTTGTTCAAATGGAAGGATATCGTAAATAATAAATTAATGGGAAAAGGTATGATATCTTTGTTTTGTATATAGATTATTTTATATTATATTCTTTTGTAAAGAAGAAATATTATTATTACTATTATTATTATTATTATTATTATTATTATTATAAATTATTAAAAAAAAATAATACTCATATTTTAATCCTTCTTTAGAGTTCTTTGCTTTTCACCATGTTCAACAACTTTTTCATCAACAAATAAACCTTTACTTTTTCTAACATCATTCATAACACCTCTTATCCAATTATATCTGTCACCTTCATCACCTAATTCTTCCAATTCTTCTTCAGTTGTAGGTACCCAAAATGGATCTTCATTGATGATTTCAAAACCATTGAATACCAATTGTGGAATTGCACCACCACTTGTTCTTTTCCTGATTTCTTCATTAAAACCAAATGATTCCAAGATTGGAATTTTAGCAATAATTTCAAAAAATGGTGTACCTTCTTTCATTTCTTCTGATATAATCCAACCTCTTTGTTTTTGTATAACTGTATATACTTTACCTAATAATTCAGTTGATGTTTGGATGTTAACAATATAAGTTGCAATTTTTAAACGTGCAGAACATTTCAAAATTGATGATTTAAGTATATCTTTAATTCTAATTAAGTTATTATCATTATTATTATTATTATTATCATTTTCGATATTGACATTTTCGTTAACATTATCACTATTTGATTTATTAATTGATTTTATTTTTATTTTAACACCTTCTAAAGGTTCATTAATTATAGGACCCTCTTTAATTAATAATGAGAAAATACTTTTAAATAGACCATCAAATAAATCAACAACATCGTTATTTTTAATTAACAAATTATGATATTTCTCATTATTTAATAAAACAATAGAATCTCTATCAACATCATCAATATCACGATTATTCCAATTAGTCCAAGGACTTAATTCTAATTCAATAGAATAATTATCGATATTTAGAATTACATCACCAGACTTTAAAATAGTTTCTCTAAATGGAACAATTGGTTTACCGATTGATAATTCAACTTTAGCAAATCTTTCATTTAAATCATTAATACATCTCTCTAAATGTAGTTCACCAGCAGTTTCTAAAACAATTTCACCATTTTCATTCAAATAACCGTTAACACAAGGATCTGCCAAATTTAATTGTTTTATACCATTAATTAGTTTATTCATATTTGATAATTTAGTTGGTTCCAAAGTAACTCTGACAATTGGAGGTATATCAATAATTGATAAAGATTGTGAAAAATTGATTAAATTAGACTTTAAATCATTTGATATAATTGTACCAGTTTTTAAAACTATATTTTTAAAATCTTTTGAATATATACCAATAATAGTACCTGCAGGTGCAGAATCAACAGATGTTAAATCTCTACCCATTAAAATGAATAAATCATCAATATGAATTTGATGTATATGTTTGACATTTAATAGATCATCAATTGGTAATGATGTATTAAATAATGGTGATAAAATGGTTATTTGATTACCCTTTTGGATAGTACCTGAATAAATTCTAGTAAATGCAATTAAAACTTCATCATCTATAATTTCATCATCATCATCATCATCATCATCATCATCATCATCATCATCATCATCAGCTTCCGCTTCATATTCAAACTCAAATTCATCAGCGTTAGCATCGGGTTTTGAATCATTATCTATATCTTCCTCTTCGTTCTTTTTCAATTCTGATTTTGCAGCTAGTTCAGCAGCTTTTGAAGCTTTTAATCTTGCAATTCTACCCCTTTCATATAATTCATCCTGTGAGATTATAGTTGGTTGATTTTCAGGTAATTCTGCCTTTGGAATAGATAACATTTTAGAAATATAACCTGAAATTATACCATTTTTATTACAATTAAGTAAATCGGATTCTAAATCTTTATTAATGATATCACTATTTGGAATAGATTTTAGTAAATTAGGGATTTTTGAAGATTGTGCATCGATTGGAGATGGTAAAATATCAATAATGGAGGATAAAATTGAATTTGAAATTGGTAAAAATTGAGACATTAAAATGATGGTTAAATTTTTCAGGTCTTTTGAGTTTAAATCTTTTGGAGTTATTTTGATATTTAGAGATTTGGTGATTTTCAGAATCGAGTCATGATCTTTATCATTAACAGAATTGTAAATTTTCCATATTGAATCCAATATAAAGGAAACAAATAAAGGTTTTGCTTTTGATTTTTTAGAAATTTCCGTCAGTTTTTTATTTTTCAAATCAATGGTGTAATTCCCCCATAATTTATCATCAAATTCTGATTTGGGAATGTTTGTCTTTTTCGAAAGTATTGAAGCAAACTGATTCATATTAAACCCCCAACCATCAAATGCAGAAGCGAAAATGACATTATTCAAATTGGGATTGAAATAAATATCATCATCGTTGTTTTCAATCCAAGTATTTTCATCACCATTCCAAGTTGAATGATTTGCAATAACATCACCATTGAAAAAGGAAGCAATGATGGTATTGGTTTGATCAATCAATCTTTGTAAATGTAAATATGCGTCTTCAGAAGATAATTGCAATTCAAGAATCAATCTGTCGACTTTATTTAACACGAGAATGGGTTTCAAGTTATCGATCCAGGCTTGTCTTAAAACGGTAATGGTTTGGGAACAAACGCCTTCAACGACATCAACTAGAACGATCGCCCCGTCGGATAATCTTGAAACGGATGAAACCTCTGAAGAAAAGTCAATATGACCTGGGGAGTCGATTAGATTGATTAAATATTGAGAGATTTGCCTCTGTTGATTTATGGATTTGAAAAATAGAGAAATTGCGGAAGATTCCATGGTGATGCCTCTAAGTTGCTCATCAGGACGAGAATCCAGATATCTGATTTTCCCTGCAATTTTTTTAGAGATGATTCCATTCGAAGCAATCAAGGAGTCGGAAAGTGTGGTTTTGCCATGGTCGACATGGGCGAGAATACACACGTTTCTTACACAGGGTGTGTTTGATTGCAGCTCGTGGATGGTGTCAGCAGAGAGATTCATTGGTGTGCAGAAAAGGGGATGGATCTGCTGTGGGCTCTACTGCGATCATGGTTTTGTCCAGCATCGTTTTGCCACCATCTATTTGTCGTTCTTGAGCTGGTGGATGAAATTTGCACTGGAGAGCGAGAAGATCCGGTTGGGGTCTGCTGCGACAATGGGGTTGTTGTGGGCGCCCTTCGAGTTTTTCGCGTGGGCGCTGGCGGCGGCGGCGGTTGGCGGGAGATGGTCGAAGCCGCGGACGATGTTGGCGGGCGAGGCGAGATAGGCGGACTCGTGGGCGTAGAGGGCGTGTTCGGTGTTGTGGAGGGCGGTGGCGAGTTGTTGTTGGCGGGCGAGGGCGGCGGAGAGCTGCTGGGCCAGCTGTTTGTCTTTGCTCATGGCGGAGAGGCGGAGGGGGCGGTGGCGGTGGCAGCAAGAAACAAGCCAGGAGAGTGTGTAGAAGAAGAGGTTGGAGGTTGGAGGTTTGCGTTTTCATGGGACGTTTGCGTTTTCATGGTGGATTTCCACTTTCGTGGTGGACGGGATTTTCAGTTTGAAGACGTTTACACATCACAGTCTGAGGACAGCCTGCCTATTCCCCCTTCTGCAGCCAGATGTCATTCCCATACCCCTCTGTTGTGGTGGACCTCAACTCCACTGCGATCCACGCAGGTCTTTCTTCCAGAGACACGCCGTCTGTGGCCATTCCTCCCGTTTACGCCAACAACTACATCTTTGATCCACTGCTCGCTTCGCCATCTTCAAATAACGACAACATCTATACATTATTTAACGACGGTTTGCTGTACAACAAATCCTCAGTAGCGCCCCTCTTGTCCCATATCTACCAATCCTTGAACTTGGACGAGGACTCATTCAGTGAATTGCCACTTACTTTGGCGGTCAATTCCTGGATTGATAAAAAGTCAATTAACATGTTAGTGGAGTCGATCTTTGAAGACTTCCAAATACCGCTGTTTTCCATCCATCCAAGACAGCTGTGTACTGCCTATTCAATGTCGAAACCCAATAATTCTCTTATTGTGGATTTAGAAAACGATTATGTTGCGGTCACTCCAATTTCAAACGGTAAAATTATTAAAAAGGGCATTGCCAAATCAAGTTTTTCTGGAGATTTCGTCAACTTGTTCATCCACAAATTCATAAATGATAATGGTATAACTGACAATGATTTATTGCCAATAGAATTCACTAATAATAATAACAATAGCGATTCCACTCAACTCACCCCCAGTCTAAATAATTATTTAGTCAATCAAACATTGAATGATTTCAGAAAATCAATACTTGATTTATCACCATCGTCAATTGATGCAAAAATCTTCAAAAGTTGCCAAAATTTAAAATCGATCAAAGTTGAAAGACTAGATCAAATCAACAATTTCATTAATCCACTATTTCAACCTTTGAATTGCTATAAAAATACCTTTAATAAAAATTTGATTAATAACCAAGATTGTGGTGGTTTAGGCCAATTAATTTTTAAATCATTAAAAAATATAAGCGGTGCAAATCAATTATATTCTAATTTATTAAATAATTTAATAATTCAAGGTGATATGTCCTTTGTGCCAAATTTAGAGGATTTTATTATAAACGATTTAAGATTATATATCAAAGATTATCAAATCAGTAGTTATCTCAACAAAGACGATATGGAAAGAGGTATCGAAACTTGGATCGGTGCCAATATCTTGAGCAAATTCGATGATTTATACATTTCTAAAGATCAATATTTAGAAAATGGTGTTGATAAAATTATTGAAAGATTTATGTAATATTAGTAGATTAGATTAAAAAATTTAAATTGTACCTAAGTATTTTATTTTTCATTTTCCTATTTTCTCGATTTTCTTGATTTTCTCGATTTTCGCATTTTCTCGATTAAAGCATTTTCTCAATTTTTTTTTATTTTTTTTTTTTTTTTCTAATTTCATCAACCATCGACATGAATTTGAACAAACTCTACAACTTTCCAAAAAAAAAAATAAAAAAATTCACCCATCCATTTTAATTTTAAAGTCAATGCTAAGGCAAGGCATATCTACATTTCCTCTATTGACTCGACAAATTATAAGAACAATGTCCACTGAAGCATCCATACCAGAAACGTCTTCAATATCCACCAATGCAACCTCCATCAAAACTACCGCTACCAAAGCTTCAAAAAAGCCAGTTTCATTCACTTTGAAAACTCCAAAAGGTACAAAAGACTGGTCTGATAAAGACATGATTATCAGATCTTCAATTTTTGAACATTTTACTAAACTATTCAAATCTCATGGTGGTGTTACCATTGACACACCAGTATTTGAATTGAGAGAAATTTTATCAGGTAAATATGGTGAAGATTCAAAATTAATTTATAATCTAGAAGATCAAGGGGGTGAATTAACTTCTTTAAGATATGATTTAACTGTCCCATTTGCTAGATTTGTTGCTATGAATGGTATTCAAAATATTAAAAGATATCATATTGCTAAAGTTTATAGAAGAGATCAACCTGCAATGACTAAAGGTAGAATGAGAGAATTTTACCAATGTGATTTTGACATTGCTGGTAATTATGATTCTATGATTCCTGATGCTGAAGCAATGAAAATCTTGGTTTCTGGTTTAACAGGTTTAGGTATTAATGATTTTAAAATTAAATTGAATCATAGAAAAATTTTAGATGGTATCTTTCAAATTTCTGGTGTTGCTGATGAAGATGTTAGAAAAATCTCTTCCGCAGTTGATAAATTAGATAAATCTCCTTGGGATGTGGTTAAAAAGGAAATGGTTGTTGAAAAGGGTCAAACTGATGAAGTTGCTGATAAAATTGGTGAATATGTTAAAATTAAAGGTTCAATTAGAGATGTTTTATCAATTTTAAAAAATGATGATTTATTAATGTCAAATGAATCTGCTAAATTTGGTATTTCCGAAATCGAAACAATGGCTAGTTATTTAGAATCCTTTAATGTTGATAAATATATTTCATTTGATATGTCTCTTGCTCGTGGTTTAGATTATTATACTGGTGTTATTTATGAAGCAGTTACTGAACAATCTGCTCCTCCTGTTGATGCACTTGAAAAGAAAGAAAAGGCTAAAAAGAAATCTTCAAAATCAAAAGATGCTGAAGATGATGCATCTGAATATGTTGGTGTTGGTTCAATTGCTGCAGGTGGTCGTTATGACAATTTGGTTGGTATGTTCCTTGGTACAAATTCTAAAGGTAAAAAGGCTCCAAGTATTCCTTGTGTTGGTATCTCCTTTGGTGTTGAAAGAATATTTTCCTTAATTAAACAACGTACTGAATTGATAGAAAAAATTCGTTCAAATTCAACTCAAGTTTTCATCATGGCTTTCGGTGGTGGTGAAAATTGGGATGGTTTCTTAAATGAACGTATGCAAATTGCAAGTAAATTATGGGATGCAGGAATTGAATCTGAATATTTATATAAAAAGAAAATTAATCCAAGGAAACAATTCGATGCTGCTGAAAAATCAGGATGTCCAATTGCCGTCATTTTAGGTAAAGAAGAATTTCCAAATGGTCAAATTCGTGTTAAAGTTTTAGGTCAAGGTGAAGAAAATGATGGTGAACTCATCAAAGTTGATGATATGGTTGATTATATTAATAAAAAATTAAATGATATAAAAATTGATGGTTTATCTGATGTTGAAAGACTATTAGCTAATAAATAATTAAATAATTAAATGAATAAATAAAAATTAAGGTAAATTAAAGTAAACTATTTTGTATATATAACACATTTTACATATAATAAATTATAAATAATAATAATGTATCAAATAATATTTCAACATGAACACAAACATAAACATTTACCATCTTCCTGAAATATCAATTTCAAAACCAAACTTCCCTATATCGTTATTATTATTTGATAAAATTGGTTTCTTCCAAAATAATTTCGCATTTGCATCACCTCTAGAGTAAATTAATCCAACGTTTAAACCATTTTTCCAATTATTTGATAATGCTAATAATTGATCAAATTTTAAACCATTCAATTCATTTGTTGAACTTACACCATTAATGGATGTATAAAATCTTAATGGTTGAACTGAATTAATTAATCCAGCTTTTGAAAATAAGGTAAAATTATAATTTAAAAATGAACCTGATCCAATGGTATCTAATGGCATGATTGGATTTTCAAAACCTGAAACCTTTGGATAAAATTTATCTTGAAAGTTAATTGTATTATTATTATTATAATTAAAGTTAATAATTGAGCCAAATTTAAAGTTAGATAAAATTGTTAAATTATTGCATAAAATGGATTTTACATAATCAACATCTAATCCAACTTTATAAAATTGATCTTCTTGTTGATCGGTCTTTAAATCTTTATTAATCATTGAAGGTAATCCTGCAATTTCATTTGAAAATTTGACGGTAAATCCATTAATTGGTAATGATAATTGTGAATCTTTCAAATATTTCATATTTGAAGATTCAAAATTCAAAAATATGGATTCTTTAACACTTTCACCTGCGTAGGTTTTAATTTCATCATTTGCAAAATCTTCAATGTTAGTAATATTTCTATTGACTAAATTAACACCGGTTGATAACGTTGCTAATGCATTTGAATGATTACAAAATTTTTGTTTTAAAATACCAAACTTTGCTGATGTTGAATTTTGATTCTTGGATTCAAATAACTTATTTGTAGTCTTCTCAATATTTAGATCACCAAAAATTCTAGTGGAGGTATTTAAAAATGGGCTTGACGAAAAAATATTAATTAATTTTGATTTATTAACTAAATCTAATTGTGATTGAATTTCAAATTTTTCTCCTTTTCCGAAAACGTTATTATTTAAATATTTAATTCCAATCGCATTGCCTAAATCCGTATGAATTGATTTAATATTAATTAAAGTTGGTTTGGTTGGGACGGCATTGATTGTACCAACAACATTAATTAATGGTTCATTTAATACATCAATTTTAGTATCTTTGGATCTTGAATCAACATCAAATTTTAAATTAACAGATTTAAAACCACCAAGATACGTTAAATTAGAAACAACCTTGTTACCATCTTTTGATAATTCACTAATTGTTTTAGTAGAATTTGCTAATAATGGGGATAAAATATTCTCGATATATTCTTTATTGTATGATTCAACACCAAAAACGTCAATTTTACCAATGTTAACTGGTGTAGTATTTCTATCTTCTTTGGATGTCATTTTGAATTGTCAACGGTAATTGATTAACAATTTATATCATCATCCTTCATCTACATTGCATTTATTTTTCTTCGATTTACAATTCTTTTTACTTTCCGCGAGCCAATAAAAAATCGTTTGGTTTTGTGCCAGGAAATTTACTGGGAAAGGATCGTGGGGAAATTCTAATTTCCCATCAAACTCGGAAGATTGGATTTTCCCCAGTAATTTATAACTTTACTCAAAAACTAATTATTACACCAAAGATTAAATATAATAGTTATACTGTTTATGCTTTTCAACACCATTTTGAAGATTAGATGGTGTAATTTTGAAAACTTGTTTGTTATGATGCACATGATGTGGGAAATATCCAACATCAACAGGTGGTAAATAATAATTATTCTCAATTTTGAAATACTGATAACTAGATGATGATGATGAATATGTTAGATGTTCTTGTTCTTGTTCTTGTTCATCTTCTTGTTCTTCAGATAATAATGATGGTTTTGGTGAACTCAAGCCTTCTGTATCTTCTTTACTGCTTGGAATCTTATTATCGTTATCTTTAAATTGGGATATAGTATCCATTGAATCATTGCATTTTCTTTTCAAAGTTCTAATTGATGAATTTTGCAATGTTTTGTTTCCAATATTAACTTTATTTTTTAGTTTCTTTTTCTTTATATTACCAATTAAAATATCACCCTTTTGTGAATAAAAGCTTGGATTTCTACCTCTTACAACTATATTATTTGATTCAAATTGTTTAACTAATAATATGTTATCTATACTATCAACAAGTGTAAGCTCAACTATAATTTTATAGAATTTATTATTGGCATCATGTCTATTATTTGCGGTTGCTGATGAAAATTTAATTTGCTCCCAAATAAATTCTAAATTGTTATTATTATTACTATATTGCAATAACTCTTTAATTGTAAAACTCTTTCTTGATTCATTTATTCGTATACATTTGTTATTACTATGTACATCAATCACTTGATTTGAAAAAATGAATTCCTCTCTGTCTTTAACTATATAGCTTGTGTTTAAATCTTGTTTGGTTTGTATCAAGCGTGAATATAGATTAATTGATAACCTATCAATCAATTTACCACCAATCAGTAGATTATCTGTTTTGTCAAAGTTAACTAACAGCTTAATGCTAATTGAGTTTCTTCTGTAACAAAACAGTTGCCGTAATTCGGTATTGTCATTTTCAAAATCTGGGTATTTGTTTACTGCTTCTGGGCCTATGTATAAGCGGCCACTAATGCTTCCTTTAACTGATAATGGTGTTGAATTATTCTTTTCATCTTGTAACATTAATTCTGATGATTGTTCGGCATCTTCTAATGACAGTACTTTCTGAGATATATTAAACAGCACATCATCTTGATCATCTTCCTCTATGTCATTTATTATACCGACCTTTGTAGTTTTAGCACTATTATAAATCAACATGGTTGAATCCTGATTGGAAATAGGTTTTATATTTTCATCATTTATTCTTTTAGTGTGTTGAAAACTCATATTACTATCAAGATTTAGATCAACAACATGAGCTATTTCTGATTCATTATTATCATTTGAATTGTTCACTGGCAAATTTAGTATATTAAAATTGGAATCTGATCTTGAAATATTATTGTCAATAGGATTTTGAAACTCATTGAAATCAAAAATGCTGGATGAAAATGTAGTTGTTTCAAGTGGTAAATACCTTGCATAACTTGCAGGCCCAATACTATTCAATTGTTCAACATCAGTATGAAATTCAATAGAATTTAAATAATCAATATCAACTTCAATCTCATTCTGATTTTGATTAGATCTTATAGGTAAAGTATCAATTGCCGAATTTAATGTTTCCTTTACGTTTAAATTTGAACTTGAATTTTGAAGCTCCTGTAAGAATAAGGATGCAAATTCATCATCTATATTACTATTATAATGCATTTGTTGTTTCATTAATCAAAGCACCAAATCAAGATAAAAGATAAAAGATAAAAGATAAAAGAAGTGGAAAAAGAAAAATGTCTAAGCTCAGTGGACCAGGTGGATTTCATTTGATTAGATTTCATTCCGACGGAATTCCAAGAATGTTTTTTATCAAACAAAAAGGCCATACATTTATTACTATACATGAAATCAATCAAAAACAACTGGCAAATAATTTTTCAAGGTGTATTTCTTTGTCCAATTCGTATCTCGTTGCAGTTTTAATTGCTACACATTATTTTATAATAATCACAACAAAAACAAAATGCTATACTTCTATACATAATTATTTAGCAACTTTAATCTACAAATGATGCAATAGCAGCACCATAGATACTACTATCTTTGATAAAATCAAAAGAAACTCTAGGAATTTTTTGCCTTTTTGATTGAACTTCTAGAATATCTAGTACCTTATCTTTATAGCCAGGGAAAAATTCAAGCATAGAGCCAACAACACAAATATCTAAGGTACCTATTGCAGTAAATTTAGTGACTTTTAATAATGCAATTATGTAGGATGCAAGAATTATTGATGCACGATAAATTATTGAATCAGTAATAATTTTTAAACTGTGTAAATCTTTTGAATCGTTCGTATTTTTATATAATTCTGAAAGCCTTGTAGCTGATAATCCATATGGTAACTGTTCATTATTTGTCAACATATCACAATTAAAATTTGTACCGAATGTGTTTTCTACTATGATTCGTCGTAAAATTTCAGGTAAATATCTACCAGAACTTAGCAATTCTAAAGGTTGAAAAACGCCATACATTTTTGTTGTTAAATGTGGAGGTAAATATTTTCTCTGGGTTACTGAATTCCATTTATTGTTTAACTTCAGATCAATGCTCGTGATATAATCAACTAAATGAAAACCTAAAAAGGAAGCTTCAGTATTAATTAAATATTTTGAAATATTTCTATCATTCTCAAAAGATTGTTTTTTTAAATCACCTAACATATTTGAATTGATTAAAAAACATGAATTAACACCTGTACCCTGAACTAAAGCTAATTTTGAGTCTTTAAAGTATGAACCTGCAATATATACAGATATTGAATCATTAATAATTGCACGAACATCAATCAAAATGTCATTCATCTTGAAACAGGTTTCAAAAATATCTTTTAAATCTTTACCTTTAAACTCATCAGATACTGAAAATCCTTTACCTAAATCTGAAACTATGCCTCTATTTGGTGCAATATTTTGAACCAAAGGAAAACTCCAAGTAATGCCTATATTTATCTTTTTTTCGTGATTTGAATTTGACATTTTTTCTAATAGTTCATTGTTAATAATTGATTTGAAATTATTAGCAATCCAATTAAAAAATGACCTATCAAAATGTTTATTAGAATCATTAATTAGCCAAGTTTTATTAATAATACAATCTGCATCGTTATTTTCTAAAAACTTAACAACTGAAATTCTTAAAGTTGAACCTCCAATATCAATAACAGTGATCAAACTATTTTCCGCAATTGCACATTTTTTCAAAGTAACATCAAAAAACGGTATCATACAATTTTCTGACTTTAACAAAGAATCATAAATTGAATCTTCAAATTGTTTTGTAATTAAATCAAAGTTGTCATTTAATTGTTTAATTTTAAAATAATCATTCAACCTATTTTGTAAATTTAGATTCTTCTTAATTAATTGGGATTGAGAATAATTCTCATTATTGATCGGAATCAAATCCAACCTTTTAAACAATGGACTATTTGTAATAATTGAGGACTCTAGCATGTATAAACACCTGATTAAGAAAACAGAGAATTAGATATAAATTTTGTGGAAAACAGGAGCAAAACAGATGATCTGAACTATTTATGATGGGGAGGGTGTCGGACCAAAACCTAATTATAGATATATGTGGAACCTTGATGACCGTGCTATATATTACCAAAATACTGTTACACTAGCTCATTGCTAAACAAACAGATATTCCTAATTTGACTATAATCGATTACAGAAATTGTCAAACTTAACAAAAATGCCAACTGCCAATCTGTATTCTGTTAATTTCGATTTTTGTTTTTTGCAACATTAGAAAATAGAAATTCAAAAATAAAAAAGCTGTTCTCTTGACATGGATTTAGATTTAATTAGGATGCTGAATGTGGTTAGCTCCATCATGTTCCATACTCTAGATTAACTAACGACTATGTCAAGAACACTAGAAATCGATGTTTTGAGAGGATTGAATATCCTTGAAATGGAGAATACAGAATCCTGCAACCACCCCTTTTTTGATCATGCCGAGTATCAACATATGCAAATGAATTATGCAGATACTATATTTCCATGTTTTTCATTCATAAGTGGCATGTTGTTGAGAAAAGAAAAGGTTATCCCAATAAGAAAAAGTTTACAATTGGTAGGACTTGGGATGGCTTTTAATTCAATTCCCACATTAATTGAAGGTGAAAAATTTAGACCATTAGGTGTTTTACAAAGACATGGATTAAGTTCGATTATATTAAACAATATTGTTTCCCCAAAAATTAGAAATTCTTTGTACTTCCCAATATCACTAGCTGCTATTTGGTGTTTCATATCAATTCTACTAGCAGGAAATAAAGAGAAACCTTTTGTGAATGAAGAATTGACTGCACAACAAAGAATTGATTGTTTATTTTTTAAAAATAGAACATATCATGAAAATTTTGACCCAGAAGGCTTATTAGGAGCACTAATGACAACAATTACCATTTGGTCAGGTTCTTGGTTTATGCAACAAAATTTTGATAATTTAGAAACACTTTTGGTTGGATCATCCTTTTTATCATTTGGTTTGATACTAGCTAAAGTATTTCCAGATTATTTTCCGATTTCAAAACCACTTTGGACTCCAGCATTTATTTTAACATCTAATGGATGGAGTATTTTGAAATATTTACTGGTTAAAGTTTCAATTCCATATCTACCAACATCTATAACTAGTTTGTTATCAATTGTTGGAAAACATTCGATGGAAGTTTACTTTTTAGGAGAATTGTTACTGTTACTATCTAAATATGAGTTCCAAAATGGAAAATCGGTATGGACAAGGTGTGAATCATGGTTGTCATACCTTCTACCCAACAATAAAGATATTTGCCAAACAATCCTTACTGTTGCATTTGACGCATCTCTTATTGGCTTTGCTTTTCTCTGCAACAGTTACAAATGGAAAATCCGTCTTTTTTGATCTCTAGAGTTTATACCGTATCTATTGTGTAATCAAGCCTTATCGCGCCAATGTTGCAATATTATCATTTTCCGATTAACAGTTTTGACACGCGGATAATCTGATAAAGAATCAACGCTGAAATTTTCACCCGGAGGTAGGCAATTTATCTAAACTCTTCATATTTTTGAGCAGATGTTGTAATTTTACTCTGGTTTTTTTAAAGGCTTATTATATAAAAGCAGGTGTGTATGTCCATATTTTGTTGTAGAACTGTTTTCCTCAATGTCCTGTTCTTTATCCATCAACATGTCTCAAGATAGTGTTGAAAAGAACAATCATAAAATTAATGAAATTGAAATTAATCAAACCTTCCATGATTCAGAAAAGCTGGTCTTAGTTGAAAAGGAAATCACTGTTTTAGAAGCAATCAGACAATATCCAAAAGAAATTTTTTGGTGTGCTGTGTTTTGTTTGGGTGTCGTGATGGCTGGTTATGATGGTCAAATTATTGCTGCATTCTATGGTTTACCTGCATTTCAAAAAAGATTTGGTAAATTATTACCTGATGGTACTTATACAATTACTGCGCCTTGGCAAACTGCTCTTGGTATGGGTTCTCCAATTGGTCAAGTTATTGGTACTTTATGTGTTGCTTGGCCATTGGAAAAATTCGGTAGAAAAATTACTTATGCAGTTGTTAATGTTGGTTGTATCGGTTTAATTTTCATGCAATTTTTTGCACCATCATTAGGTGTTCTAACTGCAGGTGAAATTTTAGCAGGTATTTTATGGGGTTGTCTGGTTTTAATTGGTCCTTTGTATGCATCTGAAGTTGCACAGATCAAATTAAGAGGTATTTTAACCGCAATGACTAATTTAAGTTTTGTTATCGGGCAATTTGTTGCAAACGGTGTTTCAACTGGTTTTTCATCAAATACCACCGAATGGGCTTATAAAATTCCTTTTGCGATTCAATGGGCATGGCCTCTTATTATTCTTGCCATGTTACCATTTGCTCCTGAATCTCCATATTGGTTGGTTAGACATGGTAAAGTTGATGAAGCAAGAAATGCTATTAAACAAATTTCGAACAAAAAGATTCCAAACACCATTATAGAAGAAAGATTAAGATTGGTTATTGAAACAGATAAATTAGAACAAGAAATGAATCAAACTACTTCTTATAAAGATATTTTCAAAGGTTCAAATTTAAGAAGAACAGAAATTTGTTCAGTTGTTTATATTGTTCAAGTGTTATGTGGTGTTCCATTTGCAATGAATTATAGTACTTACTTCTTTGAAATGGCAGGTTTTGCCTCTGAAAGAGCATTTCAATTATCTTTGGGTTCCACGGCAATTGGTTTTGGGGCCACATGTTTTACAGGTGTTGCATTAAGTTATATTGGAAGAAGACCATTGTACATTTATGGTCTTGGATTCACAACTGTCATATTATGGGTTATTGGGTTTTTGGATATTCCTAAAAATTATGCTTCAAGACCTTCACTGGCAAACACACAAGCTGCGTTAATGTTAATTTGGTCATTTGCTTATCAACTTTCTGCTGGTCCATTATGTTTTGTTTTGAATGGTGAGATTCCATCAACTAAATTGAGAAGTAAGACGATTGCGTTTGCAACTGCAACCCAGGCTCTTGTTTTCATTGCTGCAACTGTTGCATTACCTTACATGCTTAATCCAGAAAATGGTAATTTACGAGGAAAAACTGGTTTTGTTTTCGGTGCATTTTCATTGGTTTTATGTGCATGGGCCTACTTTAGATTACCAGAAACTCAAAACAGAAGTTTTGAAGAATTAGATATTATGTTTCACAGAAAAGTTCCAACTAGAAAGTTTAAGGATTATGTGGTTGAGGCGATTGATGGTGAATCATTAGATGTTATTTTATCAAATGAAAAAATTGATGTATCGAATGAATCTGTGTAAATTCTTATATATTTTATTTTATTTTAATTTTGTAAACTTTTTATATTTTCTTAACTCTAGTATTAAACTTTTAATTGGGGTTTAGTTTTGAAATTACATATACTTTACGCACGCATATGACTTGTGCGATGTTAAACTGTATCAGTCGATATTATCTTGTGTTAAGACCAGGAAAATCGCTACATTAGAAATTTTCAACTTTTTTAAATTGTAACATTACATAGTTATCTTAGATAACAATATAAACAACATATAATATGACACAAAACCCAAACGTTTTCCGTTAAAATGATATAGGTACATAATTTTTGTTTCTGAAAACCATAATCAAACAGTAAATTATTAATGGTTCAATTACTAAATTACAAAACAAAAGAAGAGGCTGCAAAGCAAGTTGCTAAACATATAGCAGATAAGATCAACGAATTTTCACCTACGGAATCAAAACCTTTTGTATTGGGTTTACCAACCGGCTCCTCACCAGAGCCAGTTTATGCTGAATTAATTAAATTAAATAAGGATGGTAAAGTTTCATTTAAAGATGTTGTTACATTTAATATGGATGAATACTGTGGGATTGCACCAACCAATGATCAATCGTATCATTACTTTATGAATAACAAATTTTTTAATCATATCGATATTAGAAAAGAAAACATTCATATTCTCGATGGTTTAGCCGATGATTTTGAAACAGAATGTAAATTTTATGAACAAGAAATTGCAAAGTATGCACCATTTCACATATTTATGGGTGGTGTAGGATCAAAAGGTCATATTGCTTTCAATGAATCAGGGTCAACAAGAGATTCAGTCACAAGAAAGGTTGAGCTAGATAAATCAACAATTAAAGCAAATTGTAGATTTTTTAATAATGATGAATCAAAAGTACCAAAAGCTGCTTTAAGTATTGGTATATCGACGATTCTTGACAATTCAAAGGAAATAATTATTCTGGTTTTTGGCTCTGCAAAGTCTGAAATTTTAATTAAAACACTATCAGAACCAATAAGTTCAGAAATTCCAAGCACCTTTTTGAGAGAACATAAAAACTGTTTGGTATATAGTGACAATGATGCCGCTAAAATCGATTTATGCTGAAAGTTTTGTATAGCTAAGTATAGTAGATGTTAACTAAACATATATACACAAGAATTTCAAAATATGGATTTAGAAGAAACAAATTAAAATTTGATCTAAAATTACACAAAATACACACACCATATGTATAATTTTATTTATTAGTTGCAACTGAATAGTAGTTTGAGTATTTTTTAACAATTTCGAAGCCATTATCTTGTAAACTTCTAACTTGTTTTTCTTCAATATCCATGATGTAACATGTAGAATAATCTGGATACTTATTTTTAACGTACATTAAAGCAGTACAAATCAATCCAAGTTTGAAAACTTCAGAAAGTGTTGTATAAAGTGGATCTATAAAACTGCCCGTGATACAGACAAATTTTTCTATTGAATTATTAATAGTAGACAAAAAGGGATAAAATTTTAAAAATTTGGATTTTTCATTCAGTACAATTAAACTACCAACAACAGAACGTTTAGTTGGTTCTAATGCAGTGAGTATGTCCAAATTGTTCAAACCGTTTAATTCCTTGTTAATTTCATTCTTGTCATTATTTAATAGGCCATATTCTTTAAATATTTCTAAATAAATTTCATAGCCCGTATCTGAAAAATCAAAACTGTTATTCACACTATTAGAATTCTTTAAATTAGTAGCTGTTGGACTAAATAACCTTTTGTTTCTACATGAAACAAATATATCAGATGGATCTTTACAGATATCAAACATTATCCCAACCACTTGTAACTGGCGAACTAAATTTTCTGCAACTTTCCAGCCTAGAACATCATCTAGTTTCATTAAATATTTGGTATGTTGTTGTAATGACTTCCTCGCAAACTCGTTTGAAGTTATCGCTCTATTATTCAAGTTTGTGACCTTTTTTGGAGGGGGAGTTAGTAATGGATTAATATCTAATGTATCATTCAAACTTAGTTTGATTTTTTTATTTGCTTTTGTTAAAATTGAACTATTATAGCTTCCATTAAAATTCCAGCCAAATTTTTTGAAAAATCTCAATGTGGAAATATTGTGATCACTCAAATTAAGTAATAGGTCATTTTTAATTGTTAATCTTGGGAAATCCTTACAAAGATAAACCTTAACACATTTACTTTCGTCAAATAAATATTTTATTGTTTTTGAATATAGGTAATTACCGATTGATATATTTCTTTTATTTTTATCAACTAATAAAAACATTAAATTACCAATTAAATTTTCAATAGGTTTTGTTACCTGAAGGCTATTATAAACCCATGTAACAGATATACCTAAAATGGTTTTTGAACTCGTATTCCTAACAACAAAACTTTTATGATTTCCAGTATCAATAAATAATCTTTTCAAACCTATTAATGACGTATCTTTTACTGAAAAATCTAACTGACCATTATTTTTTAAGAAGTTTATTAAATTTTCCCAATCTCTTCTATAATCAAAAACTTCAACCAGCCAGCTGTGTGTAGTTTGACTATTTGATTTGGCTATTGTGCTTTTGCTCATATTCAAGTAAGTTTTTAATCCAGGAATCGTACCAGTTGCTTCTAAATTTCCAAATAATAATTTTGGTAAATTAGATAATGCATTAATTGTGTAATCATAAGTGCAAAGATAACTAGTTGGGGAACCTCCTAAATTTATGTCGTAAAGAAAATCAGTTGGTGATGAAACACTAATTATAATTAAATGTCGATTGGTATTATTAGTTGGGTTGCTATTACTATTGATGTTTCTTTTGATTCTGTTAGAAGTAGAATTACACAACATTGAAACGTGTTTTGATACTCCAACTTGATATAAATTATTTGTCGTTTCTGCACAAAAATATAAAATGACTTTTGATCTCAAAATTAATTCTTCATGAAAAGAGGTTAGCCCATTTGAATTATAGCTTGTATGTAAAATTTTATAACCTGGTTTATAACTTGAAATCATTTTACCTAATTCAATAAAAACATCTTCACCATAATTTAGTTGTAACTGCGAAGCATCATCAGAACTAATATTATTAATATGAGATCTGTTTCCGTGAGCATCAACCGTTTCATATAATGGCGATATTAAGGGAGTTAATAACAGAATTGTGTTTTCATTTTCAATATTAGGAGCTAAGTATTTAGTTATTGGTAAACCAGAGTCTCTAATAACAGTTAGTGATTCACGGTATGCTTTTTCTGATAATAATTTATGTTGGCATAATATATCTTGAGATAAAATTGATAAGCTAAAAATTTCTTGCCAGCTTGGCAAAGACTTTTGCAAATTATTAATTCTTTTGATAGAAGTATTCAATATGTTAGAATCGATTATTTCATCTTCAATAACTGATGTTAATGCCATAATTGCTTGTTTTTGAATTTCAAAGTTACTGCATAACATCATTACGTCACATCCAACTGAAAATGCAGAAATGCAACCTTGAACAACACCAAAATTTCTATCCAATGCTTCCAATAACAAACATTCACTGATAACAATACCCTTAAAGTTCAATTTTTCACGTAAAATATTTGTGACAATCGTCGGACTTAAACAAGCATGTAAATCATTACTATTTACACCAGGCACAGCGCACCCACCAACTAAAATGCTATCTAATAAATTCTCATCTATAAGTTGTTTGTATGGAACTAAGTTGTATTCAAGCAGTTGGTCAGAAGACTCAAAAATCATTGGTAATTCAAAGTTTGAATTAACAGTTGCAGATCCGTAACCTGGAAAATGTTTACCACAATTAAACAATCTTTCATCTTTGAATGCTTTAGTTGCAGCTTTACCAAATAGAAGAACACTCTCTAAATCGTAACCAGAAGACCTAACGCCAATAATCTGTTGCATTAAAGTATTTGACGTACTTTTTAAAATATCTAAAACAGGGCCCAAACACATTGTAAATCCAATCGATTTTAGTTCCTTTGCAATACATCTGTAAACTTGATAGATTAATTCATAAGAGCCAGTTGCACCAAGTGCCATTGCACCTGGAAATTGTGTAATATAATTTTTATCAAATAAAGAGTTTAACATTCCACCTTCTTCATCAATAACAAAATTAATTGGGTAAATATAATTTGACTCCCTTGCCAGCTGTTGTAAATTACTTATCAAAGCCTTTGCTTGTAATGCATTAATAAAGTTTCTACCACTTAAAATTATGCTACTGACACGATACTTAGTAATTAAAAGACTGACTTCTTCTGTAACTTCAGTGCCTTCAAATCCGACCATAAAAAAGTTTCCAACAGTATCTACCATTAAATCATCATTTAACTGGTACTCTCTTGTACTTGAATCGTGATAAATTGGTACATTTGACATGTCGTTTGAGATATTGTATATATTAAGAAAGTTAATCAAGTCATTTCTAAATTTTTAGTTTCAGATTCAATAGATTTAGCTAAAATCATGCCAAAAATATTAGAAGGCATATGATTTTTGTGAAAATTCCAAACCTGAACCGCCGGAATCAAACACAAGTAATTGCAACATAAAAATTCGATAACGATCTTTCGCAATTTTCCGATTGCAACATTAACAGTGCCCAAAACTTTTAATTTTGTATCGCTATTGAGATGTAACTGTGAAAGTTATGGTAGAGTTACAATCTATGAATAATGCAATTTATCTAATTGTAGGACTAACAGTTGGTTTTGAAAGAGGTGTTTAATAATATTTGTAGAACGGATGGCTTCATAAATATTTCTAAATCCTTCTTCTGAATTTATTTTTTCATTCTCCATTTTACAGGGGAATGGCACAAATAATACATTTTACAAACTGTTATTTAGCAGATCAAAGGAAATTACTTAAACAAGATTTATTTATTGATGTTATATCAGGAATAATTATAGAGAAACCAATCAATTATTTGGATTTGAACATTGAAATTATAGATCTTAATGGTTTGATAGTTTCTCCTGGTTTTATAGATGTTCAAATTAATGGATGCTTTGGGTTAGATTATTCAACAACATTTAACGATGAAAATTCAAAAGCAGAATTTGTTAAACATTATAATCATTCAATGGAAAGGTTGTTGAATTTTGGCGTTACAAGCGTATGCCCAACAGTAACATCTAGTTTTCCCGATGTTTATAAAGATGTTTTACTTATACTGGGATTAAAGACTAGATGCGTGAATAAAGCTGACTCATTAGGTGTTCACCTTGAAGGGCCTTTTATATCACCATTGAAGAAAGGATGTCATCCTCCGGAAACTTTGACAGATTATAAAAATGATTATGATTCTCTGGTTGAAAGATATGGTAAATATTTTGAAAAATATGTGTCAATCTTAACTTCAGCACCTGAAATCAATGGATGTCTAGAACTAATTAACAAGATAACAACAGAAAATGAAATTGTCTTTTCAATTGGCCATACAATGGCTGATTATGATACTGGTTTAAAAGCAATTGAACAAGGTGCTTCAATGATTACACATTTATATAACGCAATGCTACCAATGAGTGCAAGAAATCCAGGCATTCCAGGATTAATTAATATTCCAAAAACTAACAGTAAGAACGATAAATTACCGTATTATGGGTTAGTTGCAGATGGAATTCATGTACATCCTGCTTTAATTAAAAGTTCTTATTTAGCAAATCCGGATAAGGCAATTTTAGTCACTGATGCAATGTACTTAATTGGTTTGAATGATGGTGACTATGAACGTGGTAATCAAGAAATCACCAAAGCAGGGCATTTGTTATATTTAAAGGGTACCAAAACAATTGCTGGTTCTTCTACACATTTATTAGACTGCATTAAGAATTTAATAAAATGGACGGGCATTTCAATTGAGGATGCATTGGCTACAATTACTAACAATCCTGCAAATTCCTTGAATATTTCAAAAAGAAAAGGATTTTTGAATATTGGTTGTGATGCGGATTTAAGTATTTTAAACAAAGAAGGTGATTTAGTTTATGTTTATAAACTTGGCCAAAAGGTTGTCTAGATAAAAACTTTGTACTATTGATGTATTAATTTGGCAAAACAAAAGCTAGTGACTTTTTCTGTATTTATATAGAATTTATAATATAACCACTGAATATATTGGGAAAGCAAAAAAGGCTTCTTTTCTTTTATCAAAGTACTTACTTGCATCCAAGTTTATGGAGATAAATATAGACTAATATATATATCTGTGTTTGGTTAAAGTTATATATTGTATATATCCTATTAAAAGAACAACTTAATTCAGTTCAAATCATCATCTGTCCATTACAATTAATTTCCATGTAGAAATCTTGTTACACAGAGTTATTGAGAATACTCTGCAGTGATAGTCGTTGATATATCATTATTAAAATGATTTATTTTAACAGAAACAACAGAAAAATAGGATATTTTGCTAGTGTAAAAGTAAATGTTTATTATTCTTAAAAAATATTACTGGAATTATCGAAAAAAATAAGTATTCAAAATATAATATCACGTGACTATCACGTGATGCGCGCAACATATGGTGAGGTTTAATTCAAACTATAGGTCCTTCGGGACATATGGTCAAACGAAAAAATACAGAGAAGATTAGCATGGCCCCTGCATAAGGATGACACGCTTTACAAAGAGATCTTACTCAACTTTTTTTTTTAAGTGGGTAGTAAGTAATCATTATACAAATGTCCAGCATTTTTTTGATGTATTTCTTAGTATTATAATTTGGCATTGGATACTAGAAAAGGGCTATTTTAAGTTGTTTTTAGAGATTCTTAGAGAAGTAGTTGTCGGTTCGAAACACGAGCACTGCAATTTTTTTTTTGAAATTATCATGTTTTAAACACTAATGCTACATATTATGTTTATATTACTTTTTTTTGATTAGTTAAATAAACTTATATAAACAAGAGAAAAACTTATATACAAATTGAATCATCAGATTTATTCAGTTTCTAAAACAGAACCTACATTGGAAGATTCATTTAAAAGATTTGTAATGTTAACAGGTGGAACAGTTGCAGTTAATAACATAATTAATTCATAAATATCAACCGGTACTGATTTTTGGTAAATTTCTAAAATAGCAGTTGGATCCGGGTAAATGGATAAAGCTCTGTAGAAATGGATTGCTGCATCAACTTCTTTACCAACAATTGCACTTAATTTTTCAGCTTGAGTAACTTCTTCTATGAAAGTTTGTTCTTTATTTGTTGCAGATAATGGACTCGATAATAAAGATTCAGCTAGTTTTTCTTTTAAAATTTTAACCTTTTCTAATTTAGATTCTTTGGACTTTAATTTTTCAGCCTTTAATGCTTGTCTTTTCTTTAAATAGATTGATCTTCTAAATTCAGAATTATTTCTTCTTTGATAATCAAAGTATAAACAGTAACCAAGTGCACCTGCGGCAATGGTTAAAAATGTAACAGCAGTTGGGTTAGCCATGATTAGTTGATGATCACAATAGAGATATATATATTGTTGAAATTGGAAAGGCAAAAAAACATGTTGAAAAATGGACGATGCACAAATAGTAGATATTTAAGCGAAAAGCTGAAGGATGTGGAAAATAATGACGACACATCGACGCGACGATTGAAATTTTTTTGGTGTACGGATTAAAAAAAAGATATATTCCCTAATATGGAAGAACTCTAAAAGTTCACATGAATCTGAAAAAAAAAAAAATATTTTAATAAATTAAAATTAGAGATTAAAAAAATATATAAATAGTATTTATTAAACATGGCAGTTAAGAAAAGAACAACATTAAGAACAAAAACATCTAAAAGAGTTGGAACAACTGTAGATTCAACCAAACAACAAGAAAAGATAATTACTAAATTAGCAACCAAATCTATTAAATCAGAAGAAACTAAAACACATAATATCACAAGTAATAGTAATATAATAAATGAAGCACAGAATAGGGATCCAAGTCAACCAGGTATAAGTAAAAGTGCGATTAGGAGAAGAAAGAGAAAATTACGTGATGAATTAAGACCAAAATTAACTGAAGATTTATTAAGTGCTTTAACAGAAAGTACAAATTCAACAATTAATGTTAATAAAGATGGTAAAGAAGAAATTATAATTGAAGAAAAAATCAAATTGGATCATACACCAAATCCATTGAATAAAAGGGGTGAAATGGCATTATATAAAATTGAGAATGAACAATTTAAGAATGTACTTAAAAATAAAGAATTGAGAAATGGAGGATTATCAGCATTACGAAATTCAATTTTAAATAAATTATCGAAAGAATAAGTAGGTTATGTTATGTAAATAAATAAAAGAAAAAATTATATAAAAGTTTTATAGAATATAAGATATAATGACTTTTTAACTTAATAAGATCTGTACCACATTCTACCAGTTGTATCACTCATCATTTTCTTTTGTAATTGAAGAATACCATATAATAAAGCTTCACAAGAAGGAGGACAACCTGGAACATAAATATCAACAGGAATAACTCTATCAACACCTCTAACAACAGCATATGAATAATGGTAGTAACCACCACCGTTTGCACAAGAACCCATTGAAATAACCCATCTTGGATAAGCCATTTGATCGTAAACCATTCTTAAAGCAGGAGCCATTTTATTTGTAACAGTACCAGCAACAATAATAATATCAGATTGTCTTGGAGAAGCTCTGAAAATAATACCAAGTCTATCTTGATCGTATCTTGGAGCAGATGCATGCATCATTTCAACAGCACAACATGCTAAACCGAAAGTTGCAGGCCAAAATGAAGATTTTCTTGCCCAATCTTTTACTTTATCTAAAGAGGTAATTGCATAATCCATTACATTTGATAAAGGTCTTTCTGATAAAACCGGTGTGTCAGTTGGTAAAACGTTTGGTTGAAGACTTCCATTGCGTATTTGAGATATTGAAAAGAGTCTTGAAGCTTGGAATCTTGAAATTTGTGTAGAGGATTGTTTGAGGGAGGATCTGACCAACATTGAGGAGTAGTTGTGGAACATTGTTGTGGTGGTAAAAGCTTCAAGAGGAGGAAACTATATTGTTTGTGTGTTAAAGCTTTTCAAAAGAGTTGGAAATTGCAGCGATTCAGTTGGTCAGTTTTGTTTAATGTCTGAGGGGAAGAGAAAAATAGGTAAAAAAGAGAAAAAGAGAAAAAGAGAAAAAGAGAAAAAGAGAAAATGCAAAAATCTTAAAAAACGGAAAAACCTGTCACGTCGATCGACGCTGGAGAAAAAATAAAAAAGAGCCACCGATAGAATGGAAGCCCACTTTTCTTTTTTTACTTGCTGATGTTTTGCGTTCGCCATGTGGAAATCTGCAACCGCCGCGCGCAAACACCGCAAACATCGCAAAACACCGGCAGACTAGAAGATCGCGCAGTGATAGAAAACGATGAGATCATCGATTGGTGCTGCGTTGCCGAAGCTTGTTTGCGTTGCTAGTCGCTGGCTCAGTTGTGTTTACTTTTGGTGTTTACATTTGGTGTTTACATTTGGTGCTCACACTGTACACCTCTTGAGAATGCATCTTTCTTCCACCTGCATTCATTCATGTGGCTGGTATTTCCATCACTGTTGCACCCATCCTATGCACGCATTTTCTGTCCGCCAAAGCGTTTGTGACTTGTAACAATAGCAGATTCTCTTTATCGCTCCAAACCGCAGTAACTCCTGTAGAAAAAGTTATTTTTATTCCATTGTGTGCTCCTTTGATTGGATTTCTATTTAAACAACAATGTTTCACTTTCCCTTAAGATCCCTTCACCGCTCAACACAACTTTTTCTCTTCCCGTTTCTTCAAACACCCCCTTTCACTTCTCCACCTTCACTTCTTTCGTTTGATATATATAATATAGCACATTCACTCTCTAAATGAAACTATCGATATTTACGCTCATTACTTATATAGTATCTATAACGCTTGCTGCTCCTGTCAAGCTTCAAAAAAGAAATTCAAGATGGGATTATGCTTCAAATGAATTATATGGTGTTAATATTGGTGGTTGGTTAGTTCTTGAACCTTATATTACTCCTTCATTATTTGAAGCTTTTGGTGGTTCCGATAGTACCAAACCTGTCGATGAATATCATTTTGCTCAAGCTTATGGTAAAGATAAAGCTTTATATGTTTTACAACAACATTGGTCTTCATTTATAGTTGAATCAGATTTCGAAAAAATGGCATCTCTTGGTCTTAATTTTGTTAGAATTCCAATCGGTTATTGGGCCTTTCAATTATTAGATGATGATCCTTATGTTCAAGGTCAAGAATATTTCCTTGATTTAGCTCTTGATTGGTGTAAAAAATACAATTTGAAAGCTTGGATTGATATTCATGGTGTTCCAGGTAGTCAAAATAGTTTCGATAATTCTGGTCTTAGAGATGTTATAACTTGGCAAGATGTTGACTATTATACCACTTTAACTTATTCCGTTTTAAGTCAAATTTCTGAAAAGTATTCTAGAGATTATTATGATAATGTTGTTATTGGTATTGAATTAGTTAATGAACCTTTAGGTCCTGCGTTAGATGCAAATAAATTAATTGAATATTATGAACAAGGTTATAGAATCGTTAGACAAAATGGTGATGTTCCTGTTATTATCCATGATGCCTTCTTCCAATTAAACAATTATTGGGATAATATACTTAATACAGAAATTGATTCTTCTGTTTGGGATGTCATTGTTGATCATCATCATTATCAAATTTTTTCAGTTCCTGAATTACAAAGATCAATTGATGATAAAGTTGCATTTGCTTGTAATTTAGGTTCTAAAGAAGCTAATGAATATCATGTTGATTTATGTGGTGAATGGACTGCTGCTTTAACAGATTGTGCAAAATGGTTAAACGGTTTAGGAAGAGGTGCAAGATATGATGCTACTTATCAAAACGATACTCCAATTGGTTCTTGTGATGGTTTATTTGTTGCAGATTATAACTACTTTCAAGATGAAGCTGTTAGATCAAAATATAGAAGATACGTTGAAGCTCAAATGGATGCTTACACTCATGGTAAAATGTCTGGTTGGGTATTCTGGTGTTGGAAAACTGAAAACCTAATTGAATGGGATTTCGAAAGATTAGTTGATTTAAATATCATTCCTCAACCTTTGAATTCAAGAGAATATTGGAATCAATGTGGTTATTAATGATAAATAATATCATAAATAATTTCATAAAAATTTTATTATAATGCTACCATCATTTAAATCGGTATGATTTATTTGTCTTCTTTTCTTGGGTTTCTTTTCTTTGTTTCTTTTCTTTCTTTTCTTTATTGTTTATAACATTGTTTACGTATTTAGAACTAATCATTATTGTCCTGTCAGATAGACATCTTGACGTCGAATAAAATATAACTAATGGTGTATAATTGATCCTGACAGAATTTCACGTGCTGATAGGAAACTAACAATTACAAACATATATTTTTGCCATTACTTCAAATATATTGATGCTATTTTAGAAGTTGGAAAATGTAAATTTAAAAATAAAAAACAACATTAAGTAAATCGGGGGCGACTACTTATCTGTAAAATAATTTCGCATTAGGATTGTAAGGGTAATTTTTCACACGTTAATATATATATATGGGTATATCTATCTTTGCTAGATCACTGTTTTACCTTTTTTTTTAAAACAAGCAAAAAAATATCATAGGGTTTTTTTTACGAACTAAAATCTTAAATTAAAACTATCCGATAAATTAATTAAATAATGTGTGAGAAATCGGACATATATTCAACCAATTTGGAATGTCCAATATGTTTAGAATCAATTTCCAAAACTGACGATTCATATACATTAGTTGATCCATGTAATCATTATTATCACGAAAAATGTATTTTAGCATGGTCAAAATTAACATCCTCCACATGTCCCAAATGCAGGGTTGAAATTAGCTCATTAAATATAGTCAATAAATCAGAATCAATTAAGATTAAACACAAAGAAGCTGATAAATTGATTGATATGATTAACAACAATCATATTCATGAAACCAATACTACTATTTCAAATGATGGTTTGACTAATATAATTATAAATACTTCAACAAATAGGTTAAATAGGTCACACTATGAACGTATGATAGATGCAACATTATTAGATACAAACCATTCATCATTATTTAATAGACAACAGATACAACATACAGATACAACTACAAATCATTTGATTAACCAAAACTGTTGCATTTGTGATAACAAAATACTAGTTAATCAATTTATAATATGTCCTCAGTGCTCATCACTGTATCATAAATCTTGTAGTGATGAATTAAATTGTCCATTATGTGAAGAATGGATTGATAATTTAACACCTACAACAACAACTAGAAGAAGTACTAAAAAGGTTAAAAGTCAGTTTGCTGATTCAGATTACTATGTACAGTTAGTTGATGAACTACATAAAAGGAATGATAATTCAAATCTTGATTACAATAACAGTAACCCAAGTAATGAGCTGGATCAAGCATGGAATGCATTGAATCAAATACAACAAGAGCAACAAGATACTAAAAATGAGATGATAAATGATCTACGACAACCCTTACTAACCCAGTCATGTTTTTATGAAACGTCATTGGAACCAAAACAAGGGAAAGTCACAGGAGTTGATAATAAAACTCCGCCACCATTTAACTTAATTAAGAAAGCTCCTTCATTTTTTCCAGATACCAAACCTAAATTGAAACGATCTAAACGATCGATTAAACCAAATGAACCATTAAAACTTACGGAATCTGCACTCGAAAAATTCGATTTATTACATAACAATACGACTAAACATAGTAAATCAATTAAACCAACAAAATTTGTAGAATCAACACTCTTAAAATTTGATTCGAAATATAGAAAGCATAAAAATCATGATCATGAACATCACAATTCTAGTTTATCATATACACAAAAACTAATAATTCAACGATTACTATTAAAGCCAAGATTGAAATCAATTAAAAATACGTTAAATTTATCATTTGATTCATATACCTCGATAAATAAAGCCATATCGCACAAGTTATATGATCTAATAGGAAATTCAAAAATCCCAATTAATTACTTGAATTCAGTTGTTGAACTATCTGAACGTGAAGGTTTTTTACCATTTAAAAATAGGGAAGATGTTGATTTATTTTACGAAAAGTTCAAATGTAACTCAATAGTTTTGAAGTTTATTAATCTGAAAAATTGGAATGTTGAAGATGATGCAATGGATGGTAAAAAAATCGATTTTAGTTTGATTATTGATGATTTCATAAATTTAGAAATTTCAAAATTTCAGGAAGTAGGGCAATCTACTACATTTATCAAAGATGAATGACCATTAATAACATTATTATAAAGTAAATTATTCATCATAATATTACTACACAACATGTATTTATTACCAATAAGTTTCTGTCATAAACAGGGATGAAAATTGATTAATTATTAAATTAATTATTAAATTTATTACAAATGTTCATACTAAAGTAAAAGTTATGAAACTATTGATTATTATTATAGCATTACACACGAATTTCGAATTTAGCGCCTTTATTAAAAATGTGTTGAATAAATTTCCCAAATACTATTACCAACAAACTTTTGACTGCCATTAATATACTTTTTAGTTTTTTGGTCAATTAGTTTAACATCAGGAGAAAATAAGATAACCTTGTTATCTTTAATAAATATTGGACCATTGGTAAGAACCAAAGAACAATTTCTTAATTTGGTTTTGAATTTTAATAGCTCATTTAATGTAAGACTCTTTTTTTTGACATTCTTCTTTTTCTTCATATCCTCAATATCAGCTGTTTGTACATCATTATCAGAGTTTTCATTTGAACTTATATCACTTATTGACTCATTATACAGTAACATACCGCCACTTATAACTTTATCATTCTTTTCGTGATCCCAAGGAGCAAAAAATTCAACATTTGTAACAAATGCCATTTTTACTGATCTCCACTTTGATGTGTTGAAATCTAAAGTATAATACAGATAAGAACTATAAACATCAGTTCCAATTGTGCTCAAATCAATTCCCTTTTGTGAGACTACATGTTCAAAATCAGTCAGCATACTGTGCATGGACTTTCTATTTTTCAATTTTGCATAAAATTCAGTGATTAAATCCATACCCTCTTCCCAATTTTTTTTCTGCACTCTTTTATCAGAATCATACTTCTTTGATATATCTGCACTATTCGGTTGATAGATTGAGGAGTCATAATGATGGTCTTCAATGCCACCAATTATATTCAGCGAAGAGTTTGAAATCATCATCGAATGACCACAAATTGATAACTTTTTATTAATATTTAAAAAGTTATCCAGGTTATACCATAATTCAGTTTGGAAATCAAATATCCAAATATCATTTAAAATTGACTTTGAATAATATATGTTAAATATTGTATCCTTTATAATTTTTGTATATATAATTGATGAACCTGCATAAATTACTAAAACTTTAGATTGCAAGGATGATATATCATTAGTATGAACCCCTTCTGAATATGGTGAAGAGGGTGATCTATTTCCATTAATTGAAGAATCAGATGATGCACTTTGAGAATATGATGTGTTTACTGGAGACTTTGAATTTTTTTCCAAATCTGATAACTCCCCTTTATAGGTATTTGTATCTAATAATGATTTCTTAGTTGGTATTGGTGAAACAATTGTTGAATCATTCGTATTTGTATAGTAAAATTGCTCTTCATTTTCACTAATAGTATTAAAATTCTCTTTCCAATTGACGAAAGTTAGTAAATCATCTTGATCAACTAAAGCCATCGAACAAAAACCTCTTGGAGCGGGCCAGTTTATATTATTATCTGGATTTGAATGTGTGAAAACTCCTGAAAATCTTAAACTGTCTGATTTATTAGGTAACTGACATAAATTTTCATCCAAAATATAACTGTAAAAGTCATCAACTAAATCAAAACTTCCAATAGGACTTGCAACAACACCATTTGCAGTTGCTGCATCATCGAAAAAGAAATCACATTTCCATAAATCATTCATTGCAATAAATGAATTACCAGAATCACTTAGTTTATAACCTCCCATAACAAAAAAAATTGCACGGTCAGAAAACGATGTTTTAGGTAGATTGGTATCAGTAGTATCAAAATTATTATCATAAATATGGTGATGATTTTTACAAACATTTTTATCTTTAGTTTCAGTTTTGATATTTGATAAATTTTGTTTTTGATTTCTTTTACGAGCTAAAACTTTGGCAAAACGACTCTTTTTAAATGAATTTGCATTATTAGTAGGCACCGATGCCATGGAATGTCCAAACCTTGGCATCGAATTTGGGAAAATCGAAGAATATGTTGGATGAATTGATATTTTAATTTCTTTAAATTTACACGTCATTGTATCAAATAACCAAAATTCATCATTTGTGAGTAGTTTCTTTTCAATTATACAATTTGAATCATCAGGATATGTTATCAAAGTTTCAATTTCCAAACCTCCATAAATCATAAAATATCTGTTACTTAATCTGGAAGCACCTGAACAAATCAAAGATTTTGGAGTTGAATTAAAAGCTGACGATCTTGTCGAATTTGTTTTTAAGCTTTTATTCATGTTAAATCCTGTATCCTTATCTTGATTAGAACTTCTTGTACTATCATTTTCTTCAGTTTCTTCATCATTATCACACTCATCAATTAAATTACAAACACGCTTAAAAGATTTTGAATCAGGCAGATATTTTCTAACGGATTTAAAAAGTTTTAAAGACATTGATTCTATTTTTTCTTTATCCAAAGGCAATGGCAAATCATAATCACAAATCATCTTAATGTTTTCAGGTGGAATTGTAAAATTTTTAGTCACAGATTTTAGCATTTCTTTATATTCTTTTGTTAACATTGCTTGTAATCCACCATACAAATAAATCCCATCAGGCATATCACAGGCAGTATGATACGAAGTTCCAGCTAATGGTTGATCTGAAAACAAAGTTGGGACATCAACAAAACTTTCATAAGTGTGGAATGGTTTATCATTTGGCTTTGCTGTTCCATCATTATTGCCATCAATATCATTTTTAGTATTCTTATTCTTATTCTCGTCCTCTGATCTTGAAACTGGTCTGAAAACCTGATGTGAATTATAGTAGGAAAATGAGCTGCTTGGAAAAAAAGTTGATTGTGTTGTTAGTGTTGGATTTGTATTACAATTTAGATTTGCAAAATATTGATGATACTTGTAATTTTTCTCATCATACTTATCTGGATCTGATAAATTGACATTTGAATACATTATCGTGGTTGATGCCGGCCGAAGAAAATCGGGTAATCGAGGATCATTTAAGTAAGCTTCCATTATAGACTTTAGCTGTTATGATAATGAATAAAATTGAGTTAAAATAAATATGTAAAATATCTGGGACAATTTTTCTTAGTTAGTAATATGACAACCCCAGACTGGCAGAGGTTGGGCAGCGCAACATTTCTTTAATTGTTGTAAAAACCTTAAATCCCTAAGGGAAGAAGGCGTGGCGAGCATCGGAAAATAAAAGATTCGCCAGGGTATTGGCAGTTTTACATCAAAATTAAGTTTAAGGCCAAGAGCACGACTAAAATTAAGGTTTACAAATCATTTATTTGGTGATACTGTAATAATGTAAGTATGCAGAAAGGGTCTTGGTACCTTCAATATAGTTAGGAACATCAACCTTTTCATTGATGGAGTGAGCACCATCATCACCTTTACCCATTGGTAAAAGAACGACATTAGATTTTAATTCTTGTTCGAAAGTAATAGTAATTGGAATTGAACCACCTTCTCTAGTTAAATCTGGTACAACTCCCCAAACTTTTTCGGTTGCTAATTTAGCAGCGGTAAATTCATTATTAAATGGATCGCTAACCCAATATGCACCATCATGAATTAGTTCTGCCTTGAAAGTATTTGGAGAATTTAATTTCTTGAATTCTTCATTACAATAATTAATAACTAATTCATTTAATTTATCAGAATCCATATGTGGAACTGTTCTGATTGAAAATTTACCTAAAACTTTAGCAGGTATAACTGTTTTAGCACCAGCACCTGAAAATGCACCTTCAATACCATGTAATGATAATGATGGGTATCTCCATCTATGCATTAAAATACTTTGTTTATCTTGATACATTGACGTTTTAGAGCCAGAAGCTAAGTTCAATTCATTAACATCAAAATCAATATCTTTATAAATTTCAATTTCTTTATCAGTAACAGGTGCAACCATTTCATTGACGCCTGGAATTTGAATATTACCATTTGTATCAACTAATTTGGACATAACATTAACTAAATCAGTCATTGGTTCGTGAATAACACCACCAAAAATACCAGAATGTAAATCTGCACCTGGTCCATTAATTACAATTTGATAATAATTGCAACCTCTTAAACCATAAGTTAAAACAGGCTTTTTAGTACCTAACCAGTAGTTATCACTAATACAAACAGAATCGACATTCTTAAAATAAGTTTTAGCTTCTTGTGCAATTAATTTATCTAAACCAATTGAACCTGACTCTTCCATACCTTCGAAACAGAAAACAATATTAATTGGTAAGTCAATATTCAATTCTTTATGAGCTTGTAAAGAGTTTAACCAACCGATAACTGGTCCTTTGTCATCAGTAGAACCTCTACCAAATAATTTGTTATCTCTTTCGATCAAAGTAAAAGGATCAGATTCCCAACCATCTTCTAATAAAGCAGGTTGCACATCATAATGTCCATATATTAACATTGTTTTTTTGGATGGATCTTCACCAAACTTAGCTAAAACAATTGGTGGTAATTGCAATTTAGGATCACTAACTGGTGGTGGTTGAATGCCCAAATCTTTGATTGTAATATCGTCAGCACCAAGATTTTTTAATTCCTTAACTAAGAAATCTGCCATTTTGAAAACCTGAGGTCTTAAAGTTTCATCACCAGAAACAGAAGGAATTGCAACTGCATCAGCTAATCTTTTAATGAATTGAGGTTTTAATTCATCGATTTTAGCAAACAATGGATTGAGTGTTGAGTCGATATCAGACATTTTGTTTGTATAAATATTGTTTGAATACTTAGAGAATGGACGTGTGTTCTTTGCAATGAGGTTGAAAGAACGAGATAAAGCCTTGAACATGGAAAGAAGAAAAAGAAAACCCCAGAAGAAAATCCAAGAATTGTGTATTTCTCAGTTGAATGTGTCTATCATGATGCGATTGCGATTACTATTAACCATTTGCCTATAGGAAAAGCTGAGGGCGATAGGAATTTGGAAATGTGGCAAAGCTGGTTATCGTGGCATGACAAATGCAATTGTCGCAAAAGGACTTCCCCGCACCCGTACACCGCCGCAAGAAAAAACAGCGGAAAACCGTTTTCATTCACTTTTTTGTCCAGATTTCCTTTTCGATTGACTAATTTGCAGATTTCGCCGACATGAGTCAATTTTTCAGTTTTTCAGTGTTTTTGAATTTTTTCTCGATATTTCATGATTGGACATTTCAAATCACTCAACTGGTTTTCTTTTTATCTCTCTGGCCCCTTCGCCTTTGTTTCTTTCTAGATATCCAACATGTGTGGTATTTTTGCAGCATATAAGGTTGACGACGTTCAATCTTTCAAGCCTAAGGCTTTACAATATTCAAAGAGAATTAGACACAGAGGTCCAGATTGGTCCGGTAATGTTGTTGCAAATTCCACAATTTTATGTCATGAAAGATTAGCAATTGTTGGTTTAGATGCAGGTGCTCAACCAATCGTTTCCCCAGATGGTAGATATATCTTAAGTGTTAACGGTGAAATTTACAACCATATTAACTTAAGAAACGAAATCAACGATTACAACTTCAAAACTTTATCCGATTGTGAACCAATTATTCCATTAGTTAAAAAATATGGTATTGATGCTCCAAAACATTTAGATGGTATGTTTGCTTGGGTTTTATATGACAAAGAAGAAGATAGAATTATTGCTGCAAGAGACCCTATCGGTATTACAACTTTATATATGGGTAGATCATCAAAATCTCCAAAAACCGTTTATTTCGCTTCTGAATTAAAATGTCTTACTGATGAATGTGATGAAATCACTGCGTTCCCTCCAGGTCATGTTTATGATTCTAATACTGATAAACTAACTAGATATTTCCAACCAAACTGGTGGGATGAACACAAAATCCCAGATACTCCATTAGATTTAACACTCATTAGAGAAACTTTAGAAATGGCTGTTAGAAAGAGATTAATGGCTGAAGTTCCTTATGGTGTTCTTTTATCTGGTGGTTTAGATTCTTCTCTTATTGCTGCAATAGCTGCAAGAGAAACTCACAAGGCTGCTGTTGCTGAAGAAAATGTTGCAATTGATGCAAACAAAACTTTAACTGGTGTCGATGCAAAGGGTAACCTTTCATTCACTGGTTGGACCAAACTGCACTCCTTTGCAATTGGTTTACCAGGTGCTCCAGATTTAATTGCTGCAAAGAAGGTTGCTGAATATATTGGCACAATTCACCATGAACACACATTCACTGTCGAAGAAGGTTTTGATGCATTATCTGACGTTATATATCATTTAGAAACTTACGATGTTACTACTATTAGAGCTTCTACTCCAATGTATTTATTATCAAGAAAAATTAAAGCACAAGGTGTTAAGATGGTTTTATCAGGTGAAGGTTCTGATGAAATTTTCGGTGGTTATCTTTATTTTGCTCAAGCTCCTTCTGCAAGTGATTTCCATACCGAATCTGTTCAAAGAGTTAAAAACTTACATTTAGCTGATTGCTTAAGAGCAAACAAGTCAACTATGGCTTGGGGTTTAGAAGCTCGTGTTCCATTCCTTGATAAGGAATTCTTAAATGTTTGTATGAACATTGATCCTAAATACAAATTAATTAATCCAAAAGATGGTAAGATTGAAAAATACATTTTAAGAAAGGCATTTGATACTAAGGATGATCCAAGTGCAAAACCATACTTACCAGACGAAATCTTATGGAGACAAAAGGAACAATTCTCTGATGGTGTTGGTTATTCATGGATTGATGGATTAAAGGAATTAGCTGAAAAATCCGTTTCCGATGAAGAATTCTCAAATCCAAAACCTGAATGGGGTAATGATATCCCAACAACCAAGGAAGCTTACTTCTACAGATGTAAATTTGATGAATTATTCCCATCAAAGGCTGCTGCTTCAACTGTTATGAGATGGGTTCCAAAGGCTGAATGGGGTTGTCATGAAGATCCATCTGGTAGATATGCGAAGATTCATGAAGCTGCTGTTGATAAATAATTTTAGTTAATTTAAATTATTTCTCTATTTTTGTTCATAAGTAAATATTTACTCTTTATATAAATTTTAAATAATACATTATAATTTTATTCTACAAACTATTTTATAAACCTACAGTTCAGTATCAATTATACAACCAGTAATAAACCTAAAACCTCTAGCATCCGTTTCTTCTTTAGTAATTACATCAACTTTAAATTTATCAAAATTATCGTTATCATTATCATTTTGATCGTCTTGATCCATTTTATTATCATTTTCAGCATCAGCGTCGTCATCTTGTAAATCAAATTCATCCTCCATTTCAATATATTCAATATTTTGCTCAATCTCTTCAAAATCTGGTGCTAATGCACTCCATTTTGGAGTCGCTTTGACACCCCAAATATAAATTGTACCACTATCGATACCATTTGATGAAATACAACAAACATTACCATTAGTTGACCGTACACCCCAATCAACATCCAATAATTCTTCATGAGCTCCTTCTAAAATTTGAACTAAAGATCCCATTTCAGTTTCCCAGATATATATATCGTGTGCTGCACCCGATCCACCTTGTGTACTTGCACAAACATACTCCCCGGTTGGTGAAAACTTAACTGTGTTCCATTGAATTCTATTAACAACATCTTGATATTTTTGTTCAATTTCAAGTGACCATGTTGTTAAATCTTTATGTTTATACCAATTTGTTATATTATATTGTCTTAAAACTCTATCACTTGCATTAATAATCAATCTACTAATTGGAACATTATCAAGGCCAAAAACATTGTCACTATCTTTACTAAATATAGATTTTTCAACAATAGAAATCCCCTTAATATTAGCATTACATATTTTTTCACATTTTAGTATATTACCACTCAAACTATCAATTATTTGAATCCATCCTTTTTTCGTACCTGTAACTATATACTTACCACCATAAAATGCACAACAACATAAAGAAATTCCATAATCAATATCTGTAGCATCGTCATTATGCCCAACTATTTTTTTACAATCTTGAATTTTAAATTTGTTCTCATTAAGCTTGTCATAAGAAATCAATGATACTCCATGGACTCCACGACAAACAACAATTTTCCAATCTATTAATTTACCAGAACTATTATCAACAACACCTGTCTGTACAACATCAACATTCCATATTCCACCACTGAAAACATATTCCCAAAGAATCATCATTTTATGATTAACCAAACTATGTAAACATACCTTCCAGTCTTTAGACCAAGAAAGCAATCCAACAACAACATTCTTATCACTATTATCAAGTTCATTGTAAATCCATTTTAAGCCAATTATAGACATGGAATGTTTTTTAATTATGCATGTTACATTATTCGACCATGTGTCTATTACTAGTATCGATCCATCAATCAATCCAGAAGCAATATAATGCCCACATGGTGAAAATTGTAATGCTGTGCAATGGCCATACGATAATGTTGTTGTTAATGTTGTTGGGAAATCTGCTGTTATAAATAATGGATCATGTAGAGATAAATTCATTATTGACTGCTATCCAGATCTGTAATATTCAAAAAAATGATGAAGATAGGTAGTACAGTGAAATAATTGTTTAAGCTACAGTTAAATATTTTTCAACCATAACCGTTCATATCTTCATGACAGGCCGTAATTCCTCAAACTCTACATCACCGTTAGCGCTGCCCTGTAACTTTTTGATTTCCGCTGTGTTCATGAAGTTGGCCGTGCGGAAAAATAGTTGTCCCGTTGTTTTAGTGGGAAGAATTCAGTACGTTGATGGGAAAACGTCTGCCTTTTAAAATATATCAAAATTCTGAAAAAATGTCCAAGTATAATCATTTTGAAGCTTTTCAGTTGAATCCAAGTGAATTATTAGTAATTAAAACTTAGTAAATTACGGCATTCTATTACTTTTATTTTGGTAGCTTTATTTTTTGTAAGTTAAATCATAAAACAAAGATTTAATTAGAGCCAAGCAATAATAGTATGGAGTATGACAGCCAAGTTAATATTATAAAATATAGGTTTAACTTTAAATACAAGTGTTAATTTAAGTTGCTCAATTCAGTTTTGTTGGCACACTTGCACCAGCTAATTCAATACCTTTTGAATATTTTAGTATCATATTAATGTTTAAATATGAATAAAGGTTGGAAGAAGTTACTAGCAAAGATATATGTTTATAAGAATAATCACGGAAAATAGTAAGAGGTTGTTGGTCTCTGCTATCAATTAATTTAGAACTAATCTAGTTTTTAAAAAAACTGTGGAGCACACTAAGAGTTGAGTATTTACACTTGCCCAACTGATTTTTTGAAAAGTTCGGAAAATGATCTAGCTTACTGTAATTGACTAGGGTCTATCATTAATAATCAAATCTAATCAATAAAAAACACAAAATTTTTTTTTGAAACACAATAAATATCGAGAGTCGGCTGAAATACAAGAATCAATTTTTTTTCGACTGAAACTGGAATGATTGTGTTGAAAGATGACTTCATCTAAAAAACATTTACTAATAAATAAACTATAATGGCAATAATCTAACATGTACTCATGAAATCTAGGTTTTAAATAGTCCATTTTTTTTTTAAGTATGCATTTGTGCAGTTTATTTTAATAAAAACAAATGAAGTTTAACAGAAGGTTATAGCACAAGTTGCTCTCAATTTTGTTAAAGCAGTAATAAATTCAGCTTTAATTTTTCTGTCTGGTCCACCTTACTCTAATTCTATTTGCTTTTTTTTCTGAATTTTGAAATCTAAAAAAGCACAGAAAAACATTTTGAAAGCCCGGAAGGATAACTTTTTAGCTTTAAATAAAGATAACCAATAAGAAAAAAAATCTTATAATGTACTAATTTAACATATATAGTTATTTGATAAAATCAAAGGTGAACTTTACGAAATGCAAAAAATACGACACTTTTTGAACTTATATTCTATGGCTTTGCACACTTTATTTAATTTCCCCTCAACTGAAAATATTGATGATACTATAGAAAAAAAATAAAATCAATATTCTTTTATGTGATCAGATGTTACATTGAAATAATTATAAAGAGGCACTTAATTTTTGTAGGCCAAATCTATTAATGGTGCTCATAGAATACCAGTCTATAAAATATCTGTTATCTCTATTGATAATTTTATAAGTAATTATTGTATATTTATAATTAAACATACGACATAACCGTATAAAAATAAGATATTTCAGCTTTATGTTTTTGTTGTGATGTTGAAAGTTTGTTTAAGGAAAAAATGTGTTTGAAACAATCACTAGTGCAAAAAAGATAAATCGCTATTACTTATTCCATTCACGTTTGCACAACATGAACGTTTATCATGTTGGCTTCAAAGTATTAGTGATGTTGCTAATATTTTGGAGAATATAACAAAATTTTTTTTTGAGTGGTTATGACAAATGTTTGGATGCAACCCTTGATAAAATGAAAAGAAATTTAGCTATCATTTTGGGAATGTCTACTGAGAATCTTGAAAACGGAGAATAAATCCAAAAATAACTCATGGAACAAGATATGCTAATTTCAACGTTTTTACATTGTATCTATTACACATTCTTTGGTTATCTACCTATTGTAGGAAGTAGAATATGCTTTTTCATAAGAGTTGGAAATGTTTTACATCAAAGGTGGGAAATACCTAAAAATACTCAATACTGTAACTTTTGATTTTATAATTTGCAATGTCCTTTACTGCTTCAAAACTTTCTTTTATTAGTTCTCATTTCTAAATCTTAGTAAACAAAGCTTGTTTTAATCTAATAATCCATCAGCAACCCCGGTTAAATCTAATAAAAGCACCAAATGTATCGACGCGTCGCTTCATATTTAACAGCTATAAAAAGTAAATAACTTCCTGCATGCCGCATTCTGTTCCGCAAAAGTGACAACAATTGTTTATTCGTTTGATCTGCCTACACTGATCTCATTTTTTTTTTCATGTTTTATTTTACCTTTTTTTTTGGTTCCTTATCCACATCGGTGTTCTTCTGTGACTGGCAATACAGAATATAAAGATAGAAGCATTTCCCTTTATCATCTTTTTTTTATAAATCTTGTTTGTCTTTTCTTTCTCTTTTGTCATCCGTTTCAAAAAAAAAAAAAATAATATCAACAATATGAATTCCATCAATTTGCTTATATTCTTTCTACTATCTTCAATATCAGCAGTAAATGCAATGTATGAAAAAAGGTTGTATTCAAATTCTTTAGTCAATTGTATGAAAAATAATACAGATATTATACCAAATTATTTCAATGTTGTTTTTGATGCAGAAACAAAGTCTATTAATTATGATATTGCTATTAGTGCTAAAATTGAAGGTAAATTAAAAGCATATGCAACAGTTTATGCTTTTGGTTTTGATATCCTCCATGAAGTCATTGATTTATGTGATTTGAATTTAAAACAATTTTGTCCAATTACACCATCTCAAATGGAAGTTCAATCAATTGAGTACATTTCTCAAGAATACGTTGATAAAATCCCTGGTATTGCTTATACTTTTCCAAACTTAGATGCAGTTGCAAGATTAGTAATAACTGATGAAAACAATGCTATATTGGGTTGTTTACAAGCTTCTTTTAATAATGGTAAAAGAGTTTCACATGAAGGTGCAAAGTGGGCAACTGCAGTTATTGCAGGTTTGGGCTTATTGGTTTCTGGTCTTTTATCGTTATTTGGTAATTCCGCATCAGCATCAAGAATGTCAGCTGCTGCAATTTCATTATTTACATATTTTCAATCAGTTGTTATTATTGCAATGATTTCAGTTGAAGCAGCTCCACCAATTGCAAATGATTGGGCAGAAAATTTAGCTTGGTCAATGGGATTGATTCGTATAACTTTTATGCAAAAAATTTTCCGTTGGTTTGTTCAAGCAACTGGTGGTACTCCAACTCAATATTTAACAAGTGGTGTTAAATCAATTTTAACTCAACGTTCAATAGAAAAAATTGTTAATTCTTCTTTCTTTAACTCTATTTACTCATTTTTTGTTCCTTCATATCACTCAAATTTAGAATCAAGAGCTGTTAGTGGTGATCAAGATAGACATCTTTTTATCCCAATGTCTGATGTTGAGTCAAATGATTACCTATTGGTTTTGAGAGGAATTAGTAGAATTGGTTTTGATTCAAATATTGAACCTTCATCAATTGTCACTACTGGTTTCACATTCTTCATTCTTTGTTTATATGTTTTGATTGGGGTTTTCTTTATTTATAGATACTTGAATCATATTGTCACAAAACAACATAAATCAAATTGGCTAAACAAAAAATTGGAAACTAGATCAGATTGGAGACCAACATTCAAAGGTATGTTATCAAGGTATATTTTAATTGGGTTTCCACAACTATTGATTTTATCATTATGGGAATTTATAAGGGTTGATTCAGGTGCAGTTGTTACAATTGCCGTTTTGTTCCTTATTTTGACACTCGCAACAATGGGTTTTTGTTGTTTCCAAGTTTTAAGATATGGAAAAAAATCTGTCACTCAACATGGGAATGCAGCTGCAATTTTATATGGTAATCCAGAAATTTTAAGCAGATATGGATTCCTTTATACAATGTTAAACGCCAACAAATATTGGTGGTGTTTAGTTTCTTTATCATACTTATTTGTTAAGTGTTTCTTTGTTTCATTGGCACAAGCATCAGGTAAAACACAAGCAATGGTACTTTGGATTCTTGATATGTTTTATTTGGCATTAATGTGCCATTTTTTACCATACTTAGATAGATTCACTAATGTTTTATTTGTTTTTATTCAATTAATTACAACTATTAACTCATTTTTTTTCACATTCTTTTCTGGTATTTACAACCAACCATCAAATGTTTCTTCGGTCATGGGATTGATTTTCTTTATTATGAATGCAGCTGTTTCACTTATTTTATTAATTGTTATTTTAGCACTTGCAATTATTACGATTTTCTTCAAGAATCCTGATGCAAGGTTTTCACCAACAAAGGATGATAGAACTTCATTTCAACGTAAACATCAATCAGTCAATCAATTTGATAATGATACAAATGAATTGTTTGCTTTAGGTGAAGTTGCAAAAGATCATAATGAAAACTGGGAAAATGATATGATTAATTTACATGAGTTAAACAGTACTTCTGAAGATCAATATGATTCACCAAATGAATTAGCAGATCTTGAAACCAAGAATAATCCACAGCAACAAGGTGGATTTGCAGGATTTATCGGTAAGTTAGCAAGAGGTACATCTTTGAATAGAGGTAAATCGTTGTTAAAGAACAATAAATCAGATGCTGAATTAGATGAAATTAATGAAAAAACCAGTGAATATACTAATGCGGAACCAGTGCAACAGCACAATGTTCAGAATGATGAACATTCAAATCCAACACATGCAGAAAATGCTGATGTTGGAAATAATCCTTTCAATAATAAAATGGAAATTGAAGACCCATTTCATGTTCCTTCAACTATTCCATATAATCATTCTAGAAATCAATCACATTTAAGTGGCATTACAAATGGAACTGATGGAGGATTAAGTGTTCATGGCGAACCTATTAATTTAAATGATTATCATGATGAAATAATCAATAATACCCGTCGTGCTTCACAACTACCTGCACATGATGAAATTTCGAGCGACGAAGATTCATATTATAATGATATTGATGCTGAAATTGATCAAGCTCAAAGAAGATTTTAAGTTTGCTCAATTCAACTTAATGTTTAATATTTATTTTTTCGATGCTTTTTTCATTATTTTTGTTTCATTACTGCCATTGTTTTGTTGTACTTTATTTAACTACATTTTACTTTATATCATTTGTTTGCCTTTATTTCTCTTTAGATTTATTTCTTTTGAGGCTTTTTTTTGTATTATTTTATTACATTGTAACCTTTTGCCATTAGTATAATGTATTCACTTCATGCATACTTTAGTATAACATTTGTTTTTAATCTTGTTTATATTAAGATAAAATTTTAAAGTTTGAATTAATCTGGATATTGATAATATTGTCATCAACTTGGTTTGATTCATAAGATCTAAAAAATAATAACAGATGTGTTGTAAATAAGTATTGTATACATAATAGTTTTATGAAAAAGAAGTGTTAGACTAACTCCTTAAACGTTGATATTGCACAGCATGTGATGTTCCTTGTCAGGAATATTCATATATTATCTACAATCGTTTTAAAATAATATTTTTCCTTGAGTTATATTTAAATAGCCAAAAGAGAAATTATGGACATTAAATACACAGTAGTAAATTCATAGATATTGAGTCTCATCCAATAAATGACAGCCTGTTTAATTATGGATATCGCAAGCAAGTGATCATTTATTCGTAGCATACTAGCAGAGACTTTATAGTTAATTTGTAGAAGATAAAAAAGCGTACCAGTAGGGCTTTTTGTAATTGAATTTTTCATCAGCATCAGCAATAGGCACACCAACAGTGACAGCCAAGTTTCTCTTCAACTCACCAAGTGTTCCTTCGTCAGATTTGTCATAACCACGTAAAAACACCTTGACGTCTTTTTCTGACATGTTTACAATATCATCAAGACCTTTTATCCAACATGGCATTCCTTCAGGTTGGTCAAACACAAACGGGATAGGAATGAAATTTTCACCGTGCTTGTAGTTGTAGTTATTACCAAGCATTTCATCTTTAACCATTTTCCTATTAGAATCTGGATAGGGCGATAGCATAACATAATTATGTAGTGGGAACTTCATGTCTTCATATAACTCTGGAATTTCACTACCAACATAATTAAAGATTTCAGGATTTACCTTGGCGTTGGGATTGATTTTTATATCACGGTGACAGTCGAAGGGCAAACCAGGAGGACCTTTGTAATTGAATTTTTCATCAGCATCAGCAATAGGCACACCAACAGTGACAGCCAAGTTTCTCTTCAACTCACCAAGTGTTCCTTCGTCAGATTTGTCATAACCACGTAAAAACACCTTGACGTCTTTTTCTGACATGTTTACAATATCATCAAGACCTTTTATCCAACATGGCATTCCTTCAGGTTGGTCAAACACAAACGGGATAGGAATGAAATTTTCACCGTGCTTGTAGTTGTAGTTATTACCAAGCATTTCATCTTTAACCATTTTCCTATTAGAATCTGGATAGGGCGATAGCATAACATAATTATGTAGTGGGAATTTCATGTCTTCGTATAATTGAGGTATGCCAGTATCATCATAGTTGATGGTGTCCCCATTATGTGAAATATTGCTATTCTTATGTGTTTTATGGGATTCTGTAGAACGATTTGTTGAAATGTCGTTAAGAACATGTGTAGTTCTTGATAAAGTCAAGCTTTTCTTGTTAGTTTTAACTTCTTCACTTGAAGTTGACACCGACTTTTTAGAAGCCTTTAAAACTTTGCTTACTGTTTTCGTTTTTTTGCCAGGCATGTTATCACTATAAGGAAAATATTAGAAGAAGAAAAAAAATATATGTAAAGGGGTAGGAACAAGACAGTTTTGTTCTTGAAAGTCGAGTTTTAATCGCCATCAATCTGAAACACAGGAGAGCAAACTAATGAGGCTCATACGCTTGTACAGAAAACTAGAGTCGTATTTGTGTTCGAAAAATCTATGGGCGAAATTTTTACGGGTGCGGCCAAAATCTGATGGAAAAAATAACTTGGACCAGGCAAAATCCAAAATCTGGTGGGAAAAACTTTTCAGACTGGCCCAAATCCAAGAATTTTGTGGGAAACTTTGAATTTTTGTGTCCAGGATTGGACTCGTGAATGTTTGCAACTCATCAGTGCGACACTAGAATATTTCTTCCAGCAAATTCTTATCAGTATACATTGGAATTGATAATTCCTTTGAATGATATTTGTGTGCAATTTGATTTTACCAATACAAATTTTGTCTAGTTCACTTATTAACGTTTTTGTTCATGCTATTAATAATGTTAACTAGTTTATTTCTACCAGAAAAGGATTTCTCTGGTAGCTTTGCTTAGTTGTCATTTTCAGTGTCATTATATTAGGCTTGATAAAGTTATCGTTTTTACTTCTCAAACCTGATATTTTTCTTTGAGATTATTTAATTTAATTCATCACGGAAATAGTTTGTTTAAGCAATCTTTTTGTTACACACGCCATCAACATTCGTTGAAATACTTTTTGTCTAGTCAGCCTTTAGTTAAATATACTGGAATAACTTAACTTAATATAAGGAAGCGGAAAACTATAACATTATTACGTAAATAAATATATTTCTGTATACTGTGGAATTGGATGATAGATAAAAACTTTTGTTTGTTATTAAAGCCGCCAGTAATTTTGAAATTGCATATGAAAATTTTTTACCAAAAATGTTAGTTTACTTATGATATGATATATATGGTAACATCTGGTATAACTCGGTAAAAAATGTTGATTAATAAATTCTCTTTCAATCAAACTAAGTAACTGAATTCAAAAAATCAATGTTCAAAATATATGAACTTGAACTTAGAACCTGTGCTAAAAGCGTAAGATTGTAGGGAGGTCATTTGTTAACCTATGGATATGTAATTTACAATAGTATTTGTATTTATATCGCCAATAAAGCTTTGATATAAAGAAAAACTAAGCGATAAGCTATTAATGAAAGCAAAATACAAACTGCAATTAATAATCTCTGATTCAATTCCAGCAATTTCAATTTTAAGCATTTCAGAGTCCCTAGTGAAAGAAGCATTGAAACTCTGAATCTGGGCTTGTAATTATTGAGCTTTTACATTTTTTGCATGATTTTTTGTATCGATGCTTGATGAGCATTCAGTAATTTTTGCCAGGGAGGTTCTAATCATTGCAGTCAATTCAAATGATTGGGTTATTTTCCATTGTTTTTGTAAGTATAATAAGTTTTTTAAGGTGATGAACTAAAATATAAAAGGGAAAAAAAAACAGAAAGAAGAAGAACGCAAAAAAGAAGAATAAGAAATGGGCATTAAATACAATAACATCACAGGCAAAGTAATGAGCCGCCTGAATCAAAAAAGCTGTCCCCTTTTACCAAAAATTGGTTTTTCCAGATTTCGGACTTTGATCTGCAAAAACCATATAAGTACAAATGTTTTTAATGAAACAGGATTTGGTTTTATTAAAACATTGGTTGAATGTTCACTGAAAAGTTTTCTGTCAAAATTTGTTTGCTCTTTACAATTGTTGAAGAAAACCGGATCAGACGATCAGTATTTTTAGGTGCCATTTTTTCTGTTTATGAAATGTTTTTTTGCTTCGTTTACAAGGTTAAAGAGTGTGAGTATAATTGTTTATCAAATGTGTTTTTGCAAACAAAACTTGATTATATAATGGGGTTGTACAAAATAAATTGTAGAAGGCATAACTAGTAATGTACATTTATGTAATATTGTTAATTGGATTTTGAAAGCGAGTTGTAAGTAATTTTTGTAAAAAATCGAAAACTTAAAAATTGGAAACGACTTAAATAATAATAATAATAAAAACTCATTATAAAACAATAAAAAATTAAAAAATTACAGAAATAAATACAATAAACATATCTATAAAATAAAGAATAAATTAATAGTAAAATTATCATTCCTTTAGTGAATGAGAATCTTGAATACACGACATTTTGTAAATATTAAACACGTAGTACATCCCAGATATTGAGTCTCATCCAATGAAAGAGAGCTTGAGTAACAACCAAGTTTCTCTTTAACTCATCAATTGTTCCTTCTGAACATTCTCTATAACCACGTAAAACACCTTGACATCTTTTTCCGACATATTCACAATGTCATCGAGGCCCTTTATCCAATACGGCATTTCTTCAGGTTGGTCAAACACAAACGGGATGGGATTGAGATTTTCATTGTGCTTGTAGTTGTAGTTATTAGTAAGCTATTTCTCTTTTTTGAAAAACATGTGTATCACTATAGAAAACAATACTAGAACTAAAAGAAGAGGGATATATGTTTGTAGGAGACAGAAATATTTTGATTTTGCGATTAGACTATCTGACATAAAGATTTGAAAACTTAAAATCATAATAATAATAAAAATAATATAAAGTCATTATAAGAAAATAAAGATATAAGTAAAAGAACTAAACATAATGAAAACATTTCATAAAACAAAAGACATAAAAAATTAATAATAATAATAAAATACTCATTCCTCATTAATCATTTCTTTAATGAGTGAACAACTTCGATAATATGAGCAACAACATCAGGGTTTGATAAAGTTGAAATATCACCTAAAGAATCTTCTTCACCAGCTAAAACTTTTCTTAAAATTCTTCTCATAATCTTACCAGATCTTGTCTTTGGTAAATCATTAACAATTAGAATTAATTTAGGAGCAGCAAATGGACCAATTTCTTTACGAACAGTTAAAATCAATTCCTTTTTAATAGAATCAAGATCACTAACATCTTTCTTTAATGAAACAAAAGATGCAACTGCAGAACCTGTTAATTCATCAGGGAAACCAACAACTGCATTTTCAGAAACTAAAGGATGTTCGATTAAAGCAGCTTCAATTTCAGCAGTTGATAATCTATGACCAGATACATTAACAACATCATCAACTCTACCTAAGATCCAATAGAAACCATCTTTATCTCTTGCAGCACCATCACCTGAAAAATATGAACCTCCATAAGGTTTTAAGTAAGTATCTAAATATCTATTATAATCATTCCAAATTGATCTTGTCATTGAAGGCCAAGCAGTTTTAACACATAAAACACCTTCAACATTATTACCACTTAATTCTTCACCAGTAACAGGATCAACAATTGCAGGTTCAATACCAAAGAAAGGTAAAGAAGCAGAACCTGCCTTTGTTGGAGTAATACCTGCTAAAGGAGCAATTAAATGAGAACCAGATTCAGTTTGCCAATAAGTATCACAAATATGAGCTTTACCTCTACCAATAAATTCATTATACCATTCCCAAACATCTTTTGCAATTGGTTCACCAACTGAACCTAAAACTCTAATTGAATCTAATTTATAATTTTCAATAAATTTTTCACCAGCTCTTTTTAATAATCTAAGTGCAGTTGGAGCAACATAAAATTGATTAACTTTATATTTATCAACAATTTCCCAATATCTTGAAAAATTTGGATAAGCAGGAGTACCTTCAAAGACAACAGTTGTTGCACCATTAAGTAAAGGACCATAAAGAACATAAGAATGACCAGTAATCCATCCAACATCACCAGCAGTGAAAATAACATCTTCAGGATGAACATCAAAAGTATATTTGGTTGTTAATAAAGCACCTAATAAATAACCAGCAGTTGTATGTAAAATACCCTTTGGTTTACCAGTTGAACCAGAAGTATATAAAAGGAATAAAGGATCTTCTGAATTCATTGGTTCCGGTGGAATATAAGAACCATATTTAATAACTTCTTCATGCCACCAAAGATCTCTTTCAGAATTCCAAGGAATATGAGAATTACCAGTTCTTTTAAAAACAATAACATTTTTAACATTTGGACAATTTGAAACTGCATCATCAACAATTTTTTTGGTTTCTATAATTTTACCACCTCTCTTTGATTCATCCGTTGTAATAATGATTTTTGAATTTGCATCTAAAACTCTATCCTTAAGAGAAGTTGAACTAAAACCAGCGAAAACAACGGAATGAATTGCACCAATTCTAACAATTGCCATAAGTGCAATAACAGCTTCTGGAATCATTGGTAAATAAACAGCAACGGTATCACCCTTTTTAACACCGGAATTTTTTAAAACTTGAGCAAATTTACAAACTTCTTTTAATAATTCACCATAAGTTAAGATTCTACCCTCATTAGGTTCATCAGCTTCATAAATAATTGCTGGTTTATTTGGATTTTTAATTGCCCAACGATCGACACAATTAAAACATGCATTAATTTCACCATCCACAAACCAAGCGGATGGCTCACCATTATTATCTTTCAAATGTGGAGCTTCAGGAACTTTTGAAATAGTGAAAGGTTTTGACCAAGATAAGTTATCCAATGCCATTTTACCAAAGAAATTTGAAGGATTTTCAATTGATTCTTTATACATTTTTTTATATTCTTCGAGTGAACTAAGATAAGGTTTTGATGGATGTCTTTCAAAGAAACCTGAAGGAACAGGTAAGGATTGGATATCCATCAAATGTTCATTTTCTAGATGTTTTGTCTCTGGCATGATTAAATGATTGAATAAGTAATATAAGTAACGATTCTATGATTGATTGATTGATTGATTGATTGATTGTTTGTATGAAGAAGAAGAAAAAAAAAAACAAGGGCTGTCCAACTGAATAATTGATAAGTGGAATTAGGGGTTCTTTTATAATGGAAAAATTGGGAGATTTTGAGATTTTGAGAAAGTGGAATGTGGAGGTACTTGAGATAGCGAGTATGTTCATCAGGCCTCGTCTCGGACTTCGGAGGTTCGGGAGAGAGGTGGGCCCCGCGATTTGGAAACGAAAAAGAGGGGAGCGGGTGCCGTCGCGGGGGAATGGGGCGGAGATCGAGCGCGCTGAGGAGGCGCGGGCGGAGGCGTTTGGGGAGCGGGAAGGGCCCGAGAGGTGTGAGAGAGGTGTGAGAGAGGCGGAGAGCGGTTTTTTCATTTTTGATGTTTTCATTTTTATTTTTCATTTTTATTTTTCATTTTTCATTTATCTGTTTTTCTTATTTTCTTATTTTCTTATTTTCTTATTTTCTTATTTTCCATTTTCCATTTTCCATTTTCGCATTTTCCCCATTTTGTTTCTGCAACAAGGCTGAACTCCAGAACATGGCTATTTTTAATTCCTGCTACGCTGCTCAGCTTTTCTTTTGTTTTCATGTTTTTTACTTCCACATTCGCATCTGACTGGCTCCATCACATTGTTTCTTGTTTAATCTGCCATAGCCACTACCACCGTTCATTGCACACATCTGAATCAACTCGTTCGATTCCACATCACAAAATGTACCCGGGCTCTCTCTTCATATCTCTCCTGTTGGTGTTCAACCTCCACCTTACAAACGCTTATTCTTATTTACGTTCAAACACGCTTTTAACGTGTATGGAAAACTCTCAATTCACCTCAACCTTTTTCGATGTTTATTATTACCCACACAACTCAACTGCCGTTTTCACCGTCGATGGTACTTCTTCATTGACCGGTAATATCAAAGCCCATTTCGAACTAATCGTCTATGGTTTATCTGTTTATCAAGATTCTCTTGATCTATGTTCTCTTAATGTTAATACCTTATGTCCAATTTCTGCTGGTCATATAAATGTTGAAGGTACTTATCAAATCAATAATGATTTAACAAAACAAGTCCCAGGTATTGCTTATTCTATACCGGATTTAGATGCTTATGTTAAAGTCCTAGTTTATTCAACTGATGATGAAGATATGTCCGATCCTTTAGTTTGTTTAAGAGCTCAAGTTAGAAATGGTAAAACTGTTCAAACAAGATATGCAGGTTGGCCGATTGCTTGTATTTCTGGTTTTGGTTTAATAGTTTCCTCCTTCGTTTCAATTTTGGGTCATTCTGCAACAGCTTCACATATTGCTTCAAATGCTGCTTCTTTATTTATTTATTTCCAAAATTTGGCTATTATGGCAATGATGGGTGTTGCACAAGTTCCCCCAATTGCTGCTTCTTGGGCACAAAATTTCATGTGGACTTTGGGTATAATTGAAACTCCCTTTATGCAAAATATTATTTATTGGTATGTTCAAGCAACTGGAGGTGATGTTTCTTCTGTTTTAGCAAATAAAGAAATCATTTCCATTTCCGTTCAAAAAAAATTCAGAAATTTAATGAAAAGAGCCATTTCAGCAGCTGCCGCCGATGCAGATTATTTAACTAACTCAGACACTTATTACACTGATGAATTTAATTTAAGTTCAAAAACTTTAGTTTTAAGAGGTATTCAAAGAGTTGCATTTTTGGCAAATATCGAAATTTCAAATTTATTCATGACTGGTATAATTTTTTTCTTATTCATTGGATTTGTCCTCATTTGTTTAATTTCAATATTTAGAGGTATTTGTGAAATTTTAGTCAGATCTGGTGTTGTTAAAAGTCATAGATTCTCTTACTTTAGATCTCATTGGAATTTAATTATCAAAGGTTCATTATATAGATATTTTGATATTACATTTTCAACTGTGGTTTTATTATGTGTTTGGGAATTTACTCAAAATAATTCAAGTGGCTGTTTAGCATTCGCAGTTATTATTTTCATATTTGTTTTAGTTTTAATGAGCGTTGCAACAATTAGAATCTTCTTAGAAGGTTTAAAATCAGTTAACCAATATAAAAATCCCGCTTATTTATTATTTGGTAATGATATGTTTTATTTTAAATATGGTTTCTTATATTCTCAATATTTAGCAAAAAGATATTATTGGGTGTTATTCAATTTTGTTTATTTATTCATTAGAGCCTTATTAATTGCAGTTTTACAAAATCAAGGTAAAGTTTGTGCCTGTCTCATATTTGCAATTGAAATCATTCATACTGTTGTTTTAATAGTTTTTAGACCTTTTATGGATAAAAGAACTAATATTTTCAATATTTTCATTGCTGTTATCAATTTAATTAATTCAATTTTTTTCATGTTTTATTCAAATGTTTTTAGACAACCACCTGTTGTTTCATCTGTTGCCGCTGTTGTTTATTTCATTTTAAATGCTATATTTGCTTTAATTTTATTACTTTTCACAATTTTTACCTGTACAATTGCTTTATTACATAAAAATCCTGATGTTAGATATCAACAAGTTAAAGATGATAGAGCCGCTTTCATGACTTTTGAAAATTCTCAAAATGGTAATAATGATGATATGGAATTAAATGCTTTAGGTGCAACCGCAATGCAAGGTCAAGATAGAAATTCTTTCTTTAATAATAATAAGAATGCTATTAATAATCCAAGTGATGAAAAAATTAAATTATCTCCTTATGAAATGGATAATATTGATAGTAAAGCACATTTAGAACCGTATAATCCAAATTTCAGTAATGAATATGAGTTAGATAAATTTAAAACTAATGATACTAAAAACACCAATCCATTTGAAAATCATCATAATATTGATGATGATGAAATATCTTATAATTCAACTTCAGGTGAAACTTCCTATGATAGAGAAAATCCATTCTCAAATAATGTCAATTCAAATTATACACCAAATAATGGTAGATATCAATTATAAAAAAAAGAAAATAGATAGAATCTATGCTTTTTTTACTTTACTTTACTTTACTAAACTAAAATTACTTTATCTTCCTTCTTAGCTTATACTATGTATTATTTTTTCCTTCATTTTTTTTTGTCTTTCTTTTATTTTGTCTGTGTTTTATTTTGTGTTAATTTGTTTTGAAAAATTGGGACATTTATAGTTTTACATTTTAAAATTGATGATTTTCCTTTTTATTTAAATCATCTGCTTTCAGTTTTTCATCCTTTTATCTTTTTTAACTATGTAATTTTTAACTTATTTTTACTATTGAACTTTACCATGAATTTAAAAATAGAGCGCCCAATAAAGTTTAACCCTCAATTTTTTTTTTGTAAGGTTGTGAATTTCTATTTGAGCTGACGCGACTTATGGCAAAAATTGTTAATAATGTAAAATGAAGTATTCACATCTCCCGGCATTAAATCTCTATCACTATTTTTTATTTCAATGATTTCATCTATCAATTAATTGTTGATAGTCAATATAAACCTAAATAATTTAAAATCAAATGATATTCTTTCCCGTGGATGATTAATAAATAATGTCTAAAAGAAAAATCTTGAATAGTACTAATACCACTACTCCTAGTAATTATCATGAAAATATAATGAATAATGTTAACAATGACGAAGATTCTATTCCTTGGGATTCAATGGATTTTTCATCAACCAATCAGTTTGATGTTAAACATGTTAAAGTTGTTGAAACCGATGTAGATACTGATATTGATGATGACGATGATAATAATTTACGTATCAAACCTGCAATCGAACAACTTAATGTTTTCAATACTCCAAATAAAAACTTAAAAAATCTACAATCTAAAATGTCAAACAAAGTTTCATCATCATTTAAAGAAGTGGATTCATATGATTGGGGCTCTTTAAATGACTCGCAATTTATAAGTTTTGTTAATAAAATCTCTCAATCAAAGATAAATTCTACATTACCTTTGAATTCCGAAATCGGTGATGTTAATAAATCAAACATTGATATAGTGGATACCCCAGTTCGAAAACCATCCATTCATCATCCGATTGATATTTTATCATCTCCTGTTTTATTTGCTCAAAAAAATAATAATATCATTGATGATAATAATGATGAAGTTGATCAAGATAATATCATTGGAAACGATAATGAGATCCAAGAAGATCCCGATGATTTAATGCAAAAAGAGTTGCAAGATGCAGATAACTTTGCATTTAACAATTATGGTGAATATTTCCAAGCAAAAAATAGAAAACAAGAGCAACAAGGTATTGAATTATCAAATTTTTTAAAACAGAGCAACAATGCAAATAACGATAATGATTTCCTACCAATATTTAAAAATTGTAAAATCCATGTAAATGGTAGAACAGAACCCGATATTTTACAACTTAAGAAATTAATTGTTTTATATGGTGGTAAATACATCCATTATTTGTCATCAAAAGGTTCCATAACTCATATTATTGCAGAATCATTACCACCAAGAAAAAGAATTGAGTTCAAAAATTGTAAAGTTGTGAATCCAAAATGGATTGTTGAAAGTATTGAAAATAAAAAACTACTTGATTGGGCAGATTATAAATTAGAACAGTTAGGTGATTATGGACAAAAAGTTATAAATTTTGAAAAGAAAAAAAGCATATTAGAAGCTGAATATATAGTGGATGATCTTATTGATGATGAAAATGAAAATGAGCTACCTCAGGAAAAAGAAATGAATGATGATGATGATCCATTGTCACAAGAATTACAAAAAATAGGTTTAACCGCAAAAGATCCAAATTTTCTATCAACTTTTTTTTCCAAATCAAGATTACATCATTTAAGTACATGGAAGTCTGAATTACGATCAGAATTTTTAAATATTGCAGTAAACAAATTAAGGGAACGAGAAAAAGCAAACACAAAACCAAAAACAAAACCAAATCCAACAGTTATATTACACATTGATTTTGATTGTTTCTTTGCAACAGTTTCAGCAAAATCCTCAAATCCACCAATTGATATAAATAAAGTCCCATGTTGTGTATCTCATGGGGGAAAATCTGCAGATGTTTCATCATGTAATTATGTTGCTAGAAAACATGGTGTTAAAAATGGTATGTGGATGTCAAATGCATTACAATTATGTCCAAATATTGTCAAATTACCCTATCGATTTGATGATTATGAAAAAATTTCAAAGTTATTTTACAACTATTTATTAGATTTAGATATTGATTCAATTTTACCTGTTAGTATTGATGAAGCCTTGGTTGATATTTCAACAATGTGTAACGTTGGTGAAAATATTGAGAATATTGTCAAAAAAATTAAAGTAGATTTGGATAATCTTACTAATTGCACAGTTAGTTGCGGTATTGGTAAAAATGTGTTAATTGCCAAATTATCCTTAAAAAAGGCAAAACCTAATGGTATTCACTACCAGCACGATTATAACTTATTAGATTTTCTAGACAATATAAGTGTTAAATCATTACCTGGATTTGGTTATAAATTGTATACAAAATTGGAAAATATGATTAAATCTAATAATCATGAAATTACAATTAAAGAATTACGTGAAATTGATAAACAAAAGTTGACTTCAGCTTTTGGTACTAAGATGGGTGAAAAACTGTTTGAATATTCCAGAGGTATTGACAACACGTCAATTGATATCTTATCCGAACCTGAAAAATATTTGAGAAAATCTGTCAGTATTGATATAAATTGGGGTATACGATTTGATTTAGATTTGGAAGTTGAAACTTTTTTAAATAAATTAGCAATTGAATTAAATAAAAGATTAATTGAAATTGGGATGCTTGGTTCTTTATTAACTTTGAAATTATCAATTCGACATAAAGATGCACCGATTGAGCCTAAAAAATACTTAGGTATGGGTTTATGCACATTTGTTTCAAAATCTTCAAGATTGGGTATCAGTACACGAGAAATTGGTATTATAAGTTCTGAATTAAAGTATTTATGGAGATTCCTTAATATTGAACCACAAGAATTACGTGGTGTTGGAATTAGTATGAATAAATTAGTTAAGAACGATGAATCAAAATTAGAGATTGATAATCAAATGAAATTGCAATTTAAAAAGACCGCACCTAACAAATCATCAACTATTCCTGAATTAAAACCTAATTTGAAACCAGTTTTAAAAGATGCAAAAAAATCACCATCTAAACGTTTCATTTACCATGAAGCTATAACTGAAGAAATTGATTGGGAAGTTTTTGATAATTTACCTTCCGATTTGCAATTGGAGATTAAACAAGAATTAAGACGTCGTAAACTACAATCATCACCCAAGAAAGCCAAAATTCATTCAAACAATCACAATGATATAGTAAGTCTAATATCCCCTAAAAAGAAAAGACCAAAGTATTCAACACCAATTAAAGTCAATCTATGTTCACCTGAGATAATTCGAGAACAAAAGAATAGTTATTTGATGTTTCAGGGTATTCATGTTACTGATGAGGATGAAATTATTGAAAAGTTACTTAATTGGATGGATTTTACATTTGATGACGATAGCGGTGTTGATGAAAAGGATTTAGGCTTGTTTAACGATTTTATGCTCAAACTAGTTACAACGAATGACATCTTAAGATTGATGAGAATACTTAATAATTTAAAATTCCATTTAAAATTAAACAGTTATAGATTGGGTTTTTTTAAATGGAAATTAATTATTGAAAATATTCAATTATTATTAAATGAACAATCATTTACAAACTTTGAATTTATATTCTAATCAAATTTATATTCTGTGTGTATATACTTTTTTATATTCTAAACATCTTTAACAATCAAAGATTCTGGTGCTTTTGATCCCCATTCAGTCCATGAGCCATCATATACAGCAATTTTGCTAGAATCAAACCCAGCTAATTGCATTGCACATCTCACAACGCAGGCTGTGACACCAGTACCACATGAAACTATCACTGGCTTAGAATCATCGATATTATTAGCCTTGAAGATACTCTTCAAGGACATTGATGATAGAAACGACTTTTGTGCAGTCAATAATTCATTAAATGGTAAATTGATAGCATTTTTAATATGACCTGAACGTACCCCTGGTCTTGGTTCAGGTGTTTCACCACTAAATCTTTGAGCCGATCTTGCATCAATCAATGTTACCTCTGAACCAATTTTACCATCTTCAACAAGCTTTAGTAATTGCTCATAAGTAACGACTTTTGAAGGATCAAATGTAGCTTTATATTCTGATGGCAAAAAAGGTGTTGGTGATGTGACCAGCTTGTCTTCAATTAATGTTTTAACACCATGAACTTTCATAATTAGGTTTGGATCACCATGACTTTTACAATATGATGGATATGAGTTTAAAATTGAAAGTTTTGAAATATCATGACCAAAAATTTCAAACATCCAAACAGCACGACATAAGCTGAAAACACCTTGTTGATCATAAAATAAAAGATCAGAATCATTTTTAATACCCAGTTGACTGACTTCTAATTCAAAATCTTCTTTTGTTGGTAACATATGTGGGAATTTGGATGTGTTATCTTTAATTTTTTCAATATCAAAAAAGACTGCTTTTTTAGAAAACCTTTGTTTCATAAATTCATGATATGCGTTAATTGGAACATTAGGCATATACCAAGATGCATCAACTGGGATGATAGTTGACTCATGTTCTTGATAAAATTTATCCACACTTGCTGGTGGAATTGTACTTAGAGTTCTAAATTGAGATTTTGTAGCACTTGTAAGTCCCTTTGTTAATGATTTCCCTGTAATAAACATAAATGTATTCTTTGGTTGGAGATTTAAAGAATTTGGAATTAATATTAAAAGAGGTGTTGTAAAGTAACATTTATATTCAAACTTAAATTAATCAATATTCGCTCAGGTTCGAACTCAGATTTGGGTTTCTCAAATTCACTTTTCAACATGATTGTTTTTTATTTTTTGTTCAATATATAGATGATTTGAAAGAATATAATATTGAAAATTCAAGTAAAAAGTGTCACAAACAAGAATGTCCGGACCAGGGAAATATCAGTTGGGACGAGCTGGTATTGATGTTGAATTTGATTCGGTCTTGAGTGGTCAGATCGCTTCATTTGACAACATGTTTGACGGCAAGACTGAACATGATGAAAATGCAATTGATTTTAGTGATGAAGATGAGTTGGCAGATGATGATGATGATGCAAATCAGTCAAATCCAAATCAAGATTTAAATTTTGATGATGATGATATATTTGGTGAAAATAATGCTTCTGATGACGAAGAAGATGATTTTATGAAAGCGTTACAAACTGAAGCAATGGAAGGTGTTGAACAAAATGATGTCACTTCTGCCAATGAAGCGGTTTTTGGTATCAAATTACCAGATAATGCAGGTTTACAAGATTTAGATTTTGCATCAAACTCTTTACTGGATTCAACAAAACAAATTGGCGATTCAGACATCGAACTTTCTGATGATGATGATTTTGACATCAATAATTTATCCTCTGTACCGCAACGTAAGTATATCTCACCTGAAGAAAAATTAAGAATACAAGAGGAGAAGAAACGAGAATTAGAAGAAAGAAACAGAATAAAAAGAGAAAATCTAGTTAAAATATTCTTTCCAACGTTTGAACGGGGTAAACAAATGAAACTTCAAGAATTATTTCCAATTATACCACTAGATTTCAGTTATAGTCAGCCACCACCGATCAAAAATCCATTGTTACCAAAATATACATATTTTGAAGTCGATGATGATACGAGCAAAGAATTTAAAATGTCCAGTAAAAAATTAAAAGAACAAAGCAAACTAATTAAAGCTCCAAAACATTTTATTCCCGATGTCAAAATTGTTAAAATTGAAAAAAGTGATTTGATTAAGCCATCTGAATCACCGGTAGCAGTAAAAAAGAAAAACAAAACTATTTCTTATGACACAAATTTAATAATATCTACCGCTGAATGGAATGATGATAAAATTTTTGAAGCAAATGATAATATGGAAATTTTACCACCTGCAAAAAGACTAAAAGTTGAAGATAATATATTGGATGCATGGGATGACGACGATGACCATATGATTTTTGAAGGGAACTTAAATTTAGATTCAATAAATTTGAAGTTAGATATGAATGATCCAAACCTTATATTTATGAGTAAACAAGATGAATCCAAATTACACGATCATCATATCAATAACAATGCTATAATTCCATCCAATCAAAAATCATTAGAAGCTAAGTTTAATATTTCAAATGATAAAGAATATGAGTTATTGAAGTCTAATTATCAAACGAAAATTAGGGCAACAATTGGTACACTTACAATTGATCATACACCGCCAGCAATTAGATTACAATCTCCTTATTATAAAGTCAAACCAACAGCAAAGGAAAATAGAACGTTTCACAGACCACGGTTTAATGTTAAGCCCAATATGACAATACATTTTTCCAAACCTAAGATCAGAAAGAAAAAAAGGGACAAAGGCAAAGAAATTAGTGAATTATTTGGTAAGACTACCGATTTATCATTAGGTGATACTGCTCCATTTTTTCTTAACGAATATAGTGAAGAGTTTCCTTTATCTTTGAATAAATTCGGTATGGGATCGAAGGTAATCAATTATTATAGAAAAAGAAGTGAAAATGATAATACAAGACCTAAATTACCACTTGGTGAAACTCATGTTTTGGGTGTTCATGACAGATCACCATTTTGGAATTTCGGTTATGTTGAGAAAGGTAGCATTGTTCCAACCTTATATAATAAACTTGTTAGAGCACCTTTATTTCAACATGAACCATTTTCAACAGATTTTTTATTTGTTAAAACTAGTGGTGGTGGTAACAACCCAAGGTTCTATTTAAGACCAATTAATTTTATGTTTACAGTTGGTCAAACATTACCAGCAACTGACGTTCCAGGTCCACATTCAAGGCGTGCAACTGCAATAATGAAACATAGACTGAAAATGGTTGCATATCGTGCTTTAAATTTGAATGAGAATACTAGAATTACAGTTAAAGATATTTCTGAGCATTTTCCAAAACAATCAGATATGCAAATTAGACAAAGGTTGAAAGAATTTATGGAATATCAAAGAGCTGGTCCAGATCAAGGTTATTGGAGATTAAAAAATGCAGATAAATTACCAGATTTTGATCAAATTAGAAGGATGATGTCACCCGAAGATGCTTGTGTTTTAGAAATTATGATGTGGGGTCAACAGAAGTTTGACGATGTTGATATGTTTAGACGAGAAAGATTACAATCAATTCAAGACGACAGTAATAAAAAGGATAAGGATGGAAATAATGAAGAAACTTTAACACAGCAGCTGGCACCTTGGAATACAACTAGAAATTTTATTCAAGCAACTCAAGGTAAAGCAATGTTACAAATTCACGGTGATGGAGATCCATCAAAGAGTGGTGAAGGTATTTCATTCTTAAAGATTTCAATGAAAGGAGGTTTTATTAAAAATGTTGAGAATAAAGATTCAAAGCCAGGAACACCAGCAGGAAATGGAAATGCGGTATCAACGCCAAACAGTAATATTCCACATTCTTATAACGTAGCTGTTCAACAAAAGATGTACGATGAACAGATTAACAAGGTTTGGTATAAACAAGCAAGGAGCTTATCAAAGTATCGTACCACCGATAAGCCGCGTATTGTCGAATTGAATGAGTTAACAGATCAAGAGTCAATGCAGAGAGCAAACAGAGTTGTAGATGAAGAAGTTAATGAGAAACCAAGATATTTAAAAATCACAAGGATGGTTAAGAATGCATATGGTATTAAAGAAAGGAAAGTACAAATTATTAAAGATCCAAAAGTTGTTGAATTATATGTTAAAAAGAAGCAAGAACAACTGTTGGAAATGGGTGGTAGTGCAGATGGTAATGCCATTGTCATCACTAATGACGAAGAAGAAAATATGAAGGTTAAAAAGCGGCTTGAAGAAGAATTAGCTAAGTTAGAAAAGCAAGCTGAAAAGAAGAAGAAAAAACAACCAGGTATTACCGCAGCTAATATTGATAGTGAAGGTCGTATTAGTGGGAAGGGAATTGGTAAGGGTAAATCGACAAGTAGAAGATGTGCAACATGTGGTTCATTGGGACACATTAGAACTAATAAAACATGTCCATTATATTTTACAGTTCATAACAAATCTAACCCAAATTACATTCCAGGTAGTGAAAAGGGTGTCGAACTATTAAAGCAACAAGGTCTGGTTGTAACACAACCATCAAAACCAAAAACACCAGCTTCAATTCCCAATACTGATATAGTCCCACCTTCTAATAATGCTTGAATATGTGTTTTCCAGATTTCATGTATAGTATTTGTAATTTTAATGAAAAACTTACCCGAGCCTTGCATGTCCAGTGAAATTACAAAGTTATTGTAAATATGAATCTTGAAAAATAAAGTGTTATCGTTAATGTCTAGCAAAAGTTCATTTTCAAGATAATCTTATGATTTTCTTTTTCTTTTATTGTTGCAGTATACCTGGAAAAGGAAATAATGATTCTACAACGGTACCAAATATATATATATATATATATGGTTATATATGAGTTAGTTTTCCTTCCCAAGTTTGATTGATCAAACTTTGTTAATGATACTTTATTCTTCAAATTTCATATTTGGAAGGTATCTTGATATATTTCAGATGGAACTTTATTGTTCCAATTTCATTTGTTGAGCTTCAAGTGATAATTTATATCTAACAATTCTTACCCATAAGATAGTATGGGTCTTTTTAAGTGGCTAATGGTCATAAAATTATGTAAAAGAAAAGAACAGGTTTTCTAGCAAAACGTAGTGGGTATCAATTTTTTCAACCAGATATTGCTAATACGTAAATGTCGATTTTCAAAGCAGAATTCATGTTGCAACAAGAAGCGACGGTCGAAAGTAATTTTTCACATTTATCTTTTTAGTAGTGATCTATGTATATGTAATATAATTTCTTGTTTAATAAAACTAACAATCGATCATGGACAGTACACGTAAAGCGATCCGTGTATTTGATGCATTTCGTATGTATTAGAAATTAATAATTTTTAAAAATCATTAAAAAGATACTAACATTTAAACATTTTTTAATACAGCAAAAACACTTTCAGAAGACCAAGTTAGGTCGGCCAGAGGGTCGTACTCATCACTGCTCACATATTTTTTTATGGTATTTCTAATATGGGTTCAAATTGGTGGATATATTGATGGATATATTGATTATCAATATTCAGTTGATGAAATCATCAGAACTACATTGAATTTGAATGTTGATATTTTAGTTAATATGCCATGTAAATACTTAGATGCAAACGTTCGTGATATGACTGAAGATAGAAATATGGCTGAAGAAATATTAAATTTTGAAGGTCTACGAGTACCACCATATTTTTGGAAAATGGCAAGTAATGAGAAGGATACAGTTTCGCCTGATCTTGATGTTGTTCTATCAAATTCGTTAGAAGCTGATTTTATTGTTAAAGGTAGAAGAACCAATACAGATTTACCTGTATGTAGAATTTACGGTACTATTCCAATTAATAGAGTTCAAGGAGATTTTCATATAACTGCAGAGGGTTATGGATATTTTGGATCCGAAATAGCATCGGAAGAGGAATTAAATTTTACACATTTTATTAATGAATTTTCATTTGGTACATTTTATCCATATATTGATAACTCTTTAGATGGAACAGCTCAAATAACAGATAAAAAGAAACATACATATCACTATAGTTTAAAAGTTATTCCAACAGTTTTTGGTAAGTTAGGTCATGAAATTGATACAAATCAGTATTCCATCCAAATGTATGAAACTGATAATAAATATGCACCTGGTATTTTCCTCAAATATGATTTTGATCCGATCAAAATTTCCATACTTGAAAGAAGATTGTCTTTTTTCCAATTCGTTATTAGATTAGTTACTATTATTGGAGGTCTTTGGGTTATTGCTCAATGGGCTTATAAATTTATGGAAAAATCTATCGTGTTGATATTTGGTAAGGAATTCGCAAGACGTGGTGCAGAAAAAAAGGGTGGTTTATTGGATAAACCAATGGAAGAGTTCGAAAGTATATAGAAAATTAGTTTTAGAGTGTGTAATCACATATATAAATGAACATGCATATGGATATGGATATAAATTTTTTGTTATGATTGTTTCAAATGCGAATACAATCACCTTTAATTTTGTAATAAGGAAATAGCTTCCTGTTTATTAGCAATTGCGGGAACAAATTCAGTAAATCTATAATATTCGTCATCATCAAAAGTAATGATATCCCAATATTTATAAACCATCATATAACAAAAAGTTAATGATAATGAACTAAAAATTGAACCATCAACATAATGGTTTAAGCTTTGACAAATTTGATCGCTAAATCCATAAAGTAAAACCTGAGAGGCAGCAAAAAAGAGACATGACAGAGATAATGCACCAAGAGCCCACCAATTAAAAACTAACGTGAAACAACATATTATAATTTGAGAAATTAACCAAGTTCCCAACATTATAGCATTAAGAACAAAATAAAAAACAAATAATGCAGTTGTTTGAGAATTATTTAAAGTTGGTCCCCAACCTTTGAAGGTAAATATTGCAATCATATAATTAACAACAAAGACAAAAAATGAACTAATATTTAGTGAAAGCATTGTTTTAAATGAACCATCATCCCAAAAATTGAAACTTGATAAACCAGCAAATAATAAAGACCATGAAACAACAGCCATATTTGCAATTTCAAAACTTACAAAGTATGCATATGTTGTGGAACCTGGTGGTGAAACTCCAGTATCAATAATTAAAGACGCAACAGTATGAACAATTAAACTCCAAAAGAAAAAGATCATCTCGTTACGTGCAACAGAAGTATATCGAATTCTAACTAAGTATAGTATCATCAACAAAATGATCAAATTCCCTATATTTATGAAAGCTGTACCAATTTCAAAGATCAGCGTATTAGCTAAAGTAACAGATCGAGCATAACATTTTGTTAGGACACCATTAAAGGGATCAGATGTATCGATTGAACTATTCAATGGTTTAATGATGGTGCATAATGGTAGCGGAGTATTTTTACATAAAGAACTAAAATCTCCAAATACCATATTGTATGTGTATTCTTGTCTAAGGTCTTTGATCTGAGATCTGGGTTTGGTCTGAATAAGATATGCCGTCTCTATATAAACGATGAAACAAAATGAAATATATCCTCATGTTGTTTCCAAATATGGAAAATACGAAAAAAAATGCAGAAATGTTAGATTCGCTAACAGGAAAAACAAAAACCAAAAGGGGTAATTTGCAGCGCGCTTTTCTCTGAATTCTTCGAAAAAATTTCTAATTTCTCAATTCAAAGTGACAAATAAAAAGTGAAAAAAGTGAATTTTGTCCAACTCAGAATGATCTGAGTTTGTGGTTGCTTTTGATTTGAATTGTTTAACACATAGTTATCTTACTTATCAATCCTTTTATCCCTAATATGAGTACTGTCGACAAGAAGCAAGCTGGTTTAGCAAGAATTTTAGGTCCTGCTGTTGCAGGTATCTGTGAAATTGGTGTTTTCCATCCAGTTGATACCATTTCCAAAAGATTAATGTCAAATACTACTAAAGTTAATAACTTAGAAAAATTAAATGCTGTTATTTTCAAGGATAAAGCAACCGCTTCTGCAGGTACTAGATTTTTCTCTCTTTTCCCAGGTTTAGGTTATGCAGCTTGTTATAAAATTCTGCAAAGAATTTACAAATATGGTGGTCAACCATTTGCAAATGAATTCTTATCTTCTAACTTCAAGAAATCTTATGATGATTTATTTGGTCCAAAAACTGGTAAAGCTTTATTGTCTGCAACTGCGGGTTCTTTAATTGGTATTGGTGAAGTTGTTCTTTTACCATTAGATGTTTTAAAGATTAAGAGACAAACAAACCCAGAATCTTTCAAGGGTAGAGGTTTCTTAAAAATTATTAAGGACGAAGGTTTCTCTCTTTATAATGGTGCTGGTTGGACTGCTGCAAGAAATGCACCAGGTTCATTTGCTTTATTCGGTGGTTCTGCTTTCGCAAAGGAATATATTTTCGCTTTAGAAGATTATTCAACTGCTTCATGGTACCAAAACTTCATTGCTTCAATTTGTGGTGCTTCTGCTTCATTAATTGTTTCTGCTCCATTAGATGTTATTAAGACTAGAATTCAAAATAAGAATTTCGGTACTAACGAATCTGGTTTTACTATTATTAAAAATATGGTTGCTAATGAAGGTCCAACTTCATTCTTTAAAGGTTTAACTCCAAAATTATTAACTACTGGTCCAAAATTAGTTTTCTCATTTGCTTTAGCACAATCTTTAATTCCAGCGTTTGACAGATTATTAAAGTAAGTTTGATATCTTATTCAATTTTTTATATAGCTTGATCATGTAAATAAAGAAAGCCAGTTTTGTTTAGATTTTATAAATAAAAACAATATATTCCTAATATTAACTTTTAAATGGAGTAAAAAATAAATATTCATTTTCTTTGTACTTTGAATGAAGTTTTATATACACAAACAATATTTACATGTTATTCAAATTAATTTATAAATGGACGACAAAATGATTCATAAATTGTCTCTTTTGATTTCATCAACCTTATTTAAATGTTCTTGGGCAACTTCTAATTCCTTTTCATTTTTTTCTTTTTTTATTTGTTCAGCTAGTTGATGGATATCATCAGTAAAACCGCTTAAATAATCTTCAACAGAATTATAACCTGGACCATTGTTAACATTGTCAACAACGATATCAACAATTTCATCATTGAATCTACCAAAGTTCTTAACTGCACTTATTTTAGATGGGTTTGACGCAGTAATTTGTTTCCATGTATCATCAGCTTTACTATCAAATGCTGTATCAACCATTTTTTCTAATTTTTCTTCCGTTATAGCAAAGTTGATTGAATCATTATAAAGTTCTAATAAATTAGAAGCTTTTGCGCTATCAATATTAAACTTAGTTTGTAATCTATTTGATTCTCTCTTTAATTTTAAAACTTCGTTTTCTTCATCAGTTCTTTGTCTAACTAATGGACCTTCCAAATAACTTTCGATTGTTGGAGATGTAAAAATCTCTGCTCTTGATTCGGTATGTTTTGCTTTTTCAGCTGTAATTTTTTCTTCTTCAATTTTCTTTTGTTCGGCATAATGATCTATTCTTTCTAATCTTTTAACTTCAGTTTCATATGATTCTTTTAAATATTTTCTTCTCATTTCAGCGTTTTTGATTTTGAATTGTTGTGAAACTGGCATTTTGGAAATTTCTTCAGCATTATACTTTTTAGCTGGTTCATGGGCAGATCTTTTTAATAATTGTTCAGGTGTTGAAACTTTTGGTAAAATGTAATCCCTTGTGATCTTTTTTGGATGAAGAATACCTTCTGCATAACCTGAATCTCCAGATTTCTTGTATACTTGATGTTTATAAGGTTGTTTAAATATGTCCTTTGGTTTTGGTAAAAGACCAGATTTACCTCCGTATTTAATCACTCCTTTACCCATGATTTATGTGGTCTTATTTATAAGTTCCAAACAATCTCTAGAATGTAAACTTTACTTCGTAGTGTTTCTTCAATAAAACAAATTCATTTTTCAATTTCGTCGTTCGCTTGGAAAATGAAAAATTCAGAGTTAATATTGTAAAAATTAAAAAAAAAATGTTAAACAATTACGCCGATCGACGCAATATTAAAAATTCCGCTTTTGTTTTAAATGTCAACATGAATCAGCAACTTGCAATTTACCGTTCAGAAACAGGGTATATTTGTCAACAATTACATGGCATATGGAGAACAGAAGAGTGTATTCGGAGAGCCAGGTACCGACCGTGAGGACTCTGCCGTTGTCATTTTTTTCTAATCAAGAAAACATTTTATCTGCACGCCAATTACAGGAATTAAATGCATCTGTTTTACAGTATTTAAAACCCATTCTTAAATCAACACCTGAAACATATGATATAATAAAGGAAAAATTAAATGAATTAGAAACATCCAATAAGGAAAATAAGAATAAATATTTCTGTTTATTGAATACCGATATACCAGATAATTACTTACAAAAGAAATGGTCAACAGTTTTAAGATTACAACGGAATATTCAAGACTTAGAAAGTAAAAATAATTCACTAATTGAAAAAAACAAGGAATTAAATGAAACAATAGATCAATTAAATACCAATTTATTATCACTTGGTACCACAAATTTATTATCAATTTCCAAACTAAATTGGATACCATCCATTATAAAATCAACATTGAGATATCATACATGTCCAGTTACTGCAATTGCAATCCATCCATTCAACCCATATTTAATCACAGCCTCACAAGATGGAATGCTTGTATTTTGGAATATGCTTGATTTAGCTGAGCCTTTAAACCATATTAAAAATGCACATTTCAAATCAATTAACAAATTGATTTTTAAACCGAATTCGTCCATTCTAATATCTTGCTCATCTGACCAAATTATAAAAGTATGGGATTTATCAATAAACATAGAAACTATTAAAACTCCAATTAAAATATTTACAGGTCATGAACATATTGTTTCATCATTAGCCATATCTAGTAAAAATTCAAATATTTTATTTTCTTGCTCAAGGGATAAATCAATTAAAATTTGGGATTTAGAATCTGGCTGGACATTACATACAATCAATGCACATTCAGATTGGGTCAGATCAATTGATATAACTGGGGATTTCATAATATCGTGTTCCTCAGATACAAGTGTAAGAATAACATATTGGCCAACTCAAACTGGTATTGGTTTATGCTTGGGACACAAACAAGTTATTGAAGATGTTAAGTTTTTTCCAAAATCATCAAATCAATATTTGGATAAATTAATAGACATAAATGATAATAATGTTGATGTTGATGTTGATGATATAGAATATGAAAAATTAGGATTTAAATATGCTGTCAGTTGTGGACGTGATAAATTAATCAAAATTTGGAAATTACCATTACCTGCTTATAATCCTACAAATGGTAATCCAATTGCAAATACACTTAACCCACATGGAAAATGTATAAAAGAAATTAAAGGACATAAATCATGGGTCAGAAATCTACAAATTCATTATAGTGGTAAATACTTGGTCAGTTGTTCAGATGACCAATCTATTAAAATTTGGGATTTAGATTTACTCAACAATAAGGAAGATTATATTGAACCTATTAAAACATTAACTGGTCATCAAAGTTTTGTTAATACTATAACTATGGCGACATCTTCTTCTATTGATGATTTAAATGATGACAATATTAGGTGTTATCTTATTAGTGGTGGTGCTGATAATTTAATCAATGTATGGATATAAAAAGAAAAGTATTGATCTCCGAATGGTTTCGTGTTTAAACAATTACGAATTTAATCGTATTATGATGGATACTATCTTGATTCAAACCCTAGATCGATCTTATTTTTAAATGGAATTTTTAAAATTTTCAATATTATTATATAATAGATCACTTGCTGAATCTTCTGATTCTACTAGTAATATTGAAATGAGAGTTTATTGGATAAATCAAAATGATGATATGTAAGAAGAAATACAAGCTCATACCTATAAAAGTTATGATCTAGAATATTTCAATTTAAATCTAAGTCGTTGTGCTAATGATTTGGATACAGGTTTATCAAATGAGATTGGTAAATTTAATGATAATCTGGAATGGCTCAAAGAGGGTAGGTTTGAAGATGAAAAATTGCAAACTAGCCAGGAAATGTTATGTTCTGTGTCCCTTTAGAATCCTAACTATTTTTTATTAAGTGTATTATTAACTACTCGCAATTTTTTCTTCATACTGACTATTGTCTACATTTTTTAAAGGTGGGATAATAATCAAAAATTACGTAAAGCAATTACCAAAAAGAACTCAAAGAATCCCTTTCAAGAAAACTCACCAAAACTGCTTTACACAATATAGTAAACAAACTTACTTAACAACAAAATTTGACACAGTTTATAGTTGTTTCTCACACAAACTGTATTTTGCAAAACCGCTGGATTTTCAATTGGAAGTTATGAATGATTTATACACGTCTTATGCATGAACGGAAATCTTAATGTTAACATAATCATATACTGACACTAATTCTATCATTCATTGTTATAACTTAGCATTTAATTTAATTAAACTGCGTCTTCATAGCAGACTACCTTGGTTATCTAATTTATTATCTCTATAAAAATATATAATACACAAAAAAATTACAAAAAGTTTACAAAAAGTTTACAAAATCATTACATAGAAAAAACAACACTACTTATTCAATAAGTTTAAAATTATCTAACTTCTTCATCCAAGATAACGCACAAAGTTTTGAACAAAATCTTCTTTTGATCGTGACTGATATACTGCCTTTAAAATCCCACCATTCAAGCATATCGGCAACAGATTCGATACAATTTTTATTACAATTACCGCATGTTTCACCATTGGTACCAATTATTAAAGAATTCATTGCTCTTTTATAAATGAACTCATTTGTAGATTTTTTCCATTTTTCAACTTCACTTTCAGATATTAAATATTGTGAAATTTTTCTTAATGACAATTCAGATAATTTTGGGACCATTGAAATTTTTGATTCAATGAAATATTGTTCTTCCATTCTTAGTTTTAGTTTGTTTGATTCGTTAGAATCTGTCCAATCATTTAAATTACCATTTTTATCGTAACACATATCTTGTAATGTTGTTAAACTTCTGGAAAATAATGAAACATGAACAGCTGACTTACTTATTTGACTGTTTGATTTAAGCCAATGAATTCTACTAAAATATTTGATTTGTTTATTATTATCTAAAAACTCTGTACTTTTAAATTTCTCAGAATAAAGCCTTAACAATTCTTCATTCACATTATAATATTTATCAACAGTAGTTTGGTGAATCATTGGATTACCTGAAATGGCTAAAACTTCTAACTTCTTTAACGATAAGATATTATGTGGTAAAAACTTGAATTTATTCATTGCTAAATTAAGTGATTTTAAAAAAATTGCTTTATCAATAGTTCCAGATAGCCTTGCAATTTTATTATTTCTTAATGACAACATTTGTAATCTTTCCATTTTAAATAAGTTTGGGTTAATTGACCTTAAATTATTATTGGACGCTTGAATATGAATTGAGGGTTTAATAATACCTTCACTTGTACAATCATAAAAATCTTGAATATCAGTTATGTTATCTGGTAATGAGTTTAAATTTAAATTTTGTAAATCTAAAATGGATACATGTGATTTTGATGTTAGTTGCTGATCGAAAAACTCATCAATTATTTTTTTCAAATTTTGTTCTTGCTTTGGATTATTTTTAACAACAAAATAAATCGGTTCATCATACAAAGTTGGTGAATAATTTTCTGGTAATTCATCCTTCTCAAGAAAATAACCAAAAACATGACCATCTCTATCTATGGCAAATTCTATTTTATTCGCTGTTGACAGTGGTGGTGGAGTTGAGTATATCTTTGATTTTTCTAATTGTATTGGATCTTGAAATAAGATTCTTTGTTTTTTCTTTGTTGGTTCATTGAAAGTTGAACCATGCCTTGACAGTGGATGAATATGTTTATTAACTTTAGGGCGTGTAAATGATGTTGATTTGAAATTTTGTGAACACATTGTCGGAGATGATGGTATTGCAGGTTTTAAATTCAAGTTGTTATTTTGATCAACTGGAACTAAATCATCAAAAGCATCCGATCTTAGCGGATCTTCATCGTGAGAAACTCCATGTTGTGATTCTAATAGTGGAGAACTTGGTACATCTAGCATGGAATTTAAATTATTCATCGACGCTTCACTACTTAAATTCTCTATATGGTTGTCATTATGATCATTATTGGTATAATTTAATATGGTACTTGATGTGTCATTGTTAATGTTATTATAAAATTGTAAATTTTCATTATCGATAAGTGCAGAAGATGAGCTGTTCAAAGATGAATAAAAAAAGCCTTGTCCTTGTTTACTTGAATCCTTTGAACTATTATTTGAATAAGCTTGTGTTAATAGACTTGGCCTTTTTAGACTATCGATCACCGGATCTGATATTTCTTCCAGTTTTGTAGCATCGTCATTATCATCATTTGCTTGTCTCTTCCTTTGTCTTGTTTGTGTCATATTAAGAGGGATATCGGACTCATTTTCCCTGGATTGATCATACGCAAATGGTAGTAAGGGACCAGGCATGTTCACTTGAATTGAAAATGCAGTTCGGTATTACAGTCACTTCAATGACTTAGTAATGATAAAATTATTATCAATACAATTCAACAATCAACAAAAAAGCAAAAGCAAAAAGTTACTGTACAAGCCATGAATAGAAAAACAATCTCAAATCGTCAAGAATTTTTTACACGCTTTTGGTTCGTGTTTACGTGTTATGAGAGGTTTATATTTTGTTAATTTCAAGGCATCTAGGCCTTTGTATAGTGAATAATTTTAACATAACTATGTTACTGCAAGTTTTGTAAAGTCAAAGAAATGCCGTATGTAATTGAAGTACAATAATGTAAATTATACTATCTAATATAAAAAGATGGGGGAAACGGGTATCAAGGGAATGAAAAATGTTAGAAGGCAGAAAAAAGCATTAAATTTCAACAACTTTAGGCCTTGTAAATATCATTGCACAAGTAAGTCTTCTTCTATGTCTATTATTACCATGTGGTTGTTCTGAATCATTTGCATGTTTGGATGACTGGTTAAGTTTAGACATGGAATTAGATCTACTTTGTATTTGCGATGATAGTGGAGATGTTGAATTTGTATTAGCCTTAGAACCTGTGGTTGAATATGAATGCGACGCATCAGGTATTGAAGCATCAGATGTTGAAGCATCAGATGATTGTAACTCCGGATCTAAACCAGGTATATGAAAATGTATATTATTAAAATTCTTCCTCTTTATTTCATCATTCAAAAGTTTATTAAACTTTTCATGATTCTTCTTTAAATGTGATTTAATTTTCAAATTAATTGCATTGAATTCGTCACCTTGAGGTGAAACATTACCATGAAATGGAATTTCTGGTAGTGAAAAATTTCTAAGTAATTTATGATGATGTTCACTATATTGATTATTTGATCCCGAACTTTCGGAATCTGTGCTAATAATAGTCTCTGAATCAGAATTATTGTTAGTTGTGGAACATGTCTCGGACGGTCTACAATCTGAAGTCTCATTTGAACTAGAACTTGTCTTAAGTTTAATTGTTGGCAAAGGGACAGATCCCGCTCTTTGATGATGATAATGATTATGATGACAAAGATTATTATTATTATTATGATTTCTATTCTTAAAATAAACTAAAGAACCAATCATTGGAATGGAGCCTTTTCTTTCTATGTTGTGATGTAAATCAGAGAGATCGATATCATCAAATGATATTCTTCTAAGATGACAACCACCATGCAAAGGTCTAGGTATTTCATGATGAGGATTATCTTCCCTATAGTCGACAGTACTTTGAGCTTTGTCCATAAGGTAAGAATGTGGCTCGTGGACATGTCCCTTATCTGTTTCGTTACAATGATTTGAATTAGCATCACTCAAGGTTAGAGTAGTATTCGAACTGTCGGAAGATGACGAACTATACGTGCGGTGGTGATGATGACCGTGATCTGTGACAATTAGCCCGATCTTGCGTGGCGTGGTATGTTTCTGTGGCAGATGCATTGCAGAGGGGATTGGGAATAAAAGAAGTATTAAACAAGTATAGAAGAAAACGTCAACTGATCAATCGAACAGTGGAACAACAGTGGTTTATGGGTATATGTGTGAGTTACAGTGAATCTCTGCAAGGTGGGCAGAAAATGTAACAAAATGCTAATAAAGCCAGCAGGTCGTCAGATAAATGCACCTTCGGGTTCGGCACGGCAGCTGCTTTCTGTGTGTGTTTGTTTGTTTGTTTGACTATCCGGTATCTGTTTTTGTTGATGGCGCGAGTTTCCCCAGATTAGAAAAAGATTAAAAAGGAGAAAAATGGGGAAAATTGGGAAAACATGCAAATTTGCACAACAACCATATCTGTCGCGACTGTCGACGTTTGGAGGAGATTTCTCATTTTGGAAAAAGGCCAACAACAACAGATGCAAGACGGCAATAATGTTTGGGATTGTTTATTGGAAATGTACAGCAAATTACCGTTGAATTGATACCTTAAACTCATCCGCTATGTTAGACAAAGATTCTTTTACTGTTCAAAACTGGAAAGATGATCTGATCTTTAATAATGATGCAGCTGCTAACGATTTAAGTTATCAAGGTACTCAAAAATTTTTGTATCATAAACTAACAAGCCTTCATTTAAATTTACAGTCAATTGATGAGAAATCCATTCAGAAAGATGATCTTATCTTTGTACATACTCAATTATCTTTTCTTTTAGATCACCTTTTTACAACTTATGAAAAATCAAAAGATATAAAAATCTTATCCATTAACATCATGAATTTATTTGCTAAAACTTTAACTTACAATTTAAATACAATGATGAAAAATGGTCATGAAAAATTTAATATTTCGTTAATTGAAATAGTAAATAAACTAATTGATTTATTATCAACTAATATTAAAAAATTATCCATGTCTAAAAATTGGTTTTCTTCTTTGAAACATTTAAGTATAATAATTCTAAAATTCATTTTCACAAAATTTAATGGCTTTTTAAATAACATTAAAAATCAACTAATTACTATACTGTATAAACATCTTTCTAAGGTTAATGATTCTTATAATTCATCTGTTGAAAATGGTACTTTTAGATCAAATTATATTAATGATTCAATTCATTTAATTGATATTATATTAACTCATGATAATAGTAATCTGGTTTTAGATGATAAATTGTTTACCAGATTATTTAAGTTGTTTAAGTTTATGACACAGAAAAACCAATCTTCTTCATCTTCCTCATCTCCTTCAATATTTACCTATCCATTAACTTCAATTATTTTTGCTTTTTCAATATTAACTTCATTGTTGAAATCTGATAAATATTTACTGAATTTAACATCTAATAAAAAGTATCAACTAAATTCTCTTAAATATTTGAATTCGATTAAGGATTATACTACAATATTTTTTACTACTTTAGATAATGATCATAAAAAACTGAAACTTGCCTTAACAAAACAATTATCTGATTTATTAGTTTATACATATGTTGTCTTTGGTACAAATATTAATGATTCAGATTTTGCACTACAATCTTGTCTTAACCTACTATTATTTGAATACAAAAAATACACAAGTAGCTCAAACTTGAAATCTGCAATGATTGAAACAATCATTCAATTCATTTCAAGATTAAATCTATATTTTCAAACTGATAGAATTGAAGTATTGAAAAGTTCCAATAATATTAACTTTGTTTCATTTAAATTTTTTGATATTATCAGTGTAATTTATTCAAATTTATTTGAATTACCATCAAATTCAGATCTTAAAAAGATTACAAAAGACCAATTGGAAAATACTATTGTAATTAATAATTCAATTACTTTAAATTATGCAATTAAAACTTTGAATCATTTAGAATTAATTCATAAATTTTTAATCAGTGAATTGGATAATGATATGAATAAGTTAATTGTTTTATCAAAACTTATTTTAGGTAATTCAACAACCGAACAAGGTTTGAAAATCAAATGCTTAGATGAGATGATCTTTGATAATGGTGATAATATACTAAATATTTGGTATTCTACTAACTTATTAAAATTTTCTCAACTATTGATTGAGGATTTGAATGAATTTGTTTTATCTGATCATGGTAGTTTATCAACAACTGATGTAACTGATATAGCATCTCAATTAGTTAATAAAATAAGTAATCTATGTTTGAATAAAAATTTTAGATTAAGAGTTATAGCTGTTGAAACATTAGTTAAATTATTAAGAATCAAACCTGAATTAAGTTTTAATATTATGAATAATTCATTAAACAAATTGATTGAATCATTTGATGAAAAGGCTAATAATTCCAATAATCAAACGAATTTCAATGACAATTATTCAAATTCTTACCTTATTTCATCAATTTTAACATTTTCGTCAAAAGAATATATCACATCTGATTTTATTTTAAAAGTATTTTCATTATCATTAGATTTTTTGAAAAAATTTAATACATCTGTTGTTTCAACAAATTTATTTGGTTCAAATTCCGGTATTTGTATTTCAAATTTAAACTATGAAAAGCAACTAGTTTCATGGATTTTGTTATTAGGATTATTTAATTATGCATCCAATGATGAAAATATCGAATCAAATAATTTATTTTTACAAGACTCAAATCAATTTTTAAATATTTGGAAAAATTTATTAGCTCATACACTACCAAATGGATTTTTACAGATTGATACAAAATCAAAATCAATCACCAATATTAATGAAATTATGAAAATAATTGAAATTAAAAATCAATCATTAGTTTGTTTAATTACATATATTAGTTATTTAACGTCAAATAAATTACTATCCACATCATCTTCAGATAATGATTTAATTAGACAGTTAAATTCAATTTTAGCTAAAAGTTATACATTTATAATTCAACTAACAAATGAATTAAACTCATTAAATATACCAAAATTTTTAGAAAATTCATTAAATGGTAATAAATTAAGAATTTTCGAAGCATACCTTAAATTATTACCATATTTAAATATTAAAAATGAAATTAACTCAACAATGTTAATTGAAATAACTAAGAATTTTTGTGATATTGAAAAATTTAGATATAAATTTCAAGATCCATACGGTAAATTTATTAAAAATTCTAAAAAGAAAATTCAAATTAATTCCATATCTGAATATTTATTATATTATATAGATGATGGAATTTGGTATGGATTAACAAGTAAATTCAATAATTTTAAAATTGATGAATTAATGATCAAAGATAAAATTATAAACAATGAAGCTAGTAATAAATCAGAATCTGATATTGATTTTGTTAAATTTCATAATCAATTTTTAATTGAATCTTCAAATATTCAAAGTAATTTATCCAATATTTCAATATTTGATGAAACAACAGAATCAAGATATTTCATTTATTTAAACCATTCATTATTACATGATTCTTTTATGTTACTATATAACAATTCTTATGATGTTGGATATACAGATACGATGAAATATCCTGTACCAACAGATACAATGACGATTGATACATCAATTGAATTATTTGCAATATCATTTGGACATTTATCATCAAAAATTCAAATTTCGGTTTTAGAATCAATTAGAAGTTTTATATTTTATGAAACAAAGGAAAGTAAATCAATTGATTTTAAAAATACTAATTTTGATGAAAGTGATGAAAGTAATATCAAATTAGAGTTCTCTTTAATGTTAAGAAAAAAGGCGATTTCTGTTAATTCATCAATTGCTATTCATAGTTTATTGAATTATATGTTGAGATATAATTCTAAAAATAAAGAAAAGATTAGATTTAAAAAGGAAGTTTCAAATTTAATTATTGAAACTTTGAAAAATATTAATTTTGAAGATATTTATTTAGTTAATTTAAATTCAGAAAGTATTGGTATTTGTTGTTCATTAGTTGAAGGTATGGAAATTCAAGAAGAAGTATTACATAATCAAATAACTATAATTATAAGTTCAATTATTGAGACTTCGATTCCAAATGTTAGAGCTTTTAATATTAAAACATTATCACAATTAACCAAATTTTCAAATTTAATAAACACAACAAAAATTACAAGTACATTATTTACTTTATTATTAGATCCACATCCAATTGTTCATTCAGCTACATTATATGCATTAGATATTTTTATGAATGGTAAATCGAATTTAGAAGTTTCTAATGAGTTATCAAATAAAATCTTAAATTATCTACAAAATATTTGGTTAAGTGATAATTTTGGTATTAGATCGATAACTACAATTTCATCAAATATAAACTTTAGAGAACATTCTAATTCTGTTAATTTGATGATAAAATTAATTAGATCTTTAATTAATATTAATGGACCAATGATTAGATTATGGGATGATGGACTGAAGATGAAATTAAATCATATATTATTTAATTTACAATATTTAGTTAATTTTGATTATGAAATTATGATTAGAGAATTGTTGAAAATTAATGAAGAACTGTTAGTTTTTGATAAATCAATTATTAATATCAATAATTATAAAACATTAACTAAATTATTGATTTTGAATAATTTTAAAATTGGAGTTTATGGTAATTCATTAAGTAATTTACCATTTGATGATGAATATGATAATGAAAATACTATTGAATTATTTCCATGTACGACAAGTAAGAAATTATTAAATATTTCATTAGAATCAGCATTCCAATTATTCAAATTAGAAGAAAATGAAATTATAGATGTTGAATTTGAAAAATTATTATGGATTGCATTAGAAATGGATCCAAATAATGAATCGATTAAAAATATAGTTAAGATTTTAATGCAAGATTCGATTGATAAAGGTACAAATGAGAGATTTGAATGGTTTAATAAATTAATTAATTATTTTAACATTAATAAAAATGAATTAATTAAACCATTAATGACGATTTTTGAAAAACGAATCAATAATGCTGGTATGTATTTTCATTCATCAGTCGAACAACAGAAGCAACAGCAACAACAGAAAAGAAATGATAAAAGAAGACAAAATACTGATTCAAAATCATCCAAAAATCTTAATCAAGGACCTGATGAATTAAATGAAGCTGAAGAAACTTTAACATCCGAACAAACAGTTACTGATAATGCTCATGAGAATAGGAGTACTCAAGATGGAGATGATGATGATGATGATGGTGATGATGATGATGATGATGATGATGATGGTAATGTACGTAATTATCAAACTAAAACAAATGATTCAATAACATTGAATATTTTAGATTTATCAAATGAACAAATTAACTGGAAATTTAAATTATTTATAATTGAAATGTTAAACAATTTATTAGGATATTGTACAATAGATACAAAATTAAAAATAAGTTTATCTAAATATATTTCTGAATTTGTTAGAATTTCATTTATTTCATCGACATCTAATTTAATCAAACTTAGAATTTCATCACTGAAATTACTAGGTAGAATTATTGAATTATATTCAAGCATGAAAGATCCAATGTATCCCGATATTTCTATTTTAGATCAACAACAAGCACAAATTATGAGCACCATTGTTCCATCATTTAATAAAGAATCAACAGTTGAATTAGCAGGTGAGGGTATTATATTATCATCAAAATTTATTAGTAGTAATATAACGAATGTTTCTAAATCGGGTAGACTAATTAAAATTTTAACCAAAGCATTAGAAGATATATCTAATAATATAGATAATGATGACGGTGGTGGTGGTGGTGATGATGATGGTGATGATGCAGATGCTGATAATGGTCGAGAATTAATTAAAATTGGAGATATTCCTATATTGACTAATAAATCTGAAAATAAAATTAAGATTTATATATTGCAGGCATGGTGTAAGATATTAGTTTTAAATGAAGTTAATTCCAATCAGGAATTGAATTTAATAATTGAAAAATATATTAAATTATTAATTTTATTATGGGTTAATTCAATTAGAGAATTTGCAATGATTAAATATAGTAATATTGAGAATTTTGATATTTCGAAATTAAAAATAAATGAAGGATTGAATTTGAAAGTTTATGAATCATGTTGGATTGATTTTATTGAATCCATTTGTATAGTCATTGATAATGACATATATTATGAATTATTAATATCAATTATTGGATATGATGAAGTTGGAAAAATATTTATGATTATATTTGGATTATGTTTAGAATATTTAATTAAAAAATCCAATAAACCAACAATTATTACAAATGATGATGATATCAGGATTTTAAAATCATTGAGAAAGACTTTTAAATTGGACTTATCAATTAAAATCTTATTCAATGATTACATATTTTGTGAATTTATTGACGTTATTAATAAACTGATAGTCACATGTAATGATTCAATTGAGATTTTAAATAATATCAACGAGTTATTGAAAGATGTATTCATACAATATTTTAATGATAGTAGTGATCATGATGAAAAGGATGCGAAATCGATTGAAGAAATATATTCGGATTTTGATAAATTATTTGAATTTTTAAGATTAAATATGAAAATAATTTCTATAAAATTGAAATTAAAGGATGAATCATGTACACCTATATTAGATGGTACAGATTTAGTTATTTTAAAAAAAACTTTTTCCTCGTTCATTGAAATGATTATTAAACTACCAAATGAAATTCAAATTGATTTATATTCCAATTTGCTTTATATTTTGATTTTAATTAATGAAATGCAAAATGATGAACTATTGATTATTTTACTACCTATATTTCAAAAAATATTGATTAATTATAAATCATTAATTGGGGATGATGATGCAGATGGTGGTGATGATGAGAATTTGAAGAGTTTATTTCAAATATTGAAAATAAACACGATTTCTAAAAGTAAACAATTATTAACATTTATTATATTGAAAACGATACCTAATATTTACATATTTGAAAAAGATGTAGGATTAATAAATGAGATGTTAATTAATGGATTAGTTTCCAGAGATTCAAATTTGGTTTCGATATCCATTCAAACTATTAAATCCATAATATCCACATTAAACGCAAATTCATTTAAGATATTAAACGTTTTGATTCCGAAATTAATAGAAATTTTATCAAATGATGAAGAAGAAGCTAAATTGAATGAGCCTAGATTAGTAATTGAAATATTCATCACATTTGTGAAAAGATTATCCAATTTAGAAGATGCCAAGAAACGAATTGAATCAAGTTATGAATTGATCATACCGATAATGATGTATTTTAATTCTAAATTTGGATATGATTCTTATATTCGTGATAAATTACTTGAATTGATTGAATTAAACCCGCAAATTTTCAAAGAATTTATAAACATGTCGAATGTTGAATTGAAGACTGATGTTCAAAATTTATTAAAAGTGAATGAAGATGAGCAAGTGAAAGTTGATGATAATACTATTCCTCATATAGAGCTTAAAGTATTTGAATAAAGCGGGGCGGAGAGGTGAGATTAACATCATGTGTAAAAATTTACATGTAAATAATTAAATAGAAATATTTTATAAAACAAGTAACGAATGCATTGCGTTATATTACATTATTTTCTTTTAGCAAGACAAAATTGGTTGTATTGAATCTCACCAATAGCATCACTTTGAATATCATCACCTAACAACCCAAGTAATTTATTTTCAAGATTATTTAAAAATTCATAAACACCATCAAACATGATCTTACCATTTGGATTTGAAGAACCAAACATTTCCATGAGTTTTCTATTCAGTTCAATAACAGATATATCCGATTGTAATTGAAACCAAGGGTTTTTTATGAATTTAGTGAAAAAGCCGGAAATATCGAGTATTCTTTGTATACCTTTAGATTGATCGATATCTAACATTGGAGTACAATATAATAGATCCCAAGTATCTTGATCCAAAATTGAAGTTACATCATTAGATGAAGTTTTTTTGTCAATATCTATAAAATAATTACATTCATTGAGATCATTGATTAAGAAATCATTATTAAATTGATTTTTGTTATTGAAACCAGATGGAATCATGGAAGTTGTATTTACTAAACCTTCGAAATTTTTAATCAAAGGTTCATTGAAATCACTTGGTAACATACCATTAAATTCCGATTTTGTAAATTTTAAACGTTGATTTGAATGTAAGAAAAAAGAAGATGGATAATGATACCATTCTCTACCAATACAAATATTTTCATTTAGTGAATTAAAGGTATTTGTTGAATCATATAAATATTTGAAAACTTTAACAGGAGCATTATAGTTAGTGTTTAAATTATTAATTCTAGTTGCGAATAAGAAAATGGAAATGGATATAACGAGCCAATTAAACGATTTTTTCAGAGTTTTGAAAATGAAGAATGATTTAGCATTAGGAATCAAATTAATTGATGACATAAATTGGGCAAATGAAATTGAAATTAAATGATAAATTGGGTACATAAATCTTTCTTCTTTATGAGGTTGTAAAGAAAAAATGATTAACCATAATAACAAGGGTAATTTATAAATAATCAATTGATATTTGTTGGTTTTGGTGAAGAAATTTAAAATTGAGATAATGAATAGTAAATGATAATTTAGTAATAAATTTTTGATATACCAATACCAAGATTCAATACCGAAAATATTTGGACCCAAATCAGTGTTATTGTAAGCACTTAGAACATTATAAGATAAAATATTATAAGAGACATAAGTGATTTTTTTATAAAATAAAGAATCAAATTGAGATATGAAATAAGCAATGAAGAATAAGGATGATAAACCAGCAAGGAAATAAATTGAGAAGGTTTTAGAAATTGAGTAATTATTCTTTAAGATTGATTTTGGAGTATAAATTAAAGCTTGAGTTAAAACATAAATAACAAATGGTATTATTAGCATTAATGAAAATGGCCAACCGCTACCAACAGCACCGATTGAAATCAGTAAAGTTGATAAAGTGAAAGATTTTGTGATTATTGGAGTTGAAACTCTATAAAAATTAAGTAACATATTGGTACGTGGAGCAATTTGATCGATTGATTTAGGGTCTTTGTTTGAAGAAGATTCTAGATTGATTAATTCATTATCTATTGAAAGCAAGAATTTTTCGGTATTGAAATATTGAATTATGAAATTAGTTGACAAAACACCAAATAATAAACTGAAAGAACTTGGTAAAATGGAAATTGAAGATTGATACATACCAACAGATAAGATTTGAGAAATTAGAAACCAGTTGGATAAGTTTTTGTTTAAAAATTTTAGGGATTTTGAAAGTTTAATTTCAGATAGTGTAAATAATACAGCTAGTAGGATTCTTATTAAATAAAACAATGAATAATCAGGGATGAGGATTTTAAGATTGAAAAAATTGAATGTATAAGTTAAGAAATTGATTGGATAGATTAGCAAGGAATAAGGAATTAGATAAACCCAAGATCTAATTGCGTATTCAGGAGAATATTCCCAAGTTTGTTTACCGAAAAATCGAATAAGGAAATTCAAGGGATCCCAGTAGTTGTAAACTTCATCGCAGTCGGGGATGATTGCGTAAAGGGCGGCATGCAATCTTGTGATTAGTAATGTGGTATACAAGATATAAGAAGACATGGTTGTGGAAGAAGGGAGGAAGGGAGGAAGGGAGGAAGGGAAGGAGATAAGAAACAGAAGAAGATGTGTGTGTTAGAGAATTTGGTCAAGTATTATTTTATTATTATTTGGATAACGCATAACGGTGAATTAATTTTTCAATTTCACGAATATAAAAAAGGGAAAAAATGCTGAATAATAAATAAAATAACTAAAGTAAAGGAGAAAAACAGAATCTATATAAGATATATGATGTGTACTAGTTATATCTGTCCTTTGAGTTGGCATTCCACAGCAAGCCGTCTTTATCGACTTGTTTACCAACAAGCACGGTGTTTGGTGGATGGAATTGGTTTTTGTCGGAATAGGTGTTTTTGACTTCCCACCATGGAACATCCTTCATGATTTCAGCTTCTCTGTTGTAGTATGCTAAGGATCTTCTTAGAATATCTCTGTCTTGTTCAGCCTGTAATAAAGGAAGGATGTTTATTCTTGCGTACAGCTTCTCTCTTGACAATTCGATCTGTTCTCTGTTACCCTGGATGACTTTGTAGAAACCGTAGGAGGACATGGTGACCAGCATAGCTAGCCAAATGGAAGGTCTAAAACCCCTGGAAGGAAGGTTTCTTTTCCATTGGATTTGGTCGTAACCTTGTGTTGGTGGTAAGTCTTGATGGTGAGGCATGGCAGCGGTGGCAGCGGAGGGTGGGGGTGTATCTGGACAGCTAGATATCTCTCTTGCACATACACTACCAGTGTGTATTGTTGTAGTGAAATTTGGAGGGGAAGCAAAAAGGCGAGAAATGCGAAAATGGCCGGTGCACGGGTGCGATGGTGCCGGCGCCGATCGACGGCACCAGGCGACGATCGACGGCACCAGGCGACGGTCTGGTTTTAGATGTGGAAGTAGTAGATGAGATAGCTGTAGAGATTGCACTGGTTATCGTATCGTTGCTTCCTCTTGGCTTCCGTCTCCCTTCCGCCTCCCTTTCCTTCCGTCTCTTTCCACAACACACCGAGTATGACAATCAAGGTCGACGCACAGATCAGCAAGCAGATTCTGGCCAAGTACAGCACGTTTTTGTTTGATTGCGACGGGGTGATTTGGATCGGCGACCAAATGTTGCCCGGCGTCAGAGAAACGCTCGAGCTGCTACAATCGCACAACAAGAAGCTGTTGTTTGTGTCCAACAACTCCACCAAGTCCCGTGTGGACTACGTCTCCAAGCTGGCCCGCATGGGCGTCACCAACGTCGCCGTGGACGAAATCATCAACTCGGCCTACTCCACCGCCATCTACGTGAAGCGCTTTGTGTCGCTGCCGGCCGCCAGAAACAAGGTGTGGGTGCTCGGCCAGAGCGGCATCGTCGACGAGCTGGTCGCCATGGGGCTCGAGCCGGTCACGTGGGCCGACGTGCAAGACCAGTGCGCGTCGATCGGCGTGGAGCCGTCGATGGACCAGATTGCCGCCCTGGTGCGGCGCGACGTGGGCTGTGTCGTGGTGGGGCTCGACTTTGCGCTCACCTACCTCAAGGTGGCGCTGACCATGCAGTACCTGCTGGACCCGAGCGTCGCCTTCGTCGCCACCAACAGCGACTCCACCTTCCCCTTTGGCGGCACCAAGCTGCCCGGCGCAGGGTCGATCGTCGACATCGTCTGTGTGGCCAGCGGCCGGCAGCCCGACGCGATCTGCGGCAAGCCCTGCGCGGGGATGATGGCGTCGATCGAGACGCACCACGCGCTGGACAAGCCGCACACGCTCATGGTGGGCGACCGGATCGACACCGACATGCTCTTCGGCAGCTCCAACGGCCTGGACACGCTGCTGGTGCTCAGCGGCATTGCGGCGTCGACCGACGTCCCCAGCGAGCACGTGACCTACTACACGGCTGGCTTGGGCGACTTGCGTGAGGGCGACATGTAAGAAGTGTACAAGTGTAGAGGTATAGTACGAACAATTGTGTCATTGAATTGCGCAATCCCACTCTTCACCCCCCCCCACACCGAAATGTCCGTCACACAACACACACTAGAACACTCCGACTTGATCAACTGGACCATCTTCCAGGAATTGTTGCTCATGGACGAGGACGAAGAAGGCTTTGCCCTTGTGCTCGTCGAAACCTTTGTGCAGCAGGCCAACGACACCTTCGGCCAGATCAGCGACCTCCTCTCCAACAAAGAACTGCACAACATCGACACCCTCACAAAGCTCTCCTCCCTAGGCCACTACCTCAAGGGCTCGGCCGCTGCCTTGGGTCTACAGAAGGTGCAGGACGAATGTGAGAGAATGCAGAACTACGGTAAAAGAGAAAGTGGCGACGGCGGGGATCACCTTGACGGCAATGGCAAATCCATCGAGCAATGGTTTGACCTCTGCAATCAGGCCTACGATGCCATGAAGGCCAATTTCAACGAAAGCAAAGAGCTACTGGCTCAGTATTTTCAAACCGATTTGTAAAAGAAAAAAACTGAATGGGATGATGATGATAACCATATTTTCTGTATTATTCGTTTACACATCTCTGTCTTTACACATTGGGTTGGATTTTATCTAAAACTGAATACACCAGTGTAAGTGCAATTGCCAACAGTGCTGCTGTGGTGGTCACCACCGTTAATGTTGTGTCCGTGATCATTCGTGATTGTGTAATTATCGTGTATCTCCATAAAAACACACATGGTATACCCAACGCAGACGTGTATTTTCCTGTTTTCCAGTTTTCCAATTTTCCAGCTTCCCGTTTTCCGTTTTTTGCAATTTCCCTTCCCCTTTCCATTTCCCCATTTTTTTGAGGAAATCGTGTTTTTATCATTTATCAGTAGTCACTCTGGGTCGGGTTCTAGTTCTGGTTCCTTGTTCTTCTTTTTGGTCTTTTCTTTTCTTTTCTTTCCTTTCCTTTGCTTTCCTGTCTTTTCTTTTCTTTTTATCCAACCACTCCCTCCCCGCCCTCACACAATGCCTAGAAAACTCACCTTCATTCCTGGTCCTATCGAATTCTCTGATAATGTCCTTAAGGCAATGTCAACCCCTTCTCAAGCCCACACTTCCCCTGAATTCATCAAAGTCTTCCAATCAGTTTTAACAAAGACAAGAAAACTATTCAACACCACCACAGCTTCCTCCTCCCAACCTTTCGTCCTGTCAGGCTCCGGTACCCTCGGTTGGGATTTAACCGGTGCTAACTTTGTCAATCAGGGTGATAATGTCTTGGTTTTATCAACTGGTTTCTTCTCCGACTCCTTCGCTAATTGCCTCAAAGTTTATACTGATAATGTCGATGTCTTAGAAGCTCCATCCTTTGGTGACTCCACCGATTTAAATGTCTTAAAATCAAAAATCTCTTCCAAATCTTACCAATTAATTACAATCACCCAAACTGATACTTCTTCCGGTGTTTTATCAAATGTTGAAGAAATTTCCAAAATTGTCAAGTCCATTTCTCCTTCAACTTTAATTGTTGTTGATGCCGTTTGTGCAACTGCTTGTGAAGAACTTCAATTTGATTCTTGGGGCATTGATTTTGTTTTAACTGCTTCTCAAAAGGCCATTGGTGTGCCTTCTGGCTTATCAATTTCTTGTGCTTCAAAAAGAGCCATTGAAAAGGCATTGTCAAAATCAAAACCAACCGCTTTCTTTGCTGATTTGAAAAGATGGATTCCAATCATGAAAGCCTATGAATCTGGTAATGGTGCTTATTTTGCAACCCCTGCAGTTCAATTAATTCATGCTTTAAATGTGTCCTTGGATGAATTACTCAAAGATGATAAAATCGATTCTAACGTTCAAGCTCATAAATTAGCCTCAGATCAATTCAAATCAAAATTAATTAATGAATTAGGCTTAAAATTAGTTCCAAAATCTTTGGATATTGCAGCTCATGGTTTATCCGTTATTTATTACCCTCCAGGTATTAATGGTCCCCAATTACTATCCAAAATGGCAGAAAATGGTTTCACCATTGCTTCCGGTATTTATAAAGACTATAAAGATAAATATTTTAGAGTTGGCCATATGGGTGTTTCCGCTATTGGTAGTAGAAAGGAAGAATTAAATCAATGTTTTGAAGCTTTAAAATTATCTTTAAACCAATTAGGCTATAGTAATTAAGCACTTCACCACCTTTCCTCCTCTCCCCCTTTCTTTTTATATATCCTTAAAAGTTGATTGAAATTTCCGTAAATTCGGCATCTTATTCTCCTTCATAAATTCTATTAAATCACTTAATGTGAAATTCGGACATCGTTTTAGAAACTCATAAATTTTCCCACTGAAAATTCGCAATAGTTTCGGGAATCTTTTCATACCCTTTAAAACTATCACTAATAACATAATTGTCTTATATGGATTTTTACAATCTGGTATGGATGTTTCGATGGCAATTTGCAAATGTTCAACATACGTTAGATATTTCAAAAATCCATCACTTAAACTCAAATAATCTTCGGATCCCGTGTTTTCAATTATCACATTGATTAATAACATCAATTGATTTGATAAATCTTGTCTATTAATTGACATATCCAATATTTCATATGTTGTAAATTGCGAATTCAAACATATTTCATAAATATTTCTATCTGAAATACAATATTCTAACATCCATTCTTTGAAATAATCATCCATTAAATCATAAAACTTAACATAATCTTCCATTTTCAATTCTAAATTATTCGCAAATATAATCCATGAGTCTCCAATTTCCTCCCCCTTTTGTCTATTAAATTTTAAAATATTGCTCAAATATTCCATGTTTGAAGATTCGATATATTTAATCAATTCATCCCTTATAAATTTAAATGAATAATGATTATAAAATCGTGTACCAAATTCCAAATCTAATTCTCTTGGATACATTACCAAAGGTTCAAGGTATTTACTATATGCATCACCACCAACATCATCATTTATCTCTTTGATGCAATTGGTATCTATAAATTTAATACATTCTTTTAAATATCTAATATCATTAGGTATGTCATTGAATTCCCAATATTCTCCATGTTTCGGTCTTGTATATTTAACTCTCATTTCTAACATGGTTTTCAATATGTTTATGTCATTGGGTAATTCTGTTTCCTTAGTGTTAGGATTAGTTATTGTTAAGGCATTTGAAAATTGTTCTTGCATTTGTTCCTGCTCTTGTTGTTGTTGTTCAGCAATAGCCAACATTTGTAATTGTGAATTTAAACTATTTGTAAATGAATCCATTCTTGTCGTTGTTATTGTTGTTGTTGTTTATATTACATTAAAGAGTGATCCATTTATTTGATATCACTTTTTTATTTTTTCAAATATTTTATCTAGTATTTACAAATTACTTAATTTGTTAAATGATCAATCATTCTATGTGTTTCTGTTTTTTTTTTTGTTTTCATCGTTTTTCCACGCTTTTTTTCCACGCTTCTTCGCACACATGTTGCAAAATCATTAATATTTACTCATGCTTATGGGTTATGTCACTGATTTATTTTAGTTTACGATATGAATTATTCTTCATACACAACTAGAAAAAAAAAATGGGTCCTTGTACCACAATGACAATCATTAACTATATCTCTCAACACAATGTTTGATCGAAACATTGAAGAAAACACCTCATCCCGGAAAATTGTTTTCAACTCCCGCTTACACTCGATCTGTCCTTTCTTCATTCCCATACTATGAAACACTGTGAAGAATGTGGGGGCATTACCAGACTCTAAAAATAGTTGAATATAAAATCCGCAAAAGTTGAGCCTTCTTCATATGTCAATCAAGCGAGACATATATGAAGTAGGAAAAACTATCCTATCAGTTTCATTCCTAACATTCACAACATTTATCATTGTATCATTTCGTTGAGATTGATTTATATAGAAAAATTGTAAATATATACTATAAATAAAATAATATAATTTAAAAAGACTTAAAAAACATTAGAGGAAAAGAGGGGGGAAGAAGGGTATATCTTTTTAATCTGTTGAAATTAAAAAAATAGTAATCAGTAATAAAATTTTTTAAAATAAAAAACCTTAAGTAGATAATGGGAAATCACCAGCCCAAGCAGAAATTTCCTTCTTTAAAGCAGCTAATTCATCAGAACCTTCAGCAATCTTCTTCTTGAAATCCTTTAATTTGTTTGCTTCAATTGGTAATTCAGATTGAACCTTCTTTGCATAATTAACAGCAGTATCAATATAATAAACAATTTTTGCAAAATCTTCTTCAGATGCACCTCTTGTAGTCATTGCTGGTGCACCAATTCTAACACCACCTGGAACCAAAGCGGATTTATCACCTGGAATAGAATTCTTGTTTAATGCAATATTAATCTTTTCACAAACTGCTTCAACTCTTGCACCATCAATACCTTTATCCTTTAATGAAACTAAAACCATATGAGAATCAGTACCATGAGAAACTAATGAATAACCTCTCTTTGTGAATTCAGTTTCTAAAACTTTGGCATTCTTTAAAACTTGTTCTTGATATTCTCTAAATTCTGGAGTTGCAGCTTGTTTTAATGCAGTTGCTAATGCGGAAATTGTATGATTATGTGGACCACCTTGATGACCTGGGAAAACGGAGAAATTAATTGGATTTTCTAAATCATAATAAATTTCTTTACCAGTCTTTGGATTAACGGATCTAACACCTTTTCTGAAGAAAATCATTGCACCTCTTGGACCTCTTAAAGATTTATGAGTAGTGGTTGTAACAATATCAGCATATTCAAATGGTGATGGAATAACACCTGCTGCAATTAAACCGGAAATATGTGCCATATCAACAACTAAATATGCACCAACTTTGTCAGCAATTTCTCTCATTCTTTTATAATCAATTAATCTACAGTACGCTGATGTACCTGCAACTAAAGTTTTTGGTCTGAATAAAATTGCAGTTTTTTCTAACATATCATAATCAATTAAACCAGTTTTTAAATCAACTCTATATGGCATAGTTTCAAAATATGTTGAAACTGCTGAAATTTTTCTGGTATCAGTTTGATAACCATGGGATAAATGACCACCATGAGGTAAATCAAGACCCATTAATCTATCATGTGGTTTCATAATTGCTTGATAAACTTCTAAGTTTGCTGGAGAACCTGATAATGATTGAACATTAACACCCCACTTTTCTGGATCTAAATGGAAAGCCTTTAAAGCTCTTGCTTGACATAATAATTCAATTCTATCAATATGTTCATTACCACCATAGTATCTTGCACCTGGATAACCTTCAGAATATTTATTACACATTGGAGTTCCTAATGCATCAAAAACTGCAGTTGAAGTGAAATTTTCAGATGCAATTAAATCAATAGAATGCTTTTGTCTATCAATTTCATCTTCAATAATTTGTGCAACTTCTGGATCAGTTTCTTTTAAATGACCTGAAACCATTGCTCTGTGAGCGGAGGATAATGCATCGTGTGTCATGATTAATAAAGGGGAGAGTTTCTTTTAACAAATAACTTTAATTTAAAAGAAGGAAAAAAAGAAGAGAAAGGAAGGAGAAGTACAATTATAAAATAGAGAAAGAAAAATGTCTAATAAATGGATTTACTTGTGTCTTTATAAGAATCTCGACATGTGCAATTTAAACCCCAAAATTAATTATTAGAAATTGAAAAAAAACGGAAAAATTTTAAAAATCTAATTGTCATATTTGGATTTTAAGTGTTCTTGACTCTTCACTGACTCTTTACCGCGAGAAGTCAATCCACAAAAAACATGTGAAAACCTAAAAAAAACCATTTCAATCAATTAAAAACATGTATTATTTTATAATTATAATTGCATCGTGTTTATGTTACGATAGACACAGTAGTATAGAAGAGAAATATAAATTTATTAACAAAGTATACACAAACTCCTTAACGGTAGGATTTTTGGAATCTTGCTCTTGCACCACGACCACCGAATTTCTTTGGTTCCATTCTTCTTGCATCAGCAATTAATAAGGTTCTGTCATAAGAAGCAAAAACTTTCTTTAATTCGTTCTTTGAAGCTTCATCAACGTATTTAGCAGTGTAAGCAATTAAACCCTTTGCTAAAGCTTGTCTGATTGCATAGACTTGAGAAACGTGACCACCACCGGTAACCTTGATTCTGATATCTAAACCTGCAAATTTATCTAAACCAACTAATAATAATGGTTCGTAAACTTTGTGTCTTAAGATTTCTGGTTCGACAAGGGTGATTGGACAACCGTTAACCTTAATTAAACCTTTACCTTGTTTAACATGTGCAACAGCAGTTGCATTCTTCTTCTTACCAAAGGTCTTAAATAAAAAAAATAAAAAAATTAAATCAATGTAATTATCAATGTTAGTATTCAAATCGTTCATTATGTCTATCTAATTTATGTTTTTTTCTTGCTTTCTATTTGTATTGCATATTGGGGGCTAACTCATCATAAATTAACTTGGTGATTATATCAATAATTTTTAGTATTTTCTAAATAAACAAGTTTTCTTTAGTTAAAAGGATACCTGTATAAACCAATTTCAGGAAAATATAATAATCTATTGTAATACACTAAACAATATGACATGAATACCTGTATACTTTTATAATTTTACTAAATTTTGAATAATATTTTCTTTCCTTTATTTTAAATGTGTAACAATGTAAAGCTCATCAAACATAATCATTTCAAAAGTATAGTTTAAAACTTCATATACATACTTGGACGGATGGAGTGACAATCTTTTGTTCAGCAGACATAACGTTTGGTTTATGAAAAGTGTCTATGTAATTATTAAGATATTGATTAATATCAAGATATCGATTTCTCTACTATAGATGAAAAATCAAAACCGAAAGGTGAGTGAGTTGTTGTGAGGAAAAATTGAATCAAAATTGACGTGCGGTGTCGAGGTGGGCGCGGTGTGACTGTGTTTCCAGGTGCTAGCCTGCGGTGCGCAGGTGTGTGTATTTTCTTGTGTTGAGAAACGCTCTGTAGGAAGTGTTACTGTGCGAGAATGGAAGGTACGTGGGTCTGTCTGGCAGTTGCAGATTTTCACTGAATATTATTAATATTGATTAAAAGTTTTAATCATATACAGATCTTTTCATTAAGTTCATTAACCAGATACATCAACAATGGGTACGTAGATAACCACATATATCATTTTGTTTGTACACAACGGTTTATTTAGATTTAAAGTGACATATAGACAGTTAAATATTACTACATATTGAAAAATGAAAATGTTGTTTAAAAATTTTTACAATTATTATATTATTATCAAAAGTAATTTGGAATATCATAACAAAAATAACATATTGATGCATGTATGAATTAAATTAAAAACATTAAAGTTTTGCTTTTTTATTTGATTTCAATATCTTTGATAGTTATTTTATTATTGCCAAATTTTTAGACATTATTAAACAATAAGAAACTTAGTAAATAATAACAAATATGACAAAAGATATACAATAATAATCCAATAATTTTTACAGTGTAATAAAACAATTTAAATTTACAAAAATGTACAACCTTTTTTTCAGATTAATGTGAATAAAATTACTAACATTTAAAAAAAATTATTTTCACTTTATTATTTTATTATAGCTATCCACAAGAACCTTCCAATTCTTAAGAACCACTTCAGAAAGCACTGGCAAGAAAGAGTCAGAGTTCATCTTGATCAAGCTGGTAAGAAGGCTTCAAGAAGAGCTGCAAGAGCTGCAAAGTCTGCAAAGGTTGCACCAAAGCCAGTTGATTTATTAAGACCAACTGTCAGATGTCCAACTATTAAATACAACAGAAAGGTTAGAGCTGGTAAGGGTTTCACCCCAGCTGAATTAAAGGCTGTTGGTTATACTCCAAGATATGCAAGAACCATTGGTATTGCTGTTGATGCAAGAAGAGTTAACAGATCTGTTGATGCTTTCGAAGTTAATGTTGCAAGACTTAATAAATACAAGGAATCATTAATTATCTTTGACAAGAACACTAAGCCATCTGGTGAACAAATTGCTATTGCAGCTGCTTTCCCAGTTGAACAACCAGCATTAGAATCAACTCCAAGAGCTGTTGTTGTCCCAGAAGAATCTGCTTACAGAACTTTAAGATTAGCAAGATCTGAAAAGAGATACAAGGGTATCAGAGCAAAGAGAGCTCTTGAAAGAGCTGAAGCTGAAGCTGAAAAGAAGAAATAAGCTTGATTGAATTCAAATTTAATATTATACTAATAAAATTTTATAAAATAATTTCTTATATACTTTTCTGTCTAAATGTAACATGGATTTTACAATTTAAAAATGTAAAATTTCTAATATAATAATTAAGAACGAACATTATCGATTAATCCGTCTATTTTAGTGGTTTTATGTTAGAAGTATTACAAAACATTGTTTTAAGATAACTATTCAAGCTGTTGATACATTTAATTTCTAAATTACAAATTAAAAAAACTAACAGCAATAGTAATCCAATAAATTCATACTAAATTAAAATAGCATTGACATCAATATATTGACGTTTTTTGATGCTAAGTTTTTTTAAGTTAAGTAAAAGCTTTCCTTTGATGTTTAAATTATATATGATTTTAGTATAAAGTGAATGAATTAATTAATTTATAAAACTAAATAACCTAATCGAATAAACCGAAACCCATATCATCATCAGATTCTTCCTTTGCTTCTTCAACTTCTTCTTCAGCTGCTTCTTCAGAAGAACCTGCTGCTGCACCTGGAGCTGCTGCTGCAGCTGGACCAGATGAAACATTGAAGTTGAATAATAAAGATGGTAAATCTTTACCTTCTAATGCCTTTGCAAAAATTTGACCCCAGATACCGTCAATTTCAATGTTTGCACCAGAAACTAATTTTAATAAGTTTTCAGAAGAAACTTCTAATTCAGAGTCAGCTAAGATGATAGATGCGTATGCTAATGCGGATTCAGTAGACATATTGTTTGATAGATGGAATAATCACTCTTTAAGCAAAACTTGCAGACTAGTTCCTTGTAGATTTAAAAAGCCTAAAAAATCAATAAAATTCCAAAGAATCGAATTCCACTTTCAGAGACATTTGAAAAAAAAGAATTCTCGCCGAATGGTAACAAATTACTGAGTGTGTAGATTTTGTAAACAGGGTTTCTGTCACGTGCATACAAAAAGGGCATGTAGCGCTAGGGGTATTCATATTTGACATAAATCCACTGGCATTGGCATTAAAAAGCAACAGATACAACCATAATTTAATCAATAGTACAATTTTTAAGGTAAGTTATAGAAAGTAAAAAATAAGTAGTAAGTATTTAAATAAGGGCGATAAATGCTGCAAACCCAGCAAAAACTGGAATTGTACCAGCATTGATTTCAGCACCAGCACCAGTATAGGTGGTTTCTACAATTGCTTCATTATTAGTAGATGAAGAGTTAACAATTATAGCAGAAGTTCTTGTACTAATGCTAGTTAGTGCAACAGGTAACGTTTCTGTTGATGCAACTAATTCTGGTGTAGCTACTGATAATTCTGTAGTGACAATAGTTGGAGTAGCAGCTGGTTGGTTTTTCAACGAAACGTCATCAGATCTAGTTTGAGAATGTTCGGTGATGACTGAACTACATGGAATGACAATGGTTTTAGTAACATCATCAATAGTAGTAGTGTAAGTAGTATATAAAGTTGGAGCAACTATCTTTGATGTAGCACATTCTTCACAAGATTCAGTCATGATAGTAGTTTCCTTTGTTGTTAATGTATAAACACCTGAGTCGTTACCATCGACATCACTAGCAGAAGATTGTGTTAATAATGATGAGACGGACGATGTTGATAGTTTGAAGGTGGTTGATAATGTTGGGGAAGTTGAGAAAGTGGATGAAATAAATTCTAAGGAAGCAGTTGACAAATCAGTGGAAGCAGGGGATAAAGCCGCTGAAGATGATGATGACGATGATGCAACGGAAGATGGGAATGATGATGATGATAATGATAATGATGATGATGGTGATGATGGTGCTGGTGATGATGACAATGATGATGGTGGTGATGGTGATGGTGGTGATGGTGATGGTGATGATGATGATGGTGATGGTGATGATGATGATGGTGATGGTGATGGTGATGGTGATGATGATGATGGTGACAGTGATGATGGTGACAATGATGATGATGATGATGATGATGATGATGACGATGATGATGACGATGATGATGATGCTAGAGGAGCTGGGCAGCTTTTCTTATGTGGTAATGATGGAAGTTTAATATGATACATTAGTGATTGAGAATCAACATCTTTACCTAAGTTGTATTGAATACTACCACCATTCAAATAACCATCAGTTGTGATATAATCATTATCACTTGTTACAAGAAGGAAATATTCATCATCCGTACATTGAATTGGGATTAAGTTCATACCTTCCCATTTTTCATTGAGTAAATGATCATCATCGTCACCTCCATTATGAACACCAAATTTAGCTAATTCAGTATCTTCTAAGATGTCAATAAATGAATAATGGGTTGCTGGAACAATTGAAGAGTCTAAAACACCTTTATTTGATGCAATCTTATTACCAACATCATCATACTTGCCAAAAATATTATCAGCATCTTTTAATGACCAAAAATCAATATGTTTAAAGATTGAAGTAGTACCATCTTCACCAGCTCTACCTAGTCCAGAATCTCTCGGTAAAACCATGATTAAATCTTCAGAAATAACCCTCATTTCGGATTGTGAAGCAGTCTTGAGCTTGGTGGTTTCGTAAGTCGGTAAAACAACAACGTATTCCGCAACTAATTGAGGTGGTGAAACAGTTAAATCATATTTTGCTAATCTTGAATTAAAACTTGCTTTGGATTTGTCTCCACCATCTTGAACAGTAGCGGATTGTAATAAAGCATATAAGTATTTACCATCGGAGGTAATATCTGCGCCTTCGTATCCTTTATTATTGGTTCTACCATCTTCATTTTCCTTTGGAGAGTAGGATTGATCATAATATAAAGTGGAATCAGACGAAAAATCTAAGACGCCATCAACATGGGGAAGTAAGGCATCTGGAGCTTGAATATAATCAACCATCTTACCAGATGCATCGAATTTCATAATTGATGGACCATATTCATCAGTAATCCAAAACCCATTTGATAACTCGCCGTCAACTAAAATAAGAGCTTCAGCATCTAAGGAAACTCTTGTAGTAGTGAGAGTTGAGTTTAAACCATTACCCCAACCATCACCCTGGTAAGTGACCGCTGGAATGTCTTTACCATTAAATTTCATGGTGGTGTTTGCATCCAAGCCACTCATATAATTTCCATTATTATCCTTCAACAAAATGGTGTCTTCATAGGTCCAAATAATATTATCATCATTTGAAGAGTTTTTTGGTGTGAATGCAACATCGAATTTGTGAACTCGTGAAATAGTATTAACAGTACCTTGAATATTCATACCTCTATCAGGTAAACCCCAAGCAGTAAAATGATAAGCACCATCAGCATCAACTTGAACAGAAGATTGGTCAATTGCAACAGATGAACCAGGGGCAATGGTGTCATGGAATTTATCAACAGAATTTGAAGGGATTCTACCAAAACCAACTAAACCGAAAGATTCATAAGTAACACCATCAAGATCAACACTTGAAAGACACAGTGCCTTTGAAAATAATGCAACAAAAATAAATTTAATAGCTCTATTCATTCTGTAACGAGTGAAAGTAGTTGGTTGATTTATCGAAGAATAAACTATTTTGTTAAAAGAAATAATAAGAAAGTTAAATGTTTTCAGATTAGATTTAAGGCGAAACCACGCATATTTACAGTTTATTTGTATTTACTTTTACAGCAGTTGTGTAGAAAATAAATTTGGGGTATGTTCACACGTTTCTGCCTAATTAATTAAAAGAGTAAATACTGATAGCAAAAACAGAATTTGTGGCGGACAATCTTGTTTCTCAACCGCCGGAGCGGACATTAATTTTTTTCAGAATCTTCTTTAAAGCCGTTATTGCGTGGGGAACCAAAACAACGAATGTCAATTTCTGCCCACATGTTCAAGTGATAATTAAACGTAAAAAATTAAACAAATTAAATTCTACAATTATGAAATTGTCATTGGATCATTAAATTTATATATAACAATATTTTTCTTATTTATGCAACCCTGATGGGGAATTTATACACGACATACTTTTTAGATTTCTTAATAGAAACATGAAAATGAACCATATAGGAGTTATTAATATTACAACTTTCAAATGTAGGTACAAGACAACTTGCGCTTTTGTTAATCAGTTTGGAGTTCATAGCTAGCGGCATTTTAATAGATGCTTTGAAAACATGATCTTGTGAATCCCAATACCATTTCTTTGTTAAATCGGTAGTTTCTGTCAGAAACTCAAATTTTGGGACGTATGCCTCTTTAACTGATAATTTACTTAATGCATTGACACCTACAACTAAATTCTTTGGAATTGAAATATTATGTTTTGATAATATTTTGAGTTGTTCCAAATAACCCACGTATTGCCTTCTAATATTTGGAATTGTGTAAGTTACTAATTGTTCGTCCATTAAAAATTCACCATCAATACTAACTGGGATTGCATGTGGTGAATAAATATTAATACATTTAAAAGAAGATGAAACTGTGATTGATGAAGGCAAATCAACTTTAGTTGATGATGCAGAAAACTTTAATTCAAAATCGACAAAACAATGGTCTTGTACTAGGTTTGAAGTACTGTTTTGTAAGGATTGGATGGGTTTTGAAATATTTGAGCTATTGGAATTCAAAGCACCAATAATTGTTGGACTATTACTTCTAACACTATTGATGTTAGCTTTTCTTTGTGAATTAGACTGAGGTTTAGATTTCAATGTATAGCATCGAATAGAGTGAATTGAGGAGTCTTTAGACATAGAAGCTTTAATAAGTATATCCCCACCTGATCTGCCAAACAAGTCTTTGCCAATATCAACGGTATTGTAATGCAAATAATTATTACTATCACTTCTAACAATTTCCCCATGAAAATTAGTTGAACTTTTAAGTTGTTTTTCCTTCTTAGAATTATCCACCTGCAATGCAGCGATCATTGTGTCTTGTTCCTTCTTACTTAAAATACCAGCTTCTCTTAATTGATGTCTTAATTTTAATTCATCAATTGACCTAACAACATAACTTTCAAACTTGGTTAATTGTTCATAAGTTCTTATGTTTGTTCTTATTGTTTTTTTCAATATATTATTCTTATCAGATCCTTCATCATCATAAAACGCACCGTGATTTTCACATACATCAACTCTTAAATAATAACGTTCAGTTGACATCAAAATAAACGGAGATTTATAGTCAATATCATATAATCTTGGTGAATTTAATTTTTTATAACCATATTTTCTTATTCTTTCCTCTAATCCAACCATTTGGACTTTAACGTAATATGATATAGATTGGCCAATTAATGCAGTATCGTCAACTTTAATAGGACTACCATAAACTGATTCAAATCTTTTATATCCCAATATTGGATCAATAGTGTGACTTTCATTAAGATGAGCAATGCTTGATTCATCAAATCCAAAAGTTGGTAAAATATGTAAATGTTCAGGTATTTGGTCTGGACAAGAATCATCTAATAAAGTTTGAGGTAATTTAAAACTAAAAAACTTTTTATGAGTAACATTTGGTAAAACACACTTTGATTTATCGAATCCAATAATTGTAGAATCAAGATCATCTTTTTCTAAGTCTCCAGTAATACCATGTGTTTTAAGTGGTATTTTACCATAACTAAAACAAGCACTCAAATCATAAGTTTTAAACAATGATTTTGTACAAATATTTCTATCACTTGGACGGAATCCACTAGCGGGCGTCTTCAATTCACCTTCAAGTGAAACTGTCATTAATTCAAATGGAATGGGTTTACCTGAACGTGATTTAATTGTAACATAACCGGTCACTAAATCACCAGGTCGATATTCAGTAAGTATACTTTCCTTTTCAACGGCCTTCCCAATTTTTGGTGGTTTTTTAGTTAAAACTATTTTAATATCTATTGGTGTGTCAATATATTTCAATTTCTGAATATTATTAAGTAAATTATTCTTATTATTTTCATTTGACACATATCTATTCAGATCATTTGAGATGACGGAAGATCTCATTGAACCTATTTCAGATACATAATCGGGCAATTCATTGTCATTTAAATCATTAACATTATTATAATCATATATATTCCTATTTAGCATAAAATTATGCATTTGAAAAGAAGGTAGAATATCTTCTATAATTAAACTTTGACTTTCTGAATCATTATTGGAAGGTTGGTTCTGCTGATCGAAATCGGCATGTGCTTTTCTTAAATCATTTCTTCTATTGGAAGATATCTGCATTCTAAAATTTTGAATGTGTTGTATAGAAAAATAAATACAATTAGAAAAACAATAACGATATTAATGTACTAACTCTATAATAAACTTTTAAAAAAAATAAATAAATAAAACAGAATGTATACAATGGTATCAGTTCTATAGTTGTATAGTCCTTTGTGTAAGTTGCAAATACATATATTGGATGCACCAGTGACAAAATGACAAATAGTAAAACTGCAACTAAGCTAAGACAGGTGTCACTTGATATAGATAATGATTTGATAACTAGTCACTTGTAATGTTGCAATCCTCGGAAACGAAGTGAAAACTCCTTAACGCAAGAAACCCGAGATTGCTTGATACAGTAATTCCGCAATGTAACCGGACAGCGAATTTGTGATAACGGAAATTTCTAACGAGATAATTTGTCAGACAACCGTTACTGGAAAACTCATGCTGAGGTTTTTGGTTTTAGCCTTTCTGATGCTGGTTTCTAATTCAAGGGTGTATATACGACAAAGGTGACATTGCTGAAAGCTAGGTGGAATGCACAAGGATGAAATCTTTTCCATATTTTTAGAATCAAGTGTAAGTGGAACTTGAAATTCACATTCGTAAAGATTTGTAGATTGATTAAGTTTCCACTGGTTATGTATATCAATGGTTTTTGTTTCAAATATTTTCTTGATTATGTGTTCTGATGAATGGATTCTTCCTAAACTATTAACTTTATTATATAAACTGCGGATTAGACCAGTTTTCAAATCTTTTACACTTTCATACAATTGTTGATAATAAAAATTATATTTACTTCTCACAATTGATAAATTCTCTGCTTCTAACCCACCATTGAATACAAAGTTATTATCGAATGTAATTGGCAATGGAAATGGTGATTGAATATTGTAAAGTTTTAGATTAGGAGTAATTGTAATTGACGTTGGTAATGCTGAATTTCTAGATTTAGGCTGAAATGACATATAAACATAAATATATTCATTATCATAATTCAGTGACATTATTGAATCAACTGAATTGGAAGTGTGTAATAATGGTGGTGATTGCATCGATGATATTGAACTTAAGGGAAGAGAACTTAATGAAGTAGTTGATGAAACAGTTTTAAGGTCTAGATTACTATTCAATTTTGCGATATCCATTCTACCAGCCAATTTTAGTTTTCTAGGATTTAATGCTTTGAGTTGTGTATTTTTAGACATACTCAATCTTAATGTTAGGTTACCGTCAATTTTAGTGAAAAAATCTTTAACAAAATGAATTTTTTGAAATCTACTAAAACCATTATCATCCATCAGAGAAGTTTTTGATTCGTACAATACTGGAACCGAATCCGAACTTGTATCTGTTGATGATAATTGTGAAAATTTCTTAGAATTTGATAAATTAGAAGCGAAAATAATTGAATCTTGTTCTTTTGAATCTATAACACCAATATCAATCAAATGCTTACGTTCTAAATTTTCATTTAGCTTGTCAGTTACTAAATTTTCAATAATTTTTAATTGTTTAGTAGTTGAAACTTCACCATATTCATTTAAAAAATTATTTGGTTGAGTATGTACATTAGATGTATCAACTCTAAAATAGTATTCCACATTTTTCAAGAAAATAAAATCATATTCATGTTTTGTCTCTTGATTATAGAACTTTTTGTAAAATTCTAATTTTCTACCAATGAATTGAACATTAATTGAATAAGAAACTGATTGACCATCTGCTGCATTATCTAAAGTTTTAATTGGTGAGCCATATCTATCTAATCTTCCATATCCATGAAATTGATTAATCTTAATATGTTTAGCTAATCCATTAAATGCTTGATTATTAACACCAAATGATGGTGGTAATTTTAGATGATTTGGTAATTGTTCAAAACAAGTATTATCTAACAAATAATGAGGTAATTTAAATGCGAATATCTTCTTATGTTTTGTATGTGGATAAATGATTCTTCTGTATGCAAAACCAATAACAGTCTTATCATTTTCATCAGTTAAATGTTTCTCACTAACACCTTGAGATATTAAATCTATGCAACCATGATGAAAGCAAGCACTTAAATCATAAGTTTTAAGGAATTTCTTTTTAATTAATGTTTCAGGATTTGAAGGATCGGGAATTGTAGTATCACCTTCTAATGAAACTAGTAACATTTCAAAGGGAATTGATTCTTTTGATTTGTTTTCAATTATAATATAACCACAAACCACATCACCAGGTTTATACTGTCTTAAAGGATTCTCTCGTTCTGGATTAAATCCCACTTTTGGTACTTGTTTTGTTAAAATAATTTGGATATTAATTGGTAAATCAATTCTTTGAAATTTTTCTAAATTGTTCAATAATAAAGCATTTGGATTTTGAGTAGGGTCAACGAATTGATTGGGATCATTTTGATTTGCAATTTCATTATAACCACGTAAACTAGATATATCATCGTAATTTGGTGGTTGATCCAAATTGTTGATATCTTCAGTATCATAAATTGTTCTATTAAACATATAATTATGCATTTCAAATGATGGTAAAATATCTTCTAATAAAGCTAATTCATCTGCATCTCTATTTAATTGTGGTGTTTCTTCTTCTGCAGTCATAGTCCTATCAAATTCACTCATTAAAGAGAGTTAATATTTTCTTCTTTTGTAAAAGTAATCTAATTTAGTTATACCAGGTTGTACCACATTATTATAGAAACAATATATAAAAACACGTCTAGATTATCCACCTTGCAGAGAATCTGTTGTTTTTCTAATTTTTTTTCTTTTTCACATTTTCACTCATTTAAATTGCGAGAACTAGAGATACCCCATCTGATACAAACATGAGTCTGTTTTGTAATATGAAAGATGGTACTCAGAATTCATTATACATAGGTGTATAATTGGCTCTGTTGTTGTTAAGTAACATATTATTTTTTGTAAGATTTTTGGTGATCGAAAGGGCTGTCAAAAATAATAATCGATAATATAGTAAAACGCAACATAAACTATAAACATGCACAAGAAACTGCAGAATAATTTGATTTGTCATTGGGGTCACGCTGGATGACTGCTTTAAGCAAAACATATTCCTCGGATTACTGTATGAATTACATTATTAAAGTCAAATAATTTGTATTATCTTATACCTGCTATACAATACAAACACTAAGTAAATAATCCATAAATTAATTTAAAGTTGGTTGAAAGTCTTGAGACCACAGTAGAAGAATTTACCGTATGATTCTGCACCAACAGCCTTGAAAGTAATGGTAGCACCCTTTTTAAAGTAAAGAGTATCACCTTTCTTTGGTCTAACAGTAGTACCTTCTTCATCAGAGATAGTAACATCACCAACGGAATCTAGACAAATCTTCATTTCATCGTATGGATATGTGTAAACTAATGGTTCACCATCAATGAACTTGAAAAAACCTGCAGAAATGGTATGTTCTGCATCAGTGTTCTTACTAGTCATAGTATCACCGAGGAAAGAAGAAGGAGAAATCTTTGGAGGAAGAACATCATAAGCTTCAGCGGTTGGGTAAAATTCCATAGGCATTTTTAGTGTATATATAAGAGGGGAGATGTTTCTATACAAATCTTGCTTTTCAGTACTAAATCCAGGCAATATAGTTATCAGTGCAAACAGTCTCTTATTTATACTACTAGTGAATGGTAAGATTAGATTATAGAAAGTGAGGAAGCGCGATAAAAATTACCGTATTGGGTAATTATATCCTTATCATTCATTGGTATCAGGGTTTCACGATCCCAATGAGGGAGTTTTAATCAGATGTCAGCAATTGGCGGCATTAAGAGATTGTTATTTAAGAGGATGTATATCCCATCTATAATACAACATGGTGTTGCACTTCTATTGAACAAGCACTTGCTACATTAATCACTCTTATATATCAATGCCTTTATATTTCAAGCCAGGTTCCGACAGTTACTTCTCCAAATTACCACCTGCAATTCCATCTCCAGGTAAGAATGCCAATTTAGGTGATTGTCTTCATTCTGATGCACCAAAAGATAAGATTCTTTCATCAGGTTTCTACAAACAAAGTTCGGGTGAAGCATTAGTTTATAAATATACTTACGAGGAAATGAAAGTTTGTGTTGAGGTTCATGGTAAATTTACAGTTTCTGATGAAACTGGTAAAACAGTTGAAGTAACACCAGGTTCAACATTTTACTTCCCAAATGGTTGTACCATTACTTTTAAGGTTGAAGGTACTGATGAAGTACCAGAAGAAGAAGCTTATGCGCTTAATTGGTTTTGTGGTTTAAGACCAGCAGATACTTTATAATTGATTTATAAATTTATCCTTTTTTATCAAGTTATTTTTATCCCCACATTGAGTGTATAGAAGTGTTTTTAGGTAAAATAATTGATGTATTTTCCAAAATTGTGAAAAATGTAATGATAAGTTAATATATACTATAGGAAACACAATTTGGGTAACATCTAAAGATTCGGTTTTTGTTTTATTTCTAATTTTTCTAGTTTCTCTAATTTTCAATCTCTCTTTTTTTTTTTTTTTAGTTTCTCAATTTTTTCTATAATTTTAGCTTCTATTAATTATCATTCTATAGAAAAATCATTAAAATATTCTTGAATTAATCAATTTCATATTAAGAAACGAATCCAATTCATCATGACGCACGATCAAGGCGATACCATGACAAATGGTATCCTATCACTAACGCATATAGCGAGACTTAAATGTATTAATAATGCACATCTAATTAATGATATAGGATCAACACCATATCATTTAATCGAACCTGTATTAATGAAAAAGACAGCAAAATCCTTAAAGCAAATAGAATCTCAATCACCACAAATCATCAAAGATTCTGAAGAATTATGGAAAAATCTATTAAAAAGGGATTTTCCTGATAGACCAGCCAATCAAATAAATTTGACATCAAGGAATTTATATGATAAATATTTAATTGAGAGGGACAATCAAAGAAAGAATGCAGTTGGTAATTTAAAATTGATAACTAAAAAATTGAATGATATGAAAAATAAAAATAAGGTAAAGTCTATTAATAAAGTATTACCGCCAATGAAAAGAACGAGATCAATAATAAATTCAAATAATAACAATAATAATACACAAATATTTAAAAGTTCACTTTTACAAAAGGCTAGAGTTGCAAATAAACAAAGAGTACGAAATTTCACACAACCGAAAAAAACAATGACAAATTTGAATAAAATATCCAAACCAGGTCAAACATCGAATAATTGGGTTAAATTAGGCCAAAGGATAAATGATAAACCAATACGACCATTACCCACAACAGCAAAGACAATAAATTCAACACCATCTAATAAAAAAAGCATTGATATACCAATAGAGCCAATAAATAAAGAAAGACTGAAACGTTCAAAAGCATATATTCATAATTTATAGAGAACCATTGTTTACATATAATAAATATTACTATAGTTTTTTTTTTTATTTTGCATCATCCTTTTTTTTTTGCTTTTTCAATACCCTATCTAAAGCATTTTCAACTTTACGTTTTTTATAAGAATTTATATTTTGTTTTAAATTATTGATTTTTGGATTTAAGTTTTTCGAAAGATCCCAATTTTTAGATTCTAGTTTGTTATCAATAAGATTTGAATCACCACTTATACTAATAGTTTGTTTATAAGATTTAATTCTTAATCTACCATTCAATAAAATTTTCAAACTCCAATCTTGAAACATTTTACTACATCTATTAGAATCAATATTTAACATTTTTAAGATTGGCAAAACATTATTAAAATTTCTTAATTGATAAGATTTATCAACTGTACAACCGCTTGAACAAATCAAACCTCTATTTCGACTTGCCCTAATGATTTGTTTAACATTGGAAATAGTTTGAGATCTATTTTTATTATTTAGAAAATCGGTATATTTAATCTCAAATAATATACCCTTTTCAATTGCGGAACATAAAGTTTTATGTTTCATATAACAAGGTAATCTTTCTTGTAAATTAAAGGAAATTAGATCAACATCTAAATTTGAAATTGTTGATTGTATGGATTTTTCAGTTAACGGTTCAATGGCGACAATATCAAAAATTTGTTGAAATTTTGAAATATTTTGACATTGTGTTGAATCATCGACCATGATTGTAATTCTTGTGAAAATTTTGACTTTATTTTCAAACTCTTTAAAATCTCTATCTAAATTTATTGGATTAATTAAATTTAAATCATTTGATAATTTAATTTTATTGAATTTCGAGGTGGTTATACTTGGTTTGAAATTTAATGCCATATGTGTATATCCTAAATTCTGTGCAACGTTGATTAAATTTTTAACATCTTTCAATTGAGTTGGCGTTATTTTTTCATTGAATTCGGTTACCGGATAAACTATATTCAAATCACAAAGCATGATTTATGTTTCAACGGCAGGTAAGGGGCCAAAAAAAAAGAGTATTTTTAGACAATCGTCATTATTCAATTCATTACATGACATGTTTTGGAAAAAATTCCAGAAAAATCTTTTGATATTGAGGATTTCTGCTTGGTGTGGAATTTCCCTATTTTTTCTTTTTCGGAATTTCCAAAAACAGTATATAACGAACGGACTTGCCCCCACATACACACTTCCAACGGGTGGCAAAAATAAAAGCGGATAATCGATATAAGAAAAAGATATAAAAAACGAAACACACATAATGACAACAATAGAACAACAGGAAGATGGAATGCTGGATATAGGAGAACATTGTTCGATATGTCGACAACTTGATTTTTTGCCATTTAATTGTTTGAAATGTGGTGAATCATTTTGTTCAAATCATCGAAATGATTACAATTTGCATAAATGTGTGGTTAATTCAAATGCTAATAAATTAAAAGAATTAGAACGGAATAAAGTGGACGTTTCAAAATTGCCAAAATCTTCAAGTTTATTTCCCGATTTGAATAAGATACGTAGGGAAGCACAAGATAAGTATGAAGTTGAAAAAAATAAAAATATTGGACAACGATTAAGTACTCAAAAGGGAACATTAAATATGAGTAGTGTTGAAGTTGCCATGTTGAGATTGAAAAAATTATTGGGTAATAGTATAGAAAAGACGAAAAGAGATACGAAATCCAAATCGATATTTGGATTTAGAAAAGAATCCACGAAGACGACGACGGCGGCAGCGGCCACCTCGTCAACAAAAGCATCTAAAATGATAGAAATGAATAAATTAAAGGGATCAGCTGTTGGGGACTCAAGAATATCGAAAAATGATAGAGTGTATGTATGGGTGATGTTTACATCGGATGATGATAGTAAATTTTTGAATAAAAATGCACAATTTTTTTCGAAAAAATGGCCCATTGGAAAAATGCTAGATAACAGTGCAGAATTATGTAAGATTAAGAATTTGAACAATAAAGAAATTGAATCATCATTAAAATTGGCAATGTTTAGAAAACGTAGAAATGATGGTGGTGATGACGGTAATGAGGATTTTGTTTATATACCTACAAATGGACGTGTTGACAGAGAAATTAAAGATGGTGATGAAATTTACATTCTTAGAGGCCATAAATAAGTTTCTAGGTTAGTTTCTTGATAACATGTATTTTTTTTGTGTATTTTGGAATAATTTAAAGTTTTACATTGTAATATATTTTTAGAAAATAGAAGACGGAATTTGCAATAAAAATGAGATAAATCGTAAATACGTTGAAAACATGCAAAGAATGGTAAGAAATGACGTTTGAAAAGAATTCAATCATTTTCACTTGCTAAACTATCACCTGATTAGACCATTGCAGACAACCCAGGGGTAAGGATAGCTCCTGGGTGTTGTTCCAAAAAACACAACAAGAAACCTGTCATGCCGCTTACGTAAGCAAGCGAGGGAAAGAAAGCGGCAGAAAAAAAGGAAAAACCCGAAAACAGAAAACAAATTTCCTGCTCCGCCCCATGCTCCCCCTGCAGAAATTTGCAGGTCTAAGAATAGCGCACGCTTCCGGATCGGGCAGAAATGGGAAAGGAAGGAATGGGCAGATGAGCAAATTTGTCTAGCCCTGTGTTGTGGAGACGGAGGGGGGGCCGGAGGTGGGGCCGGAGGGGGGATGGAGCTCAACGGAGAGAGCAGGGCGAAAGTGTTGGGCCGTCGCCGGCGTTCCGAAGCGGGAGCCACCCACATGGTCAGAAACATGAAACGTGTGTGCCAATTTCGGATATGCCTAATGCGGTAATTATGGTTCGGCTATATTTTTTTATCGCAGTTAAGCACATGGGAGAGGTGTTTATCGGGGAGGTGAAAAATTTTATGGTATGGAAAAGATGTCTATCCATCTATCTAGATTCTTATATAGTGATAGTATAGATATTATAAATAAATTATATAATAGTAATAGATGTATGTTTTGTATGTGGGTTTTTTTTTTCTGTAGTTGGGCTATGTTATGCATGAGGATTTTTCCCTTTTTTTTCTCTTTAGAGTTTTTTGGGTTATAGACAGCAAAGAAAAGTTTTTTTTTTGTGGATAAAGAAATGAAAATTCTTGAAAAGCATGAAAAATAGATTGAGTGTTGGGGAGAAAAAGGGGCTTTTTTTTCATTTTTTAATGAATTGATAACCATTTTTTATAGTTTTCTGATGAGCTATGTAATAAGTTAGAAACATTTGTAATACTTGAATGAGATTTTGAAGATGGAGGACTACTGAGTACCTTGTTTGAGTCATCAATATCAACATTTTTGGTGCTGTGATGTGACATGTTCAATTTTATAGAATGAGATTTTTCATTGTTATGAGTAGTATCTTTTTTCTTAAACGATTTGGATAATCGTTGAGAAATCGAAACAGATTTGCGTTTTGGAACAACGGTATTAACATTATGATCAATAATATTAGAATTATTCAAATCTAAACTATTTGAATCCAAATCATTTGAAATTATTGAAGTTGCTAGCAATGGAGACTCGTAAGTCAAATCCTTTAAATTAGGAGATTTAAGCGAACCGGTTATTGAACATCTTGGTATAATTTGAGGTGTTAATAAAGGAGATATTATTGTGGGTATGGTGTTGTTGGAATTATTATTTGAAAACGATGTAGAATTAGTTAAAGATTTTGAATTTTGTAAAGAAAACGAACCATGAATGGAAGGTAGGCTGTTTGAATAAACAGATAAAGCTGGTGAGTTGGTGGGGTTTATACTTGCAGTTGTGTCGTTATGTGCAGCAGCATTGGCTATGTTCTCTTGATCTAGTAATTTACATTTTTCGCAACAGTAAGCAGAGCCGTTCTGACAAATTTTCTCACATACGATACAATAATCATCAAAGGCAGACATAGTTAGGAAGGCTGGAAGGGGAGGGGACGGTAAAGAATGTATGAGAAAGAAGAAAGAAAGAAAGGAAGATGGAGAAAGCAGGAAGGAAAGAAACAGATGGAAAAAAGTAGGTGGAAAAAAAGAGAATACTAACAGGTGAATAAGTTTTATATATACGGTAACTTGTGCAAAAATAAACACAGGTAGTGAAAAACTCTGGAACACTGAAAAATTTGTACACGGGACGCCAAGAGGAAAAGCTGCCGAAAACGAACAGAGCCGACTGCGCGCTTTCCCGCCGAGTGGGCGTCAACTTAGATAACCGCATTGGGCAATGCGGGCGGGGGGTTGCTGGGGCGGCCGTGGGCGCTGCGGGGGGTTGCTGGGGCTGCGGGCGGGGGAGGGGAGGAGAGAAAGGGGGCGGGGAGTGTATGTTGGGTTTGTCACGTGTTTGTCACGTGGTTGTCACGTGGTTGTCACGTGGTTGTCACGTGTGTGTCACGTGGTTGTCACGTGTGTGTCACGTGGTTGTCACGTGTGTGTCACGTGCGTCTCCTTCCCCCCAGCGTTCGGAACAAGCCCGCCTTGTTCTCTTTTCTTCTCGAATTTTCCATCGCGACAACTCCCTCTGTCGCATTGTGTCTTCAATTGGCTACCCTTTGTACTACCATATCACTACGCTTGTCTATCCTACAACAACCTCCTCCCCATTTACATACCATGTTATCACGATATTCAACTTTCTGCCGTCTCCCCATTTCCTCCAGACTTTTCTCATCTTTCACTCCTCGACGTAATACCACTACTACTATCACCGCAACCAATTTGGAAGATCTCAGTATAAATAATGTCACCGACTTTCAAATTGAAAAATTGCATCCAGCTTTACTAGAAAAGGCAGAACTTATGAATAATGATTTGAAAAATTTAGAACTAAAAATGTCCAACGGTTTGGAATTCAATTTAATTGAAAATAAAAAATATTCAAATTTAACTTCTTTCCATTCAATCTATTCCGAATTCAAAAATTTGAATGAAAACTATACAGAATTATTAAACATCATTAAAAATCCTCTCAATGATCCCGATCTTGTACCTTTAATTGATGATGCTAAAAATGAATTATTATCTACCATTCCAAACTTACTAACTTTAACTAATAAATTAAAATCAAATTTATTACCAAAACATCCATTTGCTAATCATTCAACTATTTTAGAATTAAGACCTGGTGCTGGTGGTCATGAAGCTAATATTTTTACCAACGATTTATTAAATATGTATATTAAATATTGTCAACTAAATAATTGGAAATTTGAAATTTTATCTAAAACTGATCATATTTCCGGTTCTGGTATAGTTGATGCAACTTTGGTTATCAATTTTAATGGTTCTTATAATAAATTAAGATTTGAAGCTGGTGTTCATAGAGTTCAAAGAATTCCGGCAACAGAAACTAAAGGTAGAGTTCATACTTCTGCCTCCGGTGTGATAGTTTTACCTAAAATTGATGATGATGATTCAGCTTCTTCAATGGCTAGAAAATTTAAACCCGATGAATTAAGAATAGATGTTATGAGAGCAAGTGGTTCTGGTGGTCAACATGTTAATACAACTGAATCTGCAGTTAGAATAACCCATTTACCAACCGGTATTGTTGTTAATATTCAAGATGAAAGATCTCAACATAAAAATAAAGAAAAAGCTTTAACTGTTCTAAGAGCAAGATTAGCTGAAAAAGATTTAAGAGAAAAGCAAGAAAAGGAAAGAAATCAAAGAACTGATCAAGTTTCCTCTGTTGATAGAAGTGATAAAATTAGAACTTATAATTTTCAACAAAATAGAGTAACTGATCATAGATGTAATTTTACTTTATATGATTTAGTTGGTTGTTTAAATGGTACAAAATTAGATTTAATTATTGATCAAGTTGAAAAGAAAGAAGCTGACGATGCTGCAATTGCTTTAATTAATCAATTAGAGAATAATCAAGTATCTAGCAAAAAATAAATCAGCACCCCATTCAACCCTTTCTCAACTTTTTTATGAAATAGAAAACATTCATCATGTAGATATAAAGAAAGACTAACCAATATACTCTCATTAACTTGTATTACTTTTATATAATCTTTTTAGTCGATCGTCGATTGATTACGTAAACTTTTAGATTTTTAGATCATTTCTCATTTCGCACCTTTTTTTTTTGTAATCATCAAAAAAACACCCATCATAGTTTGCCCTCTTGAAATCTAAGCTATCTAGAAACCAAAAAACGGGAAAAATAAAGATTCTGAATTTAATTAAACAATGTCCGTTTCATCCATACAAGAAGCAGAATCTGCATTTCAAGAAAAAAACTATCCTAAAGCAGAGGAAATTTATCATCAAATTTTAACAATTGATACATCAAATTATGATAATGATCTAAGATCCAAAACTGAAAAACTTGTTGATTTACAAGAAAATGCAATCATTGGTTTAAGTAAACTCTATTTTATACAAGAAAATGAATCTAAATTGTTAAATTTGATCAATGATTCCTTAAATTTAATGCGTGGTTCATTTGCAAAATCCAAAACTGCTAAAATCATTAAACATTTGTTAGATACATTTGAAAAAACTTATAAATGGCAAAATTATTCTAAAGATTCATGTTTAGAATTATCAATTAATGTTACTCAAAAATGTATCAATTGGTCAATTGAAGAAAAGAGAACATTTTTAAAACAATCTTTACAAATTAGATTATCTTTATTAAATTACAATAAAAAGAATTATCAAGAATCTTTAAAAATTATTAATCCTTTAATAAGTGAATTTAAAAAATTAGATGATAAAACTTCTTTAGTTGATGTTCAATTATTAGAATCTAAAAATTATTTCCAATTAAAAAATAATGCTAAATCAAGAGCTTCTTTAACAAGTGCAAGAACAAGTGCAAATGCAATTTATTGTCCTTCAACTGTTCAAGCTGAATTGGATTTAATGAGTGGTATATTAAATGCTCAGGATAAAGATTTTAAAACAGCATATTCTTATTTTTTCGAAAGTTTTGAAAATTATCAATTACATGAAACCAAAAATGATCAAAAGAAAAATATTGATGAAATTGGTATTGAGGATTCAAAATCCATTAAAGTTTTGAAATATATGATATTATGTAAAATTATGATAGGTAAAATTGATGATATAAATTCTTTATTAAAACAAAAATCCTGTCAACCATTTATTAATAAGAAAGATATTGAAGCTATGAAATCTGTTTCAAAATCTTATTCAAATAGGTCGTTAAAAGATTTAGAAGATTCATTGAAATTTTATAGTGAAGAATTAACTTTAGATCCAATTATTAGATCTCATTTATCAGATCTATATGATTCTTTATTTCAAAAAAATTTATTAAAATTAATTGAACCTTATTCATGTATAGAAATAAATCATATTTGTTCATTGATTGGTTTACCAAAGGATGTAATTGAATCAAAATTAAGTGATATGATTTTAGATAAAGTATTTTATGGTGTTTTGGATCAAGGTAATGGCTGGTTAATAATTTATAATGAACCTGTAAAGGATGAATCTTATGATTTTAGTTTAGAAATTATTGCACAAATGTCAAATGCTGTTGATTTATTATATGAAAAGGCTTCATCTTTAGATTAAATTATTATATAAATATTATATCATTTTTTTTATATATATTTATTTATACATAAACACCTTCATTAAATTTACCATATAATTCACAACCAACGTTTGCAAGTTTTATTAAAAAAGGTTTTAATTCATTGGTTGAATTAAAAATTTCATAAATTTTAAATTCTTCATCAGCTAATAAATTAACTAAATCCATTGCATCTTGTATAAATTTCTTATTTAAATCATTATTTTCAATTAATATATCAAATAAGGTATTAAAAATTGTTGGTATATAAATTCTTCTTAATTCAGTATAAATTTCAATATCTGATAAAATAATTTCTTCATCTTTATCATTTGAAATTAAATCAAATAACCAGTTTTTAACAAGTTTATAAAGTGATTTAATAATTATATTTAATTCCTCAAATGTTGAATTTTCTTGATCATAAGATATTAGCAGTTTGAAGGTTTTAAATAAATTCCAATATTGTGTAAGTTCATGCATTTTATAATTTGGTATTAATATAATATCTAAATCTTCATTATTTGGTAATGTGTTATAAATTGAATATTTATTTTTATAATCATCAAGTAAGTCAGGTAATGAAAAAGATTCTAAGAATTCAATTGCTGATCCAATTTTACCAACTAATAAAAATCTACGTAATAATATAACACTTGCATCAATTGCATCAATTACCATATTTGAATCAATAAACCAAAAAATTGTTGAATATAATTTTTTATCAATATTATCAATTTCATAATTTAATTGAATTTCTATATTTGTTGGATAATAATCAATTGTTTCATTAAATCCCCTTTCAATTGTTTTTCTTAAAATTGATTCTAATGGTAATTGTAATTTCCTCATACCATCAATTTGTGATGCTCTATCTTTAATTGAATATTCAAATTGAAATAATAACGATGAATAAATTTCAATTATTTGTTCAATTGTTGGTATAAATGAAATATAAATTGGGACTAATTCATAAGATTTATATAATATCAATCTTAAAATATAAAATTTAAGTAATTTTGTATAATCTTCATTACTTATAATTTCTTCACCATAAATTAATTGTAAAATAATTGATAAATGTGTTAAAATTCTTAATAAATATGATTCATTTGAAATTTCATTTTCAATATCTTCATCATTTGATAATAATGAGTCTAATGATTCAATTGTGTTATTCATTAAAGTTTTAACATTATTTGAAATTATTGAACCTATTAAAACTCTAATTGAATGTGTACTTTGATTTTTAATTATTAAATTATCATCATTTGTTAATTTATTTAAAATATCATTAATATCAGTAGAAACAACTGGAGGTTTATTTAACTTATATAATAATGATACTTCATTTTCCATATTTAAATCTTTATAAGTTTTCAAAATTTTATTCTCTAATTTATTATTTAATAAATTATTCAAATATAAGTATAATTTTTCTTCCCAATTTTCTGCTGCATTATTAGTAGATAAAAAATCACAAGATAAAACACCATAACATGCTCTTTCATAGTTAGAGATTTCATCATTATCAGTTAATGAATATATGGTTCTTTTTCTTAAAAGTTTACATTTAACACCTGATGGAGTTGTATTACCACTAAAATCATTTAAATCAATTATTGGATCGATTCTATCATTTAAACCTGCAATAATTAATGCAAAATCCCAATTATTGGTTAGCTCACATAATGAATTTAATTCATCAAAATCTTTTGATATTAATAATTTAAAAGCTTTTTTAAAAAATAGTTCATCACTTTTTTTATCCATTTCATTGATTTTGAGATTACTTCTACTTGGTGCATCAATATCTAAATTTTTAACTAAATTTTTATCTTTGTTAGAACTATTCAATTGATTCAATGTATATAACCATTTAGTCACGGTTTGAACATTATTATTTTCATCATCTCCATCCGATTGATTCGGGAAGTCTAATTTAAACGTTTCAGATAATGAATTGAGAGATGTGAAAAGTTGTAATAATTCAATATCTGATGATAGTACTTTATCACTAATAACGGTATCTGAAGAATATTCACAGATATCATTCAAATTTAATGAAGTATTATTAGGTATTATCGATGATGATGATGTAGATAAATTTTTATTAAATTTCACATCTAATAAAGATTCTAAAATAGTCCAAAATTTACATTCTAATATCCAATTTGTGATATCATCACTTTTAGAGGGATCTGAATCATATAAATTACTTAATTTTTTATAAGTTATAAGTTTAAAACCTAATGCAATTGATCTTAAATCATTTGTACCGAATTCAATTCTAAATTGTTTTAAAACATGTGCAAATCTAGAATGAATATTATCATTTTCTATGGGTATTGAAATATCCTGTATTAATTCTTCTCCTGAGACATTCATTTCACTCCTTCTATTGCAGTTATTGACTGATTGAATAAAAGGAAACTTGATTCTATGCAATTCATCATCAATAATATTGACAAAATTCAAAATTCTTTCTCAGAACATTCAAATACAAAATTTGCTATATCATAATTACTTCAGTGCACCAAAATTCTTTCCTTTTTGCCAACTTGTTTGATTGATTTACTCGTTGTCAACTTTTACAACACAGTTTAGGCTTATAATATTCACTTAAAATCCCTCAACTATCAAGACAATTGAGTTGGAATTAACACAATGGTGGAGGTATCACTTACAGTCGGAAAGTTAGACGCATCTTTGGCGCTTTTATTAACTAAGGATCATCATTTGATTGAATTTCCTACAGTATTATTACCGGATGGTATAACTACAGGATCAATTGTTAAAGTTACATGCGATAGAGATTTTGAAAAGGAAAAAGAAGAGAAAAAACAATTCAATGTGTTACAAGAAGAAATATTCGAACTTTTTGGTAAATATGAACCTGAAAATCCAGTTTTGAAAACTATTAATATAACGCAAACTTCATGTGTGTTGGAATGGGAACCATTAAATTTAGGTACTTCTGAATTGAAAGAATTAACATTATATAAAAATGGCTCAAAATTAGGTCCTGTTAAAAATCCATTTCAAAAGAAGAATATTAAGTTTAGTGGATTGCCAATTGATACACCCTATAAATTTCAATTAAAACTTGAAACTTCATCAGGTATTTATTATTCAAATATTTTAGAAATAAGAACTCATAAAATGACCGATTTATCAGGTATTACTGTGTGTATTGGAGATATTGATTATAATGAAGAACATTTTACAATTAATGATATTGAAAATGCAATTAAATCAATTGGTGCAAAACCAATTTCAAGTCAAGTTAGAGTTGATACAACTCAGTTTATTTGTACAAAAAATTCAGGTATTGAATATCAAAAGGCTAAAAATATGAACATTCCAATAATTAGACCTGAATGGTTAAAAGCTTGTCAATTAGAGAGGAGAATTGTTGGTGTTAATAAATTTTATTTAGATACTGAAAATCCAATTTGGAAAACAAAAGATTTTTGGATTATAAGTAATGAACCGATTGCATCTGAACAAACACAATCTGGACCAATCGAATCTTCTCAAGTTATAAATTCAAGTGTGCCAGAAATTATCGTTAATCATGAAGAAGAAGAAAATGCTAATTGCCCTAGTGAAGTTAACGAAACAATTGCTGAATCATCTATAGAAGCCGAACCAGTCGAACCAGTCGAACCAGTCGAACCAGTCGAACCAGTCGAACCAGTCGAACCAGTCGAACCAGTCGAACCAGTCGAACCAGTCGAACCAATCTCAGAATCTAAACCAATTTCAGAAATAGAAGAATCAGAAAAAGAAGGTAATGAAGATAAACGTATTAAAGAAGCACAATCAAGCGAAGCTGTAGAATCTTCAACTGATATACCAAGTCAACCTGAAAATCCAATTAAAACTGAACCCATTGAAGAACCAGCTCAACCAATAGTTGATACACCAACTGAACCCGAAGCTGCTGAATTTAAATCAGAAATGCCAACCGAAGCATTTACAACTATTGAACCAATTCAGCCGATTGCAGACATTTCCACTGAAATATCAGAGACATCAATTGAACCAACCAAATCACATTCCGAACCTATCGAAGAAATACTAGAAAAAGAAGTAACTGAACCAAAACTTGAACCTTTTGTTCCAGATATTGATGAATTAGTAGAAGAATCAATCGAATCAAAAACCAATCAGAGCCCAACTGCAACCCATATAGCTATAGCATCTGAAGAACCTGAAAAAGTGGAAGGTAGTGAACCAATAGAAAATGGAGGACATGGAGAAACTGAAGAAAATGGGGGAATCGAACAAGATGGAGCAATCGAAGAAAATGTTGACAATGGAGAAGGCGAAGGTAATGTTGACAATGGAGAAGACGAAGGTAATGATATAAAACCAACATCATCAACATCATCAACATCCAAGAAATCAAGAAAGAAGAAAGGCAAGAAGAAATAATTTTTTTAAATATATATAATAGATAGGATAACCCTATATTTATTTGTATAATTAGGTCAACCATATAATATCCAAACTACTCGAAAAATTAAATGCTTTATTTAATATAAAACTATGCTGAACTAAAAAGAATTTATTGATTTAACTATCACCAAATAATCTTCTAACTCTTCTCAACACAGAATCCTTATCAGGATTATAAGGATGATCCTTTGAAGGGATTTCTAAAACTGCAGGGAACGGTTTAGTGTATGAATCAATTTCAAATCTTATCTTATCAGCTAAATGTTGATTAATAAGTAAAATTGCAACATCATCTCTGTGAGTTAATTCATTGAAAAAGTTCAATAAATCTTCAGTTTTTGTATCATCTGTACACATTTTGAAATTTTTTTCCTTACCTGGTTCATCAGTCACTTGTCCTATACCTGCGAGCAACATACCTGTAATTGTATCTTCATCTCCGATACATGCAATTATCACCCTACTTTTAGTTGATTCAGAAGACATTATAAATTATTAATTTGTTTTGAGTGTGTTTTTGTGTTGCTTTGAATAACCAATTCAAATTGGAGCTCTTTGAATTTATTAGTTGGTAGATTATGTCTTTGTATAAAGCAAATGGTGATTAATATAATTCATGCAGCCACGAAAATGAGAAAAATAAGAAAAATGAAAAATGAAAAATGAAATCTGAGTGGATTTTTTGATTTTTCAATTGTGAAATTTCAATGGGGTTAAAAACTTGAATCTTTTTAATAAATATAATATTTTGTTAGGGAAGGTGCTAAACTTTGCTTCTGGAAACAAGTTTTTAGATAGATAAATATGTATGGTATTAGAGTTTTTAGTTTGAAGAATTTAATAAATCCAATCACTTCAAGATCAATTCATTCCACATCAATTAACTTTGCAGGACATTCAAAATGGGCCAATATTAAACATAAAAAGGCAGCAAATGATGCTGTTAAAGCAGCACAGTCATTTAGAATGTCTAGACAAATTCAAATGTATGCGAAAATTGGAGGTGCTGATCTAAGTCAAAATATTATGTTAGCAAACACAATTGATAAAGCAAAGAGTTTGAGTGTTCCAAAAAAGGTTATTGAAAATGCCATTAAAAGAGGTACAGGAGAATTAAAGAGTAGTGAAAAGATGGAAAATGTTGTTTATGAAGGTTTAGCACCGGGAGGAGTTGCAGTTATTATTGAAGCAATTACAGATAATAAAAATCGTACAATTGGATACATTAGACCAGTTTTCAATAAGTTTAATCTAAATATGACACCAACGTTGTACATGTTCGAAAAGAAAGGTGTTATTATTTTAGATATTGGAGAATTAACAAGTGATGAAGTATTTGAAGAAATGATTGAAATTGGATGTGAAGATATAAATGAAGTTGAAAAGGATGAAACTGAATTATTAAGTGAACAAAAAGATGGTAATTTAATTGAAATTATAACAGATGCAAAAGAATTTGGTAAAATTGCAAAAGAATTAAAGGATAAATATAAAATCAAGGAAATGAATATAGAATACTTACCAAATGAAGATACTATTGTTGAAATTAATGATGAAGATACAATGATAAGTTTTGAGAAATTCATGAATTTATTAGATGACATTGAAGATATTTCACAAGTTCATACGAATTTGAAGGATTAAAATAGCGTGTATATAGATCTATATTAAACATTAATAACAATTAATAAATAACAATTAATAAATAACTTTATTAAGGAATTTAAGGATAATAAACATACACATATAATATTGATTATATTATATTATAAAATTTAAAATAAATAACTGTTTATAAAATATTTAACTTATTTAAAGAATTGAATGAATAGTAAATAAATGATAGAGAAACAATGCAAAGAAGATTTAATCCAAAATTTAATCTTTCTTAGCTAAAGCTTCTTCTAATTTATCATCGAAAGTTGGGATAGTTCTACCCAATTTTAAGGTTCTGTCATATGCTAATTTCTTGTATGAGAAGTAAGTTGCAGAACAAACAACAACAAAACAAGCTGCATATAAAGGATATAATTCTGGTGGAACAGTGAAGCCTGAAGACTTAGCTGCATTGAATCTTGGGAAAGTTGGTCTCATTATGTGTGTTTTGAATATGGAACTGAAAGCTGACAAAAAACAAAATAAAAACAAAAACACCTTTCTACATATGTACAACCTTCTCCATCTGTACTTTCTTCCCTTCTTTCTTAATTCATGACACCACTGCTCTGCAACGCTATGCTTGTTACGTAAGCAGCGAGCCAATCAGAGGGCGCGGGGACACACCCGTGCCAGAAATGGCAGATCTCGCGACAATAGCTTCTGTCGTGAGGGCGAACCGGGAAAACACCAACAAAAATGGCAAAGTTGAACATGAAATGAATATTGTGAAATAATCATCAGACAGAAATGTAGAGATTGGATTTTACATTACTTTTACGTTGTTCGTTAGCTATATCCACCATGCAAGGCAAGCCTTACAATAAGGGTCATGCTAGCTTCCCCCATCAGTTGCTCAGACTTTCCAACTCCGAGTATGAAACCGCCAACAAACACATGAAGGACAGATTTGTTTATGCTCTCTCAAAATCTCTTGGCTGTAAAATCACAATTAAAACTTTGAATAATACCAGAATTACAGGTATTTTACAATCTATTTCCGATATTCACGATTCCATACCTTCACTTATTTTAAAATATCCAATTCAAGAAAATGTTGTATATAATAATGAAACTTTATTAATCAATTATTCAACAATTCAAATGTTTTCCTGCGAAAATGTGGATTTTACTCCTTCAACTAAATCTTCTAAAACATCTTCCACTTCTTCACTCTCTTCAGTTAAAGAATCTACTCCTATTAGTGATGATTCTAAAAAGGGAACTTTTAAAACCGATACTGAAATTTCAAATATTAATTCATTACAAGAACGTAAATTGCAAAAATGGTCTCCTGGTAACGATACTGATATAAATAATATTGATACATTAGAATCTGTGTCTTCGTTATCGTCTACTTCTTCTAATTGGGATCAATTTAAAGTAAATAAAGATAAATTTGGTATTGAGGCTCAATTTAATGAAGATGAGTACACCTCTGAACTGAAAACAAATCACCCTGACTTTCAAGAGAGAATGAAATT